>OZ025241.1:33513100-34113100 GCA_964019155.1 Osedax fenrisi
ACTATGACTCTGACAAACTACACCACCAAGACTTTAAACGACTTTGTAACGAACTTAATTTAACTCAACACGTTAATTTTGCAACTCATACCCACGGACATATACTAGACCTGATACTTACATACAACCATTATAATATACTAATACATAAACCAACACGCTCTACATTACTCACTGACCATTACGCAATAAACTCTCAACTTAATATACTGAACTCCTCACCTAGACAGACCCTACTTACTTACAGGTGTATCAGGAAAATAAATATTGATGAATTTTCATCTGATTTTATCTCTATGATAAATAAAACCCAAATTACAGTACTCAACTTAAACACTATACTTAAACAACTATTAAATCAACATGCACCACTGAAAACAAACTACTTAACTATACATAACGAAACTCCATGGTTTAACTCCAAATTAAATAATTTAAAAGTTTTATTTAGAAAATCATGTAGACTTTTTACGAAATCACCATCACACTCAAATCTAATTGACCTACGAAAAAATAGATATATATACAGGAATGAACTGAAATCTACAAAAACAGACTACTTTACTAATAAAATTAACGATTGTTCACACGACTATAAACGACTCTACTCAATAACTAAGACCCTCTTAGGAAATAATAAAAATTCTACGCTCCCACATTTTCCCGATGATCAACTATGTAAGAAATTTGCAGAATATTTTAAAGACAAAATTAACACCATTTGTAATAGACTCTCTTGTACATTTGACCCTCTTTATAATGCACCCCAAATATTACCATGCACTTCGACACTAACACATTTTACTGTACCTACTAATACTGCAATCTACAATTATATTGTCACTGCTAGATGCTCTTCACCACACGACCCAATTCCTCTATACTTAATAAAAAAACTAGCATCAACTCTGACTTTGACTTACAAAAATATAATTGATGACTCACTTCTAACAGGAACTATTCCAAATTTACTAAAAAACGCAATAATTACGCCAATAATAAAAAAAACTAATCTTGACTCTTCTGAATTCTCAAATTACAGACCTATATCTCAACTACCTCTACTAACTAAAATTCTTGAAAAAACTGTTTATACTCAACTTTCACACTACTTAACTGAAAATATGTTGCTGGACATACGACAAAATGCATTCCGTAAACTACATAGTACTGAAACTACCGTACTCTCTCTTTTTGACGACTTATATAACTCACTAGACACTGGACAACCAATACAGCTAATACTACTTGACTTATCCTCTGCATTCGACACCCTTAGACATGACATACTGCTAGAAAGACTTAGAAACATAGGAATTCAAGATGTAACTATGGAATGGTTTTCTAATTTTATTAAAGATAGAAATTATTCCATTAAAATAAGAATTAATTACTCTAAATCATATACCATCGATCACGGTGTTCCTCAAGGTTCAATACTTTCCCCAATTCTCTTCTCTATATATCTTATTCCATTACAAACAATTATGAAACGTTATCCATCTATTACTTACAACTTATACGCAGACGACATAGAACTACACGCAACGATAACAAACTCTACCCAACTACAAGACTGTTTAAATGAACTACAAAACTGGCTAACAAATAATAACCTACTACTAAACCACAATAAAACTGAACCATTAAATATAACTAATGACCCAAATACTTACTTCCCTGACATTATTATTAATCAACACAAAATCATTCCCACCAATTCTGTTAAATACTTAGGCGTCAACTTCAATAATAAACTTAATCTAGATAAACATTACAGCTTACTTACTCAATCTACGACTGCACAGCTATTCAATATTAAAAAAATACGACCATACTTAAATAGAAATACTACAAAACTACTGACTCAGACTCTCATACTTTCAAGACTACAATACTGCAACTCACTATTCACAGGAACTGAAAAACTGAAAATAGACAAACTAGACAAAATAATTAACCGCTCAATTAGAAATATATACCGACTACAGAAGACTGACTATACAACTAGCATTACTGACTTACGTAAAAAACTTAACTGGCTAAACACTGAAGACTCTATCAACTACAAAATACTTACAATACTTAAAAAGACTATTACTTATAACTTACCCTATAATTTACGAAACAAAATAAAACATAAACCAAACACTAGACTTTTACGTAATAACAATTCCACTATACTACACCAACCTATTACCCATTGCATCAAATACGAAAGAAGAAAATGCAGCTCTTCATCAACAATTAGATGGAATAAACTACCCCCGCAACTTAGAAATCAAAATATATCAATTAATATCTTTAAAAAGAAATTAAAAAAATGTCTTATCGACAAACATTGATATTAGTTTATTCATAATATTATCGTGCGAATTATATATATATATATATAATATTATATATATATAATGTATACATTCGCTATTTTTATCTATATGTGATATATATTGTTAGATACACATTATAGAATTATAATTATTAATGATGTGCTTATAATAAATACTTAAACAACAAACAACAACAACACACACATACACACACACACACACATACACACACACACACACACATATATATATATATATATATATATATATATATATATATATAAATATATTTATATAGATATACATACATACACACATATAAATACACACACAAACATAGATACACACACACACATACATACATACATACATACATACATATACAATGTATATGATATACATATACAGGCCCGTAGCAAGACATTTATATCAGGGGGGGGGCAAGGCCCCACAAAATGTTAAGACTAAAATGTAATTAATATAAACTAGTAAACTAGTAATAATATCACTACTAGTATACTCTATTACTTATATTGGCGCACAGTGTGAATTAAACAGGGTATAAATAAATAATAAATAAAAATACACTATGTGTGTATATTATACACTATATAAACATAACTTTATATGCATAAAATAAAATATATTTTATTATGACTTCAAAAATACATGGTGATTATAGGCACTAAAGGTAGCAACACTTAACGCTTGCTCCATTAGAAATAAAGTAGATATTATTTTTAATATATTTCATGATACTAAGATAGATCTTATATGTATAACAGAAACTTGGCTTTCTATCAAGGATCTACCCATAATTGCATCCCTTAATACCCCAACTACTAACTTTATTCACCTACCACTCCCCGGCCCACACTATGGTGGCGGTGTCGGTGTGCTATATTCAAATGCCTTGAAACTAATACAGTCAAGTGACCTATCACTTGATAATTCAGAAGCCTTCTCATGTACCTTTCACCCTCCTAAATCACAACCATTTACAATTATAACAATTTATAGACCTAATAATAATTCAATTCCTTACTTCATCGATGAAATTGACAACCTATTGTCTATGATCTCCACCAACAGTATACTACTTGGTGATTTCAATATACCAATTTGACCAAACTCACATAATTCAAATAAATTTATTAATATCATAAATTGTCATAATTTCTTACAACATGTCAAGTCTTCCACACATTCATCTGGAAATATATTAGACCTAATTATATCTAACACATCTTCGAATATAATTTCTAATACTAATGTTAATAGTTTAATCACTGACCACCACCTTGTTAGCTGCTATCTACATATCCCTAAACCAATCAGACATTCCAAGAAAGTTCACTACAGAAAATTAGATAATATAAATATTGCTAATTTTATAAATGACTTCAAAATTTTGTACAACAATATAACAGATTCATCTCATATATACAGCTTTGATAGTAACCTTAGTCTTGACATAATACGTTATGGTTCAGTAATTCGTTACACATAGCAAAACGCTCACTTAGAATTTAAGAAAGGAATTGGCGAAAATCCAAAAGCTCAAATGATTTAAATATTTTTAAACATTCACTTTCTAATTATAGAAAATTAATAAAAACTGCTAAAAATAAATATTACATAGATAAAATTAAATCAGCTGGAAAAGATACTAAGAAATTATTTAGAATATCGTCAACACTACTAGGAAAACTGACAAAACGAATACTGCCTGATAACTCCCCTTTAACTAATGCGACTAACTTTGACTCTTACTTTTACATACAAATATCATAAATTATAGATACTCTCCCTCGACCCTGCATCCCACCAATATCAAGCCCAATATACTCATTTTCCACTTTTTCATTACCAACCATTATCAATATCAATAATCTTTTATTAACAGTTAAATCTACATGTAAACTAGACCCAATTCCATTATGTTTATTACATTCTCTTTCATCCCTTCTTTCTCCATTCTACAAAAAAATTATCGATCGCTCACTAACTGCAGGTATCTTCCCATCCCACATGAAATATGCCCATGTAATTCCCATCCCTAAAAACCAGTCCATTGATAGGTCAACTATTTCTAATTATCGTCCCATATCCAACCTTTCTTTCATATCTAAGACAATTAAAAGAATAATTGCTAAACAACTTAGAACATACATCAATAATAACAACATACTGCATAAATTACAAAGTGCTTATACAACGGACAAGAGTACTGAAACTTCACTACTCCATACTTTAACAATATACTACTATTTCCAAAAAATACTCCCACCATACTGATTCTACTTGACTTGTCGTCGGCTTTCGATACGTTAGACCATAATATTCTTATTCGAAGATTAGAGAACATTGGTATTAAAGATTCTGTCCTTAGTTGGTTTAATCCTACCTAATTAACAGATCCTTTTCAGTATGTATAGGTAATGCCATAACAGAACCCCGCCACACAACTCATGGTGTACCCCGAGGTTCTGTTTTAGGACCAATTCTCTTTAATATATATATTTCCCCTTTACTTTACTTACTTGACGAATACCCCGATATGCACTTTCACTCATATGTGGATGACTTACAGCTATACTGTAATTTACCTGACCCAATTAATAACATAAATACTATAAATAAATGCATTAATGACATTAGTAAATGGCTTTCATATAACTCCCTACTATTGAATAGCCTTAAAACAAAAGCTTTATTAATAAATACATCCCCAGGACATCATTCCATACCACCTATTATTATTAATAATCACATTATAGAATACTCTAACCAAGCTAAAAACCTCGGCCTCACACTTGACCAAAAGCTGTCTTATCTACCACATATAACTAATATATCGAAGTCTATTAATTACACCTTACATACGATCCGACTTATTAGACCTTCTATAACTACTGAACTTGCCAAACTACTAGTTACTTCCTTAATACTGCCCCGACCTGACTACTGTAACTCTACTTTAAATTCACTCCCAGCACATACTATCAAAATACTCACTAAATTACAATATAGAGCCATCAGAACCATTTTCAGGATACAAAAATACTCAAGACAACATATCACACCTTATATGAAATCCATTCACTGGCTACCCATCCCTTACCGCATACAATACAAATTACTCCTACTGACCCACCATGCCACCCATAATAATAAACCTGACTATCTTACTGAACTACTTACGAACTACCTACAAGTCATCCCGACCACAACGAACAATACATAAATACAAACTAAATATACCAATAACTTTATCACTTAATAAAAAACAGGAATCTTCTTTTTTCTATAATATCACCTATAATATGGAACTCGCTACCTCACTCAATTAGATCTATAGTTTCTGATCACACCTTTAAATTCAAATTGAAAACACATCTATTTAATATAGCTTATAATAATTAATATACGATACACCGCCGAAAACTCATTACTGATGTTGATCGCAGTGTCTAAACAAATTGGTTACAAGGTTACAAGGTTACAAGGCGTCATTAGATAATACAAAATAAAAACAACACAAAATAAAAAAACTATAACAAAATAGACGAATTACAATGATTTAAAATTGGCATACAGTTAACGTTTAAACAATGAAAGTGATGTTGTACAATAAATATCATATGGTAGTGAATGAGTATTATCCTCGGATTTCTTATTTCCTATTTCGGCTATATATAGCATTATACGTAATATACAATAGCCTATTTTTACAAATATATCTAAACTTAAGCCAGCCTATTGATCTCATTAAATATATATCATTAAAGCAGATATAGAATCTATTTAGTAAAAGTTTTTATAATAGTTTATATAATACACGTATAGCACGACATTGTATACGATTTAAGTTTATACATAAGGTTAACATGTAAATTATACAATAATGAATAGCAATAGATATGTCTACTGAATACTAGCGAGTGAATTAAACATTTAGTGGCAAAGGTAAGCTTATATCGAGATTTTCTAATATTATATAGAACATAGTTAGCAGTGCGTATCATATTATTAATGTGTGGAGATTATTCTAGGTGAGAGGTTATAGTTAAACCGAGGGTAGTTATAGATTGAGAAGTAGGAAGATATAGTAGAAAATGATGATTGATTGATAGAGGAGAATGGATATTGACAATATGATAGTATCAATATCACATTAATTATATATAAGGAAATGGAGTTATGAGAGAATCAATGAGTGAGATCAGTAATACAATTACACATAGACATTTGAATCAGACCAGAATCACTAGAATATATTAACAAAATATCTATAATAATTTATTTTATAGGAAGAATATAAATAATTAACAATATAGGGACAAGAACAGAGCCTTGTGGAATACCATGTATGTTAAAATAAGGAGGAAACAACGAGGAGTTAATCTTCACCGAAGATGTTCTAGATGAAACAAAATACATAAACTAACTGTGGACTTGACCGTGTATACCAATTTCATTAAGTCAAATAGAAAGAATATTGTGATCGAGATAATCAAAAGCACTAGATAAGTATAGTAACACGAGATATCTTTATTACCAAGAGATTTGAGAATATTATTAATGATCAAAGTAAGGGCAGTTTCGGTACTAAGATGAGCAATATACGAACTTTGATATTTATCACCAATAATATTTGACATAATGTAATTAATAAGTTGAGCGGACACAACTCGTTCTGAGGTATTATATGTATGGTAACTGGGATATTGGACGATAACTAGATAAATGTAGATTGGTTAAGAGTAGTTTTTTTTTAAATCGGAATAATCTATGAATATTTCATTGAATGTGGAATAATAGATAATATAAGAGATCTATGAATGATTTCAGTGATAATTTCAGTAAAATATGGTGATAATGAACGAAGTAGATTGAGTGGAATAGGATCAAGGGGGAATTGGTTTGCAAGGATGTCATCAAACAAAGTAAAATGTCATATGTTGGAAGCGAAAAACATGAACAGTGATTCTGAGTGGATGTTAAATTGAAATTGAGTCGTGCCGAATTGATATTTGGAAGTATATTGATAATGCTTTAAATTTGATGTTGGAATAAATTGGAAAACATGGAACAAAGAACTGAATTAGTTTGTTCAGGAAGATATCTTAGCAGGTAAAATCCAGATAAATCATATTATTGGTCTGGGTTTTACCTACTAAGGTAACATATAAATTATAAGCTTGCTTAAAAGATATTTCATAATTACCGAGCATATCTGTGAAGTATGACGATTTTGTAGTGAGAAGTTTTTTCTTATAAAGTGATCGAAAACTTTAAAGGCAATAAGATCAGATTCAAGTTTATAGGATGCATATTTACGTTGTAGTATACGAAGTATTTTCCGCAGATTTACAAGCTCAATATTAAAGCAGGGAAACTTAGATTAAGTTCGGTTAATAAAAGTAATAACAATATCAAGCAAATGAGATAATGCCAAATTAAAATAATCATAAAGTGTAGAAACATCAAAAGATATACTTTTGTTAAGTTGATTGAATACATAGTTAACAAACATTGGTTTATCATTAGAAGAGATTTTCAGAAACGATCTAGAATGTCGATATATTTGTGTCACCGGCAAGTTCATATAAAATAATATGGCAAAGTGATTAGATATTAGAAAACGTTGAGTGAGATATGAAATTAATTTAGAATCAGCTAAATATTAAAAAGTCAATAGTATTACTATAATTTATTATTAGTAGTAAAGTAAATATGTTGCGTCAGGGAATACTAAAATATAAGTTTATTCAGATATAAGGAAGCATGATTTTCATTGTTAATTTGAATATTAAAATCACTAAGAATACCCGTGTTAATTAATGTGAAAGATTCTAAAATATAGGTCATCTAAGAAAATCCATAAGCTAGATGAAGGTGGACGGTAGATATGTATAATTAAAATGTTATATAATGAAGGAAACTTAATATTACAGATCAGAATTTCATATGAAAAGAAACATGGGTAGATGACGAAATAAGCTTAAGTTCAGATGAGAATAACAGAGCTAGGCCGCCACGACGATGTGATGTAGACCTATTAGCAAGCAATACTTTAAAACCATCAGGAATCAGTTGGGAAGCTAGATCAGAATCATCAATAATTATTGAAAAATAATTATTTAATTAGCCAAGTCTCAGTAATAGCAGATATAACAATTATAATCAATAATTAATTGAGTAATCAAATCAACTTTATTTTGTACTGATCTAGTATTGAGGAGTTGAAAATAATACTTTTTAGGAGAGTGCACCTATATTCAATCAACAGTTGCATCTTTTTTTACGCGATTCATAGAAGGAATCACATGATTGGGACCATTTATCAAAGCATTTTATTTTTCTATTGCGGAATTCCAATTGTAACCACTTAAGTGGTATTCACTGTAATTACGGTGAAAATACTATAGGGGATCAATCTATAAATGGATATAAATTAAATTTGCTTTATTTTGTATATATATATTATTGGTAAATCTTCATATTTTATTTCCAAAAGATGTTCCGGGTGCTCTATACCACTTGTACTTTTAGGATACATATTTCCGAGATCTGATGGACGATAATTTAAATTAATTTTATTTCATATTTTGTAGTGCTATTGTTTGGGTTTGGTAGGATATTTTATTTTGTTACTGCTATTATGTGATCCATTAATTTGTCTCCTATTTTAGTTAAAAAACCAAATAGCTTTTTTGTTGTTTTCTCATGATAGGGTAACTATTAATTAATTACAATTAAATTATAAAAATTTATTTTTAATATTTACCATAATTTTAGAAAATATTTTATAAAACCATAAATACTGAATTGGATCCTAACTATAATATCTATGACTAAAATACATACATTCTAATAATAAATATAAATAAAATTATAAAATAAAAATATAAATATAATTGAATATATAATAAATACTATATGAAAAAAACTTAATGTGAAACAAGTTTTAGGGGAATACCTAATCTCAGGGGGGGCCTAGCCGATATCAGGGGGGGCATTGCCCCTTCAATACGAGCCTGTACATATACCTAACTATACCAACGCATACAAACATACCTACATATACATATGATTACAATCATTGATAAGCAACTATGCTTTGATTATGAACTACACTTCTATATCATTGATATTAATCTGATCATAATCGATTATTGTTAACTGATCAAACATGTAAATCAATGATTGTAATCGAATTGTAATCTGATATCGTAATCAATACCCATCAATACATAGCCCCATGATAATAATCTGAGTACTAGTTGGATTGTAATCTGATTATGAACTTTGATTACTTTAATTACTGGGTACTCAATGTGAAACTAATAGTAAAATTGTTATAATTAAATAGATTATTATTAAGACTTACTTTATATTATTTTTAATATAGATTAGGTTAATTTTAGATTTTATAATAATAAGAATAAATTATAGCTATATATATTGTGAATATATTATATTAAAAATTAATTAAAAATATTAAATATTCAGTGATCAGTAACTTTTTTTTACAAGACAACCTATTTCAACTTATATATTTACATGTAAATGTATATATGTATACATAGAATACGAGTAATGCATGCATATAAAATAACTAAAATATTGTTAACTATTATATAATCTAATTAGCGATTCAAATAAAATAAAATAACTCTATCAAATAACTATCTACAATATTAGATAATCCAATTAGCGTTTATAGTATTTTATATCGATTTTCGCGCGTTATCATATGATGAGTCATAGTTAAATATAGAATATGTTGTAAAACTAGCGCGCATTCATGACGCCATCAAAATTAAGGAATAGGAAACGAGTTTTCGATATTAATCATCTGTCAATCTACTGCAGTGATTCCAACCTTTTTTTCAAATTGCCCACTTTTATATAAAAAAAATGTTTTCGTCCCCACCCTATTATAATTAATAATACATTATTTATAATTTATACATTATATATAAGCTAAATAGTATAAACAGAATTTATTGTAATAATAATTTTATATAAAGATTAATGTAATCCTTGTGGTTGATATGTGGTTGATATGTTAACATTTCTTCTATATCTGGTTAAATATTTGTTAAGTATAATTTAAAATCTCCTCTATTTATTATCTTTAAACGGTTTCTTGATTTTGTTAATATATGCATAACAGCGCTAAAACCTGTAAGTATATAATATATTCTTAAAGATAAATAATTCAATAAACCTCTTTCTACAAAATATGACGTAGGAAATGCCACCAAATACAGCTTTATATATTTCCTAATTTCTGGATAAATAATTCCATACTTTATCCAAAATGAAACATAACCAATAGCTTTAAATTCTGCTTTATATTCATCATTACATTGAATTTAAGCTTAATTAAATCTTGTAATCGTGTATTCATATTCTCTATTAGCAAGTTAAGGTGTAAAATGTATTCCAGTTTATCATGTTCGTTGATCTCTTTTTAATTATTCATGTATTGTAATCGGTGGAAATGTAACAATTCATTTCTTCCTAGTTGCTGTTTATAAATGTACAAATTATACTTTTTACTTTCACGAGATTTAAATCATTACCTAGATAAAATATAATATTGAATTTATATTTCACATAATATGAAACTTAATTATATATATTTAATGATATAATCCATTTATATTTTAAAATAAATAATATGAAATATTATATTATACTATAATACTTATAGGGATAGATCCAAAATATTATATAAATATAATATAATAACCTTGTAAAGAAGATGATTATATGTGCAATAGAAGATGATTATATGTCTCGTCATTGTCATCACATAATTTTGAAAACAATCTCTCTGATAAGCTACTACGTTTTATTTTATTTACTGTTCTTATTATTATGTTTAAAGAACGGTTTAATTTAACGCCCAACACTTTAGCTACCAAATGTTGTCTTGCACTACACAATGGATTGAGAATAGTGAAGGGTTATCTTTATTCATACGAGATACCACTCCACCTGATTTTCCTATCATTGAAGGTGTACCATATGTAGCTATATATATATGTACCATATATAGCTACCACATTTTATAGTGGAATTCTTTTTAATTCAAAATAATTCTTAATTTCTTCATAAACAGTAAGTCCTTTACAATTAAGAATTAGCTTGGAATATAATAAATCTTCCTTCATCTCTCCATTCGAAATAAACCGAACATAACATAATCATAATGATTCAGAATTTCGCAATGTTGTCTCATCAATTTGCATAGATTTTCTTTTAAATAGTCATATAATTTATTTTCAATATTGTCACTCATTTCATCAATTCTACGCATTATAGTATTATTACTTAAAGAAATTGAATTAATAAAATTGTTAAAATTTTCATTAAATTCTGCTGCAATTTCTTTTATTACAGGTTTTATTAAATGTTCATCTATAGTATGAGGTTTGCCAATTTTTGCAATCAACTTTGCAATTTTATAGGATACTTTTAATCCAGTATTATTGGTATTTGTAACTTTTGAAAAAAAATTATTTATTGTATTTCTTTGAAATAAATTATTTTTCAACAGTTCAAAGTATTCTATAGGTAGTTTTACTAGCCTTATCATGATGCGCTTTACTGAAATTTACTCAATTAATCTATAAGGTTGCATAGCCTCATTGCTAAACTATTTAGTTTACACTTTCGCCCGCCACATACTTTTTAGTTTTCTATTATTTTGTTGCTACTTCGCATACAATCCATATTATATTATATTATTAATATTTCAAACTAACCAAACAATCTATGAAACTTTTTGTATAATTGACTTATCATATTGTAAGATTCTGCGTTATATTGCGATTATAACGTTCAACAAAAGTATCTATTCAAGTAGAACATGAATCAAGAATAATTCGTGAGAAGGTTTTGATCTGGCTGTCACAGAATGTATAGTTTATTTGTATGACTGAACAGAGCTCTTAAAGCGAGAGTTTATGTGGTTTGTTCTATTCACTATTATAAATCAATAAGGCAGGTTTCAATAAAGTTAATTAAGTTTAATAGGAAACAACTAATCGATATATAATGTTAGAATAGTACAAGAGTAATATGCAACAGTGGGTCAACTCACAGATGTATGGTTTCTCAGGGCTCGATCTACGATGTTGAAGAGTACGACAGTCTTAACGATTCAGCTCGGGTGTATGATGCAGTCTGCTTGACTTCAGATGTCGTTCAATGAATGTCGCAAGGCAAAGTGGGAAGAGGAAGATTATCTCTGGATGATCTTCTTATATAGGCAGATGGGTGTGGTCTAGTTTAGTCCCGCCTCTTTATGATCTTTGTAACTTTGCTGTGTGTTCATTGGTCGAGAGTTTTGGTTCCAGCGTGGGATTTCCCCATGGCTGGCTGGCTTTATTATCTCTCTGGCGAGTCACCATTGTTATCTTAGTGTCGCCGCCATGTCTGAGCGTTCGCGCTTATCTGTTATTGTTATTAGTGCATTCTTCCTGCGACGCCTCGCTATCTACCGTCGGCTTTAGTTATTTATGACTGTTGTGATTCGCGAGGTCAAGTGGGTCGCTCGTTAATCATCGAGTCGAAATGTATTTATTTTCAACTATAAAGTCAATACTTTACAATATGCAATGATTTAACTCAAATAAAATGATATGACGAAAAAATATGTGGCGGGAAGCGCGTGCGACACGCCGTGCGTATTAAAAATTAAATTTCCGTGAACGTTAGAACTAAAGTGGGTTATATATAAAATATATTGTAAATTAGCAGTATTATATGCTTACTTGCTTACTAGCTCAATTTCGAGGATGATCTTGATCGTCTACTCGAGCATCAGTATGAGTCAACTCCCGCCAGATATCTCTATCGAGCATGCTTATTCTTATCTCTATCTTCTCTAGTAGACCAGTGTCCTTTTTTAACACATCAACATAGTTCAATCGTCGGCGACCTCTGTTAGCTTTGCCTTGTGTGGGTTCCCATAAAATGAGCGGGTGTGTTGATAGTTCCGGATGCCGTATACAGTGACCAGCCATTCTCATCCTTCTGGATTTTATTTTGGATAAAACAAAAGGTAGTTTACCTCACACATTTTTATTTTTGGAGTGTTCTTGCCAAGATATATTTAGGGCTTTACGAAGCATTCGTGTGTATGTGCCATCCAGTTATTTCTGCTGTTGAACAGTCAGTGTCCATGACTCAGATCCATATTAGGGGCGGATACAGGCATTTGTCAAGGGAGGGGGGCTGACATTTAAATAAAACTATATTATTAAAATAAGACATATTTACTATGCTAATATTCAATTGAATAATATTGTTGTATATATATATATATAAATTAAATACTATATTAAATTAAATAGAATAATATTTTATATTTTATTGAATACAAATTATTAATCCAATATATTAATCAATTGCATTTTTCTTGGATTACGTAATGCAAATTTGGAAATAATATAATCACAATCGTTCTCTATGTATTATACATATATACTATATATAATAAAGAAAGTCTATTTAGTCGATCTTCACTCATAGTCGAAGGTAAATATGTCTTTATTATTCTTAATCGGTTAAATGAACGTTCACATTCACCCAAGTAACCAAAAGTTGGTTCAAGACTTAGGAAACTTAAGTCATATTGACTTAAGTCAAACTTGGTTCAAAAGTTAGTAACCTGTGATACCGAAAACCTAAGTCAGCGAACCAGGTATGGACCAATATAAAACATAAGTCAGCGAACCAGGTATGGACCAATTTAAAACTTAAGTCAGCGAACCAGGTATGGACCAATTTAAAACATAAGTCAGCGAACCAGGTATGGACCAATTTAAAACTTAAGTCAGCGAACCAGGTATGGACCAATTTAAAACTTAAGTCAGCGAACCAGGTATGGACCAATTTAAAACTTAAGTCAGCGAACCATGTATGTACCAATATAAAACTTAAGTCAGCGAACCAGGTATGGACCAATTTAAAACTTAAGTCAGCGAACCATGTATGTACCAATATAAAACTTAAGTCAGCGAACCAGGTATGGACCAATTTAAAACTTAAGTCAGCGAACCAGGTATGGACCAATTTAAAAGTTAATTCAGCGAACCAGGTATGGACCAATATAAAACTTAAGTCAGCGAACCAAATATGGACCAAAATAAAACCTAATTCAGCGAACCAAGTATGGACCAAGTATGGACCAATATAAAACCTAATTTAGTGATAATGTATTAAATTACATAGTATTACTTAAATAATTTTACTTTTTAAAATAATATTTTATTTATTAAAAACAGTTTATTAACTTAAATATATTAATTAAAATTATAATTATTAATTAATTTGCATATATAAAAATTAAATCAATATTTCAAAATAATTAAAAGTTATAATATTTTATTCTTTCTATAATAAAATAATGATATAAACTTAATAATAATACTTACATCAACAACTTAAGCTGAACTTAAGTCATGTATCATAAGTGTATAATATATTAGTTATTATATATATATATATATATATATATTATTATATATATTTATATATATATATATATTATATACCATTTAATATATATATTAATATTATTATTATTATTATTATTATTATTATTATTATTATTATTATTATTATTATTATTATTATTATTATTATTATTATTATTATTATTATTATTATTATTATTATTATTATTATTATTATTATTATTATTATTATTATTATTATTATTATTATTATTATATATTTAAATCTATTATAAACGTATGTTATATGACTTAAGTTCAACTTAAGTTATTGATGTTATCCTATTAATATTTATCTATATAGTTTTTATTTATTTATAAAGAAAATTATAATATATATTCTAATTAGGATAAAGATAATTAAATCAAAACTATATACAATATAATTAAATATTTATATAACATATATCAAGACAGTTGTTGTATCACTTGATTATAATAAGATTTTAGTGTAGTAAATAAAGTTGACTGTAAATACAATGTTAATCTCTGTTATGACACTTTTTTATAACAAAAAAATAATTATCTTTTTTAATATAATATAATATATTATATGTGTTATACACACAATAAAACTTATTTCATTTAAATTAAGTTTGACCTACGTTTTAACTTAAGTCATACACTCAATAAAACCTAGTTCAGCTGACTTAAGTTTGACTTAAGTTTGACTTAAGTTTTGACTTAAGTTATAACTTAAGTCATACACACAATAAAACCTAGTTCAGCTGACTTAAGTTTGACTTAAGTTATAACTTAAGTCATACACACAATAAAACCTAGTTCAGCTGACTTAAGTTTGACTTAAGTTATAACTTAAGTCATACACAAAATAAAACCTAGTTCAGTTGACTTAAGTTTGACATAAGTCATAAATTAAGTTTTTCATGCCTTAAAAACTTAAGTCATTTCGAATTAAGTTAGACTTAAGAAATAACTTAAGTTACAGTGACTTAAGTTATATAAAATTAAAAATACTTAAGTTTGACTTAAGTTTTGAACCAGATTTTTGACTTAAGTCAATATGACCAACTATGAAGCAAGTATTTTATTTGTGAACCAAGTATGGACCAAGTTTGACCCAATCTGTGTTACTTGGGCACACAAGGTAACTGGGGTAGTAGCCATAAATAAAAGCATTTCATAGATATTAGGAAAGAGTATTTTATTTAATCTTGGTAAAGAAATTCCTTCATTTGAATATGATAATAAATGTGATGCTTCTTCATTCCATTATAATTATACTTCATCAATATCATCTCTACAAACTTGTATTCCTTTAATTACACTTTGAATATCATGATTTACCTTATATGCGTCTATTGACCTATAGGTCTGTATATACACACTATATAGTATACTCTGGAGAGCATTTGTTACATTTTCTATGAAATGAATTGAATTATTTATTATTATACAATTAATTACATAACAAATTGTGCATTACTCATACAATTGTAAAGACCGTTAGCTTTTGTTATACTTTCTGAATTCCATTTGTTATCTAAATATATGTCTACAATTTTTTTCAAGTATTGCATGATACAATTCGATAAATACTCGCAAAGCATCATGTCTGGCAACCAATCTCGTTTTACGTTAACTAATTTTTTTTAGAAGATTCAACACAAATTTGTGTAATATTTTCTTCTAATAAACCTTGCAAGGCATGCCTTTTAGCAGAATATTTAAAAATATGTATATTTGTAATAATATGCCAATCATATTTTGAATTAATGGCATTTTGCATTTATTTACTATTGATAGATTTAATATATGTGATCTACAGTGTACATATGTTGCTTTAGGGTACTTATTCAGAATTATAGTTGACGCTCCTTTTATAAAAGTATACTTTGCCAGACATATTTCCTGCTCCATAATATCATTACCCTCTTAAATGTTCAATATTTAATTCAGCTTTAGTTAGTGTATCCATAATCAAGTTAGCTTTACTTTCTCCACTAAGATGTTCACATCCTATGAAAGAATTAAACTTTTCAGTGATACACTTACTATTATAATATATAATTACTAAATCCATTTGTTCAATAGTAATTACATCTGTGGTTTCATCAAATATTACACTAAAAATATTTAGTTTTTTTTATATCATCAATTATAATTGAAGAATAATTATTCTTTCTTTAATATATTCAACACACTCAAATGTCAATTCATCGTGTATTGTTTTTGAAGTGTATTTAGCATTTTTACTACACATTAATAAGTGTTCTTTTAATATATAATTTCCAGAGTGTATACATAGTTTTAGAAGTGCATACACATTTCCTAGATTACAATTTGGATCAGTAGAATACTCATTATGACCATGTAATGAAATATGTTGTCTTCTATAAAGAATAATTATATCTATAGAGGGTATCCCACTACAAGTATTTCCGGCAAGTTGCCAGAAATATTTTAACCTTAAAACGATTTTCTATAAAGGTAACTACAATTTTAGTGGGAAACCCCTTACTTTCCGGCAACTTGCCTGAAATATACTAACTTTATAGGAGGTATCCCATTACAACTTGATATAAAAATGTTTAAAGTTACAATATTTCCGGTAAGTTGCGGGATAATCTTATATACAAGTATAGTGATACCCTATTAATATTGATTTCAATTTTGCTCTGTTGTATTAAATATATATATTTAGATATTTTATTATTGACTTACATTATAGCTGATTGCAGAAGCATGCTTCTTATTTTCTATCACTGAAATAAAACGAGAATTTTATTTCAAAGAGTTATTGTGGTTAATAGTAGGATACCTAGATTGATGTTTTCTTAAATCTGCAATCGCATCTTTAAACTTAATCATGGACGAATGACACATTTTCCAACTTGATTGTAATTAATTTTTAAATGAAAAACACATGGTATATACAATCCGCTATTTCACTGTAGGATAACCATGGTTATTGCAATCCGGATTGCAATATGTGTGTAACCACTTCATTTGAAATGTACGAGTATTTCCATTTTCTTTGTGATTTATAAACGTAATATTTGATGGATTGTTGTGCGAGTATTTTCTTTAGCAGAAGATACCTTTCTTCGTGTGATTTATGGTTCATTATAAATAGTGCCAATATCTTTAAATTATATTAATATTAATGAATATACTTAAATTAAAATATGTATAAACCTACCTATAATTGATATTATAGGTATTGCTGATTTAACCATATTATCTATTTTAAAATCATATATTTTACAATCATGAGGGGGGGCTAGATCCACCCTAGCCCCCCCTGTATCCGCCCCTGCATAGGTTAGTATACTTTCTACGGTTTCTACAAAGAGTCTTCTTTTAAGTGGTAAGTTTATCTTAGACTTCCATATAACGTGCATGCTATGTAGTGCCTTCCATGCTAGAGCCTTTCTCACTTTAATGTATTTTTCTGACGAATTGATCCAAGAACCAAGGTATTTGAAGTCTTTTTTAGTATTATATAATATATTAATAATTTGCTTTATATTAATAATTTGCTTTATACACCTAGTTTTACATTGTGCACACTGAACAGAGCTATTATTACACATCTATACATGTGTAATTAGGGGACAAAGAAACAATAAATATATATATATATATATATATATATACACACACACAAATCTTCACAAATTGCCCCCCAAACGCCCCCCTCCTTGAAATCACCCCCCTACCGCCCCCCTGGGGGGCGGTATGGACCCCGTTGGGAAACACTGATTCTACTGGATATGAATATATCGTCACACCTATAGGCATATACACTGCATGTCAAATTTAACCTTTGAGACGCAACTTGTCCTTTATGGTCGTAATCCACTCTAGGTACTCCTATATTATAATTTTCTTTATAATTAAATCATAACTATTTACAGTATTATTAAATATAACTATAAAATATAAAAAGTCAATTAGCCGAGTCGGCTAGCGAGGTGTCTTACGATTCTATTTTTGTCTAAATGTCCGAGTTTGACTCTCACTCATAGACTTTTTTTTTTCTTTTTACAATATATAATTATATTTTAATATATATATATATTATATAATAATAAATCAGCAATACCTATAATATCAATTATAGGTAGGTTTATACATATTTTAATTTAAGTATATTCATTAATATTAATATAATTTAAAGATATTGGCACTATTTATAATGAACAGTAAAACACACGTTGCTCGTCAATTAAATTCGTATCTCCATGAAAATCATATATTAAACCCATATCAGAGTGCCTATACCAAGCACAAAAGTACTGAAACTGCAATGATACATATCCTTAATCACATTCACCTATCTGCTGCATCACCACATGGTTCAGTGGTCATTCTCCTTGATTTATCAGCTGCCTTCGACACTCTTGACCATAATATCCTTATAAATCGACTAACTTCTATCGGAATCTCTAGTACTGCACTTGATTGGTTCATCTCATACCTAACTGATCGTTTTTACCAAATTTGTATAAACTCACTAATCTCTAAACCTCGTAAAGTTACTCATGGAGTACCTCAAGGATCGGTCCTTGGTCCACCTCTATTCAATATCTACCTACTTCCCTTATTTAGAATTATTGACAAATACCCCACTATAGACTATCACTCGTATGCTGATGATATACAGTTACACTGTAGATTGATAGACCCTAACAACGACATAAATGTACTTAACAACTGCATTACTGATATACATAACTGGCTCACCAACAACTCATTATCACTAAACTGTCTTAAAACTGAATCAATGCATATTAAAACATCTACCACCATATTCATTCCACCACAAATTACCATTAACAATCTGAGTATTTCTTATGCTAATAAAATAAAAAATCTTGGTATATTAATCGACCCAACACTACAATTCAACATCCAGACTAAATCACTATCACAGTCAATTAACTACATACTACACAACTTACGAACAATAAGACCCTTCATTAATTTTAATACTGCAAAACTCCTCGCTACATCCCTCATTCTCCCCCGCCTCGATTACTGTAATTCATGTCTCTATGCCTCCTCACAATCTATAATAAATAAACTCTAACGTCTTCAGAATTCAGCCATCAGATTCATATTCAACATAACTAAATATTCCAGACAACATATATCCCCTTTGAGAACCAAATTACATTGGCTGCCAATAAAATCCCGTATAATTTACAAAATTGCACTCACCATACATTTAGCTACACATCATAACACACCAGACTATCTTGCCAACTTACTAACTCCCAACACAACTATTTACGAACAAAGACACATAAACAAATTCAAATTAAAAACTCCAGTTCTATTACATTTAACATCTTCCCAACATAAATCTTTCTCCATCCATGCTCCAAAAATCTGGAATGATCTACCTCACCATATCCGATCAATTGACTCAACTGTAACATTAAAATCAAAGCTCAAAACATACATTTTTGCCCAATAATATATTGAAAGCACGTCCGAAAACTTCAATAAAGAAGTTGATGGAAGTGCCTAAACCAATTAGGTAACAGGTAACAGGTAACGAAGAAAGGTATATTCTGCTAAAGAAAATACTCGCACAACAATCCATCAAATATTACGTTTATAAATCACAAAGAAATTGGAAATACTCGTACATTTCAAATGAAGTGGTTACACACATATTATTGATTATCCTATAGGATCCTATTGTATACAGTGAATATTTAAATAGCGGATTGTATATACCATGTGTTTTTCATTTAAAAATTAATCACAATCAAGTTGGAAAATGTGTCACTTCGTCCATGATTAAGTTTAAAGATGCGATTGCAGATTTAAGAAAACATGAATCTACTATTAACCACAATAACTCTTTGAAAGAAAATATTAGGAGGGTGTCGGTAATCGGGGATTTTCCCCTATATAAGACTTATATATATTTACACATTAGAAATAAATAATTTAACTATTTGAAAACTTTGAATACATAATTTAATATAAATAATACTATTTAAAATCTTCAAAATGAATAATTTAACTATTAGAAAACTTTGCATACTTAATTTAATACAAATAATAATATTTTAAACTTTCGAAGTATATTTATTTACTATTTGACACCTTAGAAATGAATAATTTAACTATTAGAAAACTTCGAACACTTAATTTAATACAAATAATACTATTTAAAACCTTCAAAGTGTATTTATTTACTCTTTTAAACTTTCGAAATGAATAATTTAACTATTAGAAAACATTGTATACTTAATTTAATACAAATAATACTATTTTAAACCTTCAAAGTGTATTTATTTACTATTCGAAACCTTCGAATATTTAATTTAATAAAAATAATACTATTTGTAACATTCGAAGTGTATTTATTTACTATTCGAAACCTTCGAATAATTAGTTTAATAAAAATAATACAATTTGAAACCTTCGAAGTGAATTTATTTACTATTCGAAACCTTCGAATGAGTGAAAAATCTGAAAATTTCCAACAATTATACACATATATATGGGAAAGTATCCGAATATGGACAGTGCCCGAATACAGATAACCTCGATATCTTAGAAACCATTGATCCTAAACAAAAAACTTTAATAAATAACATATAAATAATTATATAAATAATCTAAATAAGTATTTTTTTTTATTATTTAAAATAATGCTCATAAACTGATATTGTTATTACGTTTTAATATATGAAAAAAAAACAACTTAAAACCTTCTCAAGCATATACAAATGTATTAATATAAATATAACAATAGATATTATAATATATTATTAATAACTAAAGCATTCTAAATATTATATACATACTTGCGTTGTAAATCCGGTATATATTGTACATCGTACACTCTACATAGGAGTGTCTTAATACGGACACTCTACAACAAATCAGCGAGCAGCGTATATGCTTATATATAAACTATTCTAACTTTTCATCAATTTATTAATACTATGCATGTTTATTATTTAGATACTTCACACGTAATTATTTATTAATAAAATAATAGAAATTAATAAATTACTAATTCAATTATATTAAATTATTCACTAAATTAATTATGAGTAAAGTAATTTAATTTATCTCATTGATTTATCAATAATTATTGATTATATAATTATTTATATAATTATTATAATATATAGTATAATCTAGAGGTAAATATTTTCGTATTATAACATAGGGTGTGTGTATTATAACATATGGGAGAGTACTCGAATACCGACACCCTAACAATAAATCATCATAACTTTATTATTTCTCAATTAAATATTTTCAAATTTTATTTATAAGTATTAAGTAGGTATATATATAATAGCTATTTTAAAATTGTATTTAGTTTGTTTAACTCTGAGATAACAGGGGTGTCGATATTACAGCCACTGCCTCGAATAGTGACACATTGGCACATAATATCGACAACCTCAATATATCGATATTTAGATATACAATATTTCATTTAATATACACTATCCAATCAGAATTTAATGCGAATTACTTTTAGTTAACACACGCAATTCATACGTTTTTTTCCTAAAATTAATGTTATCATAACGCACGCACATTATAAACAAATAACGCTGATTGGTTAAAGAGTGTCGATATTACGTGTAATTAGGGTTTCGGTATTATGAAAATGTATGTTGCTTAGGTAAACGTCAATAACTTTGTAACAAATTATCAAAAATACAAAATATTTTCGGCACATTGTAATATATAATTAGATCTATACGATTTATTTAAAATATTTAAAAAATATTTATTTTCAAACGATTGAGAATCGATATTGTACTTCAAAAATTTCATAAATTTAGAGCTATAACGAAAAAATCAGTTTTTTGTTTATAATTAAAAAAATATAAATATTAAAAAAAAAATTATACTTATATAAATTAGAATTATATTGATTAACATTTCATACATTAATTATTTTTTGATTGGAATTATAGTTTAGGAGATCTCTAGGGTGTCGATATTACGTGCATGTCGATATTAGAGCACTGTCCCCTAGGTTATCCGTATTATAACTCAGTCATGTAGGGTACCGGGTACCGAATATGGAAATTCTGTTATCTATTGAATAAAAAGATCAAATACAATTTTAAAATCAAATAATATTTATAATCATATGATATAAATATATTGTAACTTTTGAATACAAATAGTGAGTCATACAATGTTACGACCATTTATTGATAGAGTGTCTGTATTAGGTAACTATTTTACCCTAGATTAATAATGTAACACTGCAACACCTATAGGTATATTATTATTATTATTATTATTATTATTATCAGATTTGGTTTTAACAACCGGGTAATTGTAGAAGCAGAGCTTATCGAGACAATTACCCTTTATTATTTAGACAAGTCCTAAAAAGTACAATTATAATTGGAATAATAAATTCCTGAAGAAAAGAAATAACTATATATAACATAATGTTATATCTAAGTTGACTTCCTGTTTACACTAAATCTAATTATGAATAAGATCAAATAATTGTACTTATGAAGGACTTGAAAAAATTATCAAAAATCATCATATAATATATAAAAATAAACTAAATAAACATTAAGAAAACTAAAACGACTAAAAAACTAAAAACAGACAAGAAAGGTTAAGAAGAGTAAATATATGAAAATTTAATATAAAGAATAATAAATATATGTTTGGCAAATATTCAAAAATAAATTTACAAATTATCTACACAAAGTAAAAAATATTTAGATAGTTTTCATAAGTCGAAGAGTAGTTATAGTATAAAATATGGAAAAAAGAAGAAATTAATGTAAAAATGTAAAATGTAAAAGTCTGAGTAAAGATAAAATTTATTAAAAATAGTAAACTTATTAAAAATTAAAAAAATGTTAAAATATAATTTGAAGTAGAAAAATAATAGTAGATTAAAAAATCACAAGGTTAAAAAATAATTAAAAATATTATTACTGAAAAGGGAAATAGATACTAATTTTCTTTTATCAATATTTAATTCATTCCAAAGTCTTGGTCCATATGACATTAAAGAATTATTCATATAGTTATATTTATTATAAGGTTGAATGAAATCAAAAGTACTTCTTGTATTAATTTTTTTTTTAGTTATTCTTTTTTAATGTTTATAAATACTTGGACTACAAGTTTTATAATATATTCTATGCATAAATATTAGTGTTTTATATTTACACAAATCAAAGATATTTAATAACTTATGATCAATAAATTATTTTTTTGAACTAAAATCTATAGGTTTAGAAAAAACTAATTTTAATACTTTTTTTTGTATATATACATTTTAAAATCTAATAATATATGTATTTAAATGATAGTAGAGTTTACTTATTATTGATGTGTATCTGCTTATAAGATTTATACAACATTTATTTTTACTCGTATATACTTTTCCGTTAAAATCAATTTTTTCAAATATCCATCATTCAAAATACCATATCTATGCTGATTACCTTCAAAGTTATATATCTCTTCTATCTTCCGTCTGATACTAGTTCCCTTTCTTTATACTACTTACCTCATATAATTGGATCTATCACTACTCTTGTCATTACTTTTAATTATAATCTATATCTATCTACCCATATATACAATAGTATTCGAACATCTAATTACTACCCCTATAATACACTAAACTCTCTTTGATCATACTAAAGTATTAATACATTCACTAATTTGTATAGACTAGATTATTGCATATCACTCCTCGTAGAATCAATATATGTATACAGTATATTGTACACTATAGACTCTACAGTGTACAGTGTACAATGATCAGGATACAATCTATTCAGTGATATTTAGTATACTTGTTAATGTGACGTATACTATTCAAACTTAATAGTAGTGCCCGATTATTAATGTAGGTCATAATTCGATTACTCCCATGGTTGAAATTAATATCACTATCTAAATATATATTATTCTGTCCGTCTCAAAAAGATATATTGATGAATTAGTCATCATACTTCTTCGACATTCCTAATATTATACCTAATTACCGACCTCGACATGGGAAATATATAATATTATTGAGTTTTCTACTGTCAAAGTATATATACCTATAGGTACATATGGTGATAGTGACTATTATTTCTCTTTCAGTACCTACATAATGGAACGCGTTACCAGTTAATGTTAGATTTACTAAAAAAATGTATTACTCTTAAAGCCATATTTTCAAATATTATATATACCATAGTTGTCGTGTATTCGTTTTATAATATATTTACTTTTCGTTTCATTTATATGACACATACACAATATCTACATTGCATTGAGTCAATAAACAATTTAATAATATTTAAAGAATAATAATAATAGTTCAATTTAATTAACAAGTAATTTTATCTTATTAACGCATGAAATTAAATTAGTATTACTTAATACATAATTATTTTATTTATATTACATTATGTTTTATATGTTGTTATTATTATGTATATGAGTGTGTTTATACTTTTGTGTATATAAAATAAATTATTGATAAATAATAATAAATGGTAAACAAAGTAATGTAAAAAATTTATTGAAAACATAAAAATGAGTAAAAAACACGTCTGCGTTCATTTTCATAGAGGAGGAGAGGAAATAACGCATGAGAAAATTAAAACTAATATTACACTTTTGTATTGCAAACCATCAAAGTAAGGTTGACTAGATAACCTGATTACACATAAGTGTTATTGCGGGTGTTATTGCTGACGTTGCGATGTGACTATTGGAAACATCGGAGTAGTCGTACTAACGAGGTAACTAAGAAACGTAGGTTTAGGAGTATTTGTAAAAGTCGCTTCCCGTTTGTTACATCAAATGTTGTAAATTCAAGATCAGTGGAATTATCACTGATCTTAATAAATAATTGAAATTATTTACATATTATTCTATATATAATATATATATAAACAATAATATCAGAACATTTCGAAATAATAATATTATATAAGCCTAATAATGTTATATGTTAAGTCGTGAAAGAATCTAGAACCAAATTCAAATATAGGTGTCGTAATAGATACTGTCATCAGGAGACAATTAAGTATACTTACATTGCACATGTATAATATGTTGGGATAAACAAACGATTACCTAATAATGATGTAATAAACACTCGCGGTGTAAACGAATGATAAAAGTTGAGGGTGTTACGTAAAATTATAAAAAAAAGTAAGGAGGTGTTAATATATTTATAATGATGAGACCGTCGATTGCGCGGGTATTATGGTATAGTTGTAACATAATTCTAAAACTATGGCGTGTTCACACAGCGGTAGGATTAAACTTTGTGAGAGTACCTCTAGGCGTACTGATCTGATAGCCTTCTACGGTACTACTGTCCGTGGTAACGCAGTCTTTGTGTATTCGCATAGCCCCGCCCCTAGTGACACGTGACATGGTCGTCATACTTTTGCTGAGACCGCCGTACCGAGATGATTTGTCTTCCCGTCTGCCGCACGTAGCCCTGAGGTATATGAGAGGTGGATTACACGCGAGTGTGTGTGTGTGCGGTTATGTGTGCGAGTGTGTGTGGGAGTGAGCTGAGCTAAAGCGACGCGTGCGAGTGCAACATAACTATACGCACTAATTAATATATATAGGGTATATAATGGTTATGCTATCTGTACATTTTATTACAGAACAATTTTATTACAGAACAATAAACTTAAACTTAAACAACTTAAGTTGATATTTATGATTTTCTATTGCATTATAATATTATAACATATGATATAACATTATAATAATTATTTATATTAAATGTAGTAGTATTATTGATATATATATATATATATATATATATATATATATATATATAAGTAATATATATTAAGTAATAATATTTAAAGTAATAAAATAGAAATATATTGTAATTATTTGTTAAGAGAAAATATAGATTACTACAAATACATTATCGTATAAGAATAATAGCCGTATATATAAGGTAACATCTATAGACTAATTACTGAGCGAAAATCATAATTATATACAATTATATGATATCATATGATATTCAATTAGTAATATATATATATATATATATATATATATATATATATATTACTATATATATATATATATATATATATATATATATAATATATATATAATATAATATTCTATAGACTAAAACATTGATTTTTGAATATTTTAGAAGCAATGGCCTAAGGAAACTAGAGAATAATGTTGATAATGATAATGATAATAATAATAATAAATAATAAATATATAATGAACATAAAATAATCACAGTATAAGTAAAAAGTTGTTACTATGAACGACTTTTAGAAGTGCAAAAGAGGTAGAAATAAGTAAATAACTATGTGCATATCCTGAATACCCTAATATGTATGTATTATGTCACTGTAGGACATTACGTAAGGACACGACCTATATTCCTATAAGATTGTGGTGAATCTGTTTGCTTTTTGCAAATCTTTCCATACGAAATCTGATAACTGAAATTATAATTATCTTAATTATAAATATATCTGAGGAATGATATAAAGCGATTTAAATACATGGGGTATTAATAATACTACTACTACCAATATATATATATATATATATATATATATATATATTAATAATAATAATACCAGATATTGATTGGGTCACACATGAATATAATAATCTATTTTGAATAATCTGCATTATTAAATATAATTAATATAGTATCAACACATATTTACCTGATGCATGCTTCGCAAAATATTTGTTATTAATTCATTACCAGAATATTTATTTTAATTAATAATCTAATATATATATATATATATATATGATATTATAAATATTATTTACATATAAATGTAAGCGTATAATGTACGTTATATGTGAAGTATGTGTACTCATAAATTATACATATATATTAAATTGACTATATATGTATATTTAGTAATCATATAAATCGTGACCCAGCTCTCTCTCTCGCTCTCTAACACTATGATTCAATACTAGAGATGTAAGGTTATAAAGTTACATAAGAGGTAGCCATAATGAGATGTTAACCATGAAACAACAGCGACTTTAAACTCCTGTCGGAACCTGCCCCCAGTCATGCAGTACAGGAAGAAGTTTATGCTGTGATTTACGTAGACCAGTATATTACACACGGCTTTACTGATGTCGTATGCTCCATTCCTCTGACCGTGAGAGCTAGTCCAGTATGGCTTACCTGTTAGGGGTCAGGTGTGTATGTGTGTGTGTGAAGGTGTGTGCATGTGTGTGAGTGTGTGTATGTGTGTGTGTTTGTAATACTACTATATTTCTATATTATATACAGTCAACTCCCGATAAGTCGGACTCGCAAGGGACCGATAAAACTGTCCGACTTAGCGAGATGTCCGACTTATCCGAGATTAAGAATATCATGCAAATAAGAAATGAAATGCGCAGCGCGAGTTAAATAGTTACCGAAATATGGAATTATGCAACAATCAGCAACATAAAAGTTGTATTCAATTATAATTATAATACTTACTAAAATTATAATATTCATTATTTAAAGTAAACATTTCCGACAATTTATAAAAATCCGACTTATCCAGTATAAAAATCATAAAAATGACTATAATATGTGTCCGACTTATAGAAAAGTCCGACTTATCCAATCGAACGTATCCGACTTATCCGATTAATTTAACATGGGACTAGATACAAATCCAACCAAACCAACTAAATGTGTCCGACTTATCGAGAAGTCCGACTTATCCGTAGTCCGACTTATCGAGAGTTGACTGTATATATTTATATATTTATATATATATATATATATATATATATATATATATATACTTGTGAGTATAAGTATACTTGTACATATAATTATAAAATTACATTTATTTATTTATAAAAGTTATCATTATTGTAAATTATAAAATATAAATATCTGTATATAGAAATTATAAGTAGTACTACATATTATATATATATGCATATGTACAGAACATCCATATATACCATGGTATAGCAGGTGGATATGTACATATATCGATGTAGATAAAGGATATTTATGACTTTATTTACTAAGGTATATTGAACGTAATATCATAATATTTGAACACAACCACGATTATATATATATATATATATATATATATATATATATATAAATAAATATATAAATAAGTGTATATTTATTATGGGTGTGGTTGACCTACTGACCTATTAATAGAACAATACTAGGAGCTATACAGATGAGGAAAGTGAACGAAGCACTAAGACACAGTACTGCAGTGTGTATGAGATGGGAGCTGCAAGTGGACGGTTCACTGACTCGCTTGATCTTTACCTATGTGGTATAATGATGATGATGATGATGATGATGCTGATGATGATGATGTAATACTCGTAGTATGTAATATATTCACACGATTAATAATCAACGTATAGAATATAGTATTCAAAGTATATATATTCTATAGAATATTTACAAATTTAAATAAAAATAAGGTATACATATATGTTATAAATATAGTATAGTATAATATAGTTTATATAACACTATAGTTTACTATATATATATATATATATATATATATATAGTCTGGGGTCGATGGCTCAGTGGGACAACCAAAAGCTAGTAAGCCAGAGGTCCCGGGTTCGACTCCAGGCAGTTCTTGATTTTCTCTTGTGTTTATAAAGAACTTAATAAACGATAAATCAAAACACAAGAAAAAAAATGTTACTATTTGTATTGTATTGTCCGGGGCCTCTCACAGTTATTTATAACATATACAAGTCTATGACATCTTGAGGGGTCCATTTGTATCCGTTATTTGTATTGTATTCAATATATATATATATGAGATTTCAATAAATAAATATTATATATGTTTTGCGTTATTATGATTCTCTTCAATGACAGTGATAACAATGACAGTAATACCTAGTTGTTGTAGGATGTTATAGGAGGAATGTGTACTATGCGATGACCTAGTAATCTATCGTTAAGTAACCTTGCTAAGCGTGTAGATAATGGATACATTAGCCACAGTGATAGCCGTGAACGGGATCACAGATACGGTGGCGAATGCGATCCAAGGTCGAACGTATCTCTCGAAGTAAACAAACCTGTCATCATGGAATAGTGTACAGTATTATAACAATGCAACAATGTGTGTATATGTGACTGTATCCAATCATATTTATTTATTTATTTATAAGTTTATAATGGATTATTCATAAATCATCTAATAATAGTACAGGAGTAAACGTCAGATATAATATATGAAATGTGAAATAATCATATCGGGATCCCCCCCGTATAAGAGTATACTCGAGTAAGATAAGCATCGAGGGAATGAGAGGGAGATAAGTACACGTAAGGGTGTGAGGGTGTGAGGGTGGTAACTAACTGTTCGGGTCGTTTACACATGGCGATCAGATGACCCGTGACCTCGTGGTATATCGGACCACGTGTCCAGAACACGTGCACATTCTTACACGAGGCGACCGCGCACAACAGTAGACATAATCGTACAGTTCCGGTTGTACGCAGGTGCGCTCTCTTGTGTAACGGGAAACAAATAGCGCCGAATCTGTCCACCGTGAACGCCACTAGTATCCATATAGCGGCGTCACCTGGTGGTAGTATGAGTCATACATGTTAGAACAACATCATACCTATAGGTATACTCATAGACCATAGGTGGTCATTTATAGGATCAATGATAGATATATATATTATTTTTATTTTTTATTTGGTGGAGTTTTCATCCCAGCCAGAAACTTAAATGAAGTTTTCACTTATAACTATATATGGCTCTAATGTCCCTTTGAAGCCGCTCTCGTATTGTATTATTAGTAATAATTACCATCCATGGTTTTAATGAGAGCCGATCTTTATTTATACACAATTATATAATCTCACATCTGAATATTATTTTAAGACCTATTTAATAGCGTGGCTCAATCCTGTGTCCTACTACTTGTGTGTCTTATACCTTAGATAACTGAGACAAACAGGCAATTGTTATATATATATATATATATATATCATATATTACAATATTTATAAAATATTATAATTGATAATACTAACCATTTCAATAAAACTAAGCATTATTATTACCGGTGACTCACCTGTAGTGTAGGCGAGGAATTTCGACCACTTACAGGCCTGAGCGTGTTCATCCCTGATCTCGTAGTCGAGACCTACACTCAACCACTCGGGCACTATACCGGTCAGCAATACCAGGTTATCTATGCAGGCCATCGCCGACAGGAATATACTGACCGTGGTCTTGCGAAGTCGCTTCCTGCGGCAGACCGCCACTGCCAAGTAGATAAGGATGCTGATAGTGGTACGATAAGGAGGATGGGGAGGCTAAGGAGGAGGAGGGGGAGTACAGATAGCCGTAGCCTGGTTTACGCGATTCTACGTTATTTTATGAGATATTTATGCTCGCTTGTGTTTTATTACTTTATTTAGAATTAATTTCTTTGTTTTATTCATAAATATATATGTACATATATATATATATATGTATATATATATATATATATATATATATATATATATATACATATATACATACACACACACACACATATATATATATATATATATATATATATATCTAGGGAAGGTCTATAATTACCGAACCCCTCCAAACACCGACCCATTATCGTATCTCAGTAACTATAAGATATATCAATACATTATATATATATACATACTAACTGTTAGTAATTTAATGGTAAATAAGAATAAGTATTTTATTTGTCAAATTATTCAATCCTATAATTTATATTTGATAAAATGTAATATTCTGTTTTATTTTTTAAATACTTGAATACTAATATTTTTAAATCATTATAAATACTTCAATAATTAAAAGAAAACTATATATTAATTTAACTTAATACTATACATAATATTGTAGATTAACTAACTGTTCATAAACATTATAAATATAATTTAATTTGAATAAGTATTAACAAAGATATCTTAATTATAGCAACCCATATGATTTTCCTATTACTGACCCCCTCCATTACCCTAATAAGGACCCCATGTGCATCATTATGTCAACTCAAAATGTATATTTTGTTTACTTTAAAATTATTCGTAATTTGTGTGTATATCATATTAACAGCATTAACAGTACTAAATGATTATTTAGTATAAAGTTAAAGTTAAAGTTATTATAACAAATATTAAGTTTAAATATAAGTTTAATTTGAATATTAAACTTAAATTCAATAATAAATAAATTGCGTGCGTTTTGTTATTCATTAAATATATTTATGTCTGCTATTTTGATTGGATATTATAATACTAAAATTATTAAGATGGTATTAGATAAAATAGTAGGCACATGTATCCAATTACCGACCCCAGGTTATTCATTATAATTAAATTATATCAAAAATTAAAATTATCTAAAATATGTATTGCCATATTACATTGAATACAAAATTTCAAATAAATATATTTAATATTTAATACGTTATTACAAATAATAATTTAGTTGTCGGTAATTGGAGACTTTACCATATATATTATAAAGTGATGTTTTCATGTGTAGAGTAATACATTTATATTAAATTTAATTGAATTAATTAAATTCAATACAATATTTTTATATAATATAATCGATGTATGCAAACATATAATTTTAGGCTTAAGCAATTTGAATTCACCGTCCATCGCTTTATTGCATAGGCGACATATAGCCTATATATAGGCTATATGCTATAGGCTATATATGATATAGCCTATAGGCTATATATATATATATATATATATATATATATATATATATATCCATTTATATATTGATATGTTGTGTATATATATACATATGTATATTTTTTATCGCATGTGTGTGTTATAAAATGAAGACTGAATATATACACACACATAATATAATTAAATATAAAATGTATAACATATAATTAAAATATATTTTATTATAACATAAATAAACGAAAGTAATTATCATAAATAAAAGTATCTGATTATTATCAGGGAATATATATATATATATATATATATATATATATAGTGAAAGCCGCTTACTTCGACAGCCACGTACAACGATAATTCGGCTACATCGACATTCCGAGATATTTTTGTTGGATTTACACCTATTTACATGTAAATTAATCCGCGTACATCGACAATCCACTTATATCGATAATTCGGCATTATCGACATATTTATAAGATAATATTTGGAATTGAATCCACTTATATCGACAAATTTGATTATAAAACAAATTATTTACAAATAATTAATTTGTATGAAAAGTATTCCAATAATATTCATTGCTATTCCCCTACTACTCAATATCGTCAGTATATCTATAAATAACTTGATTTCCATTATAAGTAATACTAATAGTATTATACTATATATAGTTAAATATATTAAATTATAGTACCATATGTCACGGTAATACTATAAACTATTATATAATATACAAATACATTGCATGGATCAACTCTCTTTATCGAGTACAAGTCGGTGGTGCATTGCATCACCAGATGCAGGTATATGAGCTCAATTGTAATTAACAATTCTTAGAGTAGATTTTGGTCATAAGATCAATAGTATCAAAGGTATTGGCGTAACTTGCTAACATGTCGCATCACGAATTTTTACGTCATTAGTTTCCATTAGGTTTTTTATTTTTTCTATATCCTATGTTATATTTAATAATTATTATACTTTAAAGTAATTCATTATTATACAATATGTCTAAATATGTCTAAATATGTCTAATATTATCTATTATACATCATTGTATTTCGAATATGTAAACTAATAATATACCTACTATAGTATGCATATATACATACATGCAATAATTTAAAAATAATATATAACTATATAACTATATATAGCAAAAACTATCAAAAACATAAATAATAAAATAGACAAATATTCTTATAAATAAGATCGTGAATCAAATAAGCCGATCCAGGATCGCTGATCAATTATCGCGATCCTACCCATCACTAACTATACTGTATACTATCCTATAGGTTAATTATAACCTATACTTTATAGTTAATTATAATATATATATATATAATTTATAGTTAATTATACTATACTATATATTATATACTGAGTATATTATACTCTATACTATACTATAATATACTATATACATTTAAGTAATACTTTTTAATATATTCTTTGATTGAATTGCGATAGGTGTGTAAATAATGAGTTATTAAATATTAATAATATTAATATTATTTAATAAACATGTTATTAAACCTTTTTTGTTATTATATTATATGCATATATTATATTATTACATACAATTAATTATAAATAAACTAATGCGTTATACATCATTAGGGCTACGCCCCTATCGCTCATATCGACAATCCGCCTATATCGACATTTGTGGAGCTTACACAACCATGTCGATGTAAGCGGCTTTCACTGTATATATATATATATATATATATATATATATATATATATATATATATTTAAAACATGGAAGCATTGCATATATATATATATCCCTCAGATATATTATTAGTAATATATATATATATATATATATATATATAATGGTATATATATATAATGTATTAAAAGTAGTGTATTATTTCCTAAAGGATACAATATAAATGCAATAAAATACACAATTAAATAAGATAATTACATCCGTATTTATACTTGTATATTAAATATATCTATAATATAGATTATATATATATATATATATTCTGTTGCACGCAAAATGTGCATGGCACATGTGTGCATATATATGTGTGGAGTATAGCACATATGCAGTATGTATATGTGTATTATATACCAACTGCAGGATTTAAATATAGAAATAATAAAATATGAATTTAAAATTTGTAATTATTTTTAGATTTATATATATTTGTAGTTTACATGTGTATTTATACGTTTTTCAAATAAACTCACAATAATTGTTGTTTCGATGTTAGAATAGCATGTTGGGTTAATATATATTTTTGGGATACAAATAAAATTGACATATACATTTACCAATAATGGTTATATTACATAAGTTATATATATCACAAGAACACCGCACCACATAAACTGCAGCTACAGTGGACATTTGTATTACGGACATAACTATCAAACACCTACCGGTCAGTGTGTTTCCGGCTATCCCCACGAAGAACAGCACCGGGGCTAAGTATAGCCATAGCGCCTTGACCAGTCTGTCCGTACCATTGTGTCCTTCCCAGCTTCCTCCTCCTGTTCCTCCTCCTTCTCCTCTCGAATCACTGCTAGCATTGTTAGCCACCATTTCCACGGCGTACGATACACCGGATGTCATCATGGTGAAGTAAGCCGGTGTTGATGCGTTGCCATGACTACCGGCTATCAGATAATCGTAACTAGGTGACCATAGTGATGCGGTATCGCCTAGTGATGATGATGGTGTGGTTGTTGAGGTAGTGGTGGTGGTGGTGGTGGTGGTGGTGTATGGTCTCTCGTAGGCGATATCTTGCGTAGGCTGCATAATACCTCCAACAGAACTCGTGGTGCTTTAATCTGTTTTAATGTACGTATCATATATATATAACAATAATATAATATATCAGGTATATGTAATATATAATTAAGTTTAGTTATTCCACTTATTATTGTAAATATATCATTAATTGTGTTCGTTTATAAAAAAATGTATATTTTATTTTTTTTAATTATTTTTTGACTTATTTCAAACAAAATATATGTATAACATGTAATCCAAATAGCGAATATTCGCTTACAATAACCGAACTTGCGAATTGTGAAATGCACGAATATTAGCAAGTGTGGCCTCGCATCAATATTACAAAATATGTATATCTATTTTATTATTGATATATTTGTATTTTTATTTGCATAACCTATTGCAACTAACATAATCATTTTCCAAGTATAATTGATATTAATTAATTGTTTTACTATTATCATTTATACTTTAATTTGTATATATAAATATTTATATATTTTTCTATCGATTGTTAATTTAGTGAAAATTCTATATTTTAATGACAAATTATGATAATTTGTATATATATACATACATACATACATAATATACATAATATTATAATGGTACTAGTAATTACAGAGATACGTGCACTTCAAATTAAATAACACACATTTTAAAAGTAAAGCGATATAGTTATTTTATAGAAAATATTAATGTCCTAATTAATAATATACGTATATGTATATAAACCTAAAATATATATATACCTATACAAATATATATATATATATATATATATATATATACTTTTAAGTATACTTACAACGTATGCGTTGTATATTAATCCCAGTTACCAAATTATAATACCGTATTCCATTACAAACATGGATAGGACACACAAAGCTGATGTTTCATTACAACCATATGTACAATTAGGCAGACATGTTATATACATGGAATATATGTGAATATATATATGAACAATTATCTATAAACTGGATTAATTTTTAAAATCGTAAAATTAAAATAATTTGTATTGAGATAATGGAATCACAATACACATATTCTATGCTATAATATATATATATATTTAAACTGCCTGTGTGGCTCAGTGGCTAAGGCGTCAGCCACATAATTGTTCAAGCAGTAGGACATGGGTTCGAGCCTCGTCCGAACCATTAATTAATTTTATAAATTGGGTCTTAAAATATTATTTAGAAGTGATCTTATATAATTGTGTATAAATAAATGACTGGCTCTCGTTAAAACCATGGGTGCCTTAACATGAGAGCGGCTTCGAAGGGACATTAGAGCCATATATGGTTATAAGTGAACACTTCATCTAAGTTCCTGGATAGGATTAAAGGACACCAAATAAAAATAACAATAACAATAACAATATATATATATATATATATATATAATTTTATATATATATATATTTATATATAATATATTTCATATATTAAAATAACATATACATATTACATAACATAAACGTAAACAAACATGACGTCATATATCAATTATTACGTCACATAATAGTTCCTACACATTCGGATTGCGATATAATTAACAAAAACTAATAAACTAATGAATTATTCAAGCAAATCGAACCCTCCTCTAGTAGTCATATAGTGGTGGAAGTCCTATCGTGCTAGTGTACTTAGAGGGATCTGTGTATCGATCAACAGAACTAATGACGCCATTATGGATGATTCATGATAGTGGACACAGGTCACTTAGCCCACATAGTTATTACGCGATGTTATATTTGATCATTATTATTTCTCTATTTTTCATATTGGATCTTATTATTTATCTATTTTGTATTAATAATGGTTATTTAATGTTAACATGATTTGATTATAATATATTAAAAATGTATCATATAAATAATAAAATATATTATTAATAAATTAATAGGTTGCAAAGTTTTTAAGTATTCAATATATTTAAGTTGTATACGATGTTAGCGAATATTATAATGCTATAACATCATATATGATTAAACGATATATTTGATTTCTGTTTTCGATTATTTTTCGTTTATTTTACGATAGATATATAACAATTTATATTTTTTTATTTTCCTATTATACTTTATTTATTTCAATATCGTATACGATAATATATATAATATATATATTATAGTTAGAAAATATTTAAACTTAAAAATTTCGACTATATATTTGCTTAGATAATATATCAAAAAAACCATAATTATAATACTATTATTATATGATGATGATGATGATGATAATGATATAATTGTATTAGGTATACAAAAGTGATAAGCAAATTTCTTAGTTCACTCAAATGAACAATAAATAAAGTAACATAAAAATAAGAATAATAACAACAACATATAATAAACAATATTATAATAAAAATATTAAAAGAAAACTAATGGAATAAAGAGCTTGAAAGGGTATATTTAGGTATACCTATATTAGTACAAGTGTCTATATGATTGACCATTTAACGTAGATGATTTAAGTTAAGATTTAAGTTTCGTTGTAAATGAAGTGTAATCTTGGGTGGATCATGGAAGGGAATTCTATAAATATTGACAATATATGATATTTCTAGAATTGTAGGGAAGTTGGAAGTAAGCAGACAAGGAGAATCCCGAGTCCAGCCGAAGTGAGGACGTGTATCAGTAGACGAGGATTACATCTAGTAAATAAGAGGGACACAGTTATGGGTTAATGAGACTAACATACATAGGAATCGTTTATAAAAGGGTAACTACTTAAGTAGATAAAGGGTAGTTACTTATAAGTATATATATATAGAATTTATAGAGAGGCAGTAGAAGAATTGTTACCAATACGTTATATATTAAATACTTATCGAATACAAAACGAGGTATTCTATTTAGACGATCAAGTGATGAAGTATACTTCACTATAGTGATTTACCTATATCACGTGACAGGAAATAGATGAATATTATTGCAGACGATATATAACTATGCAGTTTACAAGTACAGCGCACTACATCCCATGGGAGAGCGATAAGTTTCTATTGTGTTCATTTTAATTATAATATTATAAATTAATTATACATTTAACAAATTAATTATTCCCATTCTATTTTTATAAATAAATTAAAGTGCACAATTCTCACATGCATAAGTAATAACACTAGTAGGCTATTATTAACATATGTTAGTGTATCTAGCATGTATTTATATACTAATATAAGCTTGTACATGTATGCTTTAAATGTATATTAATACACATATAAACAATCTAGTACCTAAAAACATAAACAGAAAGAGAGCGAGAGTTATATACATCAGGGATCGATATGTTTTATAACGCTGGGAATAAATTGATATAATTAATTAAATGTAGAAGGCTCTATTAAAACATCGCGTTGTTAGGTGATTTATTCATGTTATTGTACACAGGTTCCATTGTATATACAATACATGTGCAAGATAAGCATGATCATAATCATTGTATATCATATGTTTTACATTACTTCTCAAAGATGCCGTACAATTAAAAGAAAATGTTTATTTTTATATTTTATTTAAAATATATTTAATAATTTATTTAAATATAAATTTGTAGTCAACATATTTATATATGAAAATATTCTAATGCTATTAATTTTATACAATATTCTATACATTGACAGTTTTTTGTATATATATTTTTTAAATGTGAATTAAATATGATCAAATTACTTTAAAGTTATACATTTATAATATTTTTATTATAATAATTAAGGTGTGTAAAATTAATATTTATAATAATATGAATAATAATCTATATTACGTATTATATTTGAATAGAATGCTATATATTGATAATACATGTACATATATCAAGTATACCTATATATATATAGAATATATGTATATATATATATATATATATATATATATATATATATATATGTATCTATAGATTGTATGTCTATTAGATACTAATATTAAGTATATATATTAATATTACATATTATTTTTAAACTTAATATTATATTAATAACGTATTGTATATGGTATATAGTATATACACATACATAAATATACACACCAACACATATATCTTTATATATATATGTTATTGTTAATAATTATTTATTTTATTTTAATTTTTAAACTGTAATTGAACACTCAAATATAATTATAATTATATATATATATATAGTTATATAATACTACTATAGTAGTATTATAACATGTATGTTATTATATTTTGATTTTATACAAATGAATATGATGTATAGAGTACCTATTGTCATGAGGTGACGAATCAATAAAGCTTATCGTTTTCGCCCTTAAACTTTATCTATAAAATGATGACATGCATACATACGTATCTACATACCCACGCATATATATATATATATATATACACATATACTAACATATAGATATAGAGTTATATGCTATAGACTTATATCATGTGATACATACCTATCATATCCTAATATCTATGTGATATACTACATGGTTAAAACTGTTAGATTCACTATTCTTACTTATTTATATGTTTATCAACCTATACTTTAACCACACTATATCACAGAAATGTCAACGAAATATGATATATCGAAAAATTAAATACAAAATATTTTTAATAATTATAATCCAGGAAATACTATAAAATAACTAGCGTAAACATAACATGATGACGCTGTTTATATATATATATATATAATATAATCAAAATATTATATATATTTCACATCCGTTGTAAACAACAAAGATGGGATACTAAATCAGCATAGATTGATATAGTGCCTGGCCTCCTTTACGTTGTGTGCGAATTCTCTATAAATAAAAGTGATGCATACATCAGCACGTATTATGCCGTCATTAATATAGAATAGCCGACAGTTAATTGTATAGCAAGGAATCCGTTTGTTATAAAAAATCCACTAAGCTAATGATGCTGTATATAGGAGTATACTACTACTTATATATATACACACATATATATATATATATATATATATACTAATATATCATTACACTAACCTATATTTACGAAGACGTAGAGTTAACTCTATATAGATAGTAAATATAGTAAATATAGTTTACTGTATTACTGTATTCAATATTGTTATCAATACCCGGGTGTTAGGCAAACAATATACCTATTACACACGGTGTAACTCGTATTCGATAGTGTGTGTGCGTGTGTGTGTGTGTGTGTTATACATTGGGTATGGGACATACCTAGAAGGACATAACCTTATGGCGCAGCGTAATCCTATTATTACGTTTGTATGCATGCACGAGCGAATACACAATAACATTATTACTATTATGATGGTTAACACACGTTTATACTTGCGCATGCGTTCTATGTGCGTTGTTACATGTGTTATTTATAATAATTGTACTATGTTGCTATATCGGATGATATAACTATATATATTTATGTGTGTGTGTGTGTGTGCCACACTTGACGCTATATGATATAGACACGATACATAGTTCTACGGATTTCTATTAAATATTAATAAGTGTGCGTTATTAAATATTTATGATAATTTATGATAATTAACACGCGAGGTATTCACGACGTGAATTGCGAACCTTGTAAGACTACTTGTGGCGTAAGTAAACCTGCAGGTAGTTAGCCTGTAGTTAAATATAGAAACACGGTATTTCTGATTAAAACAAGTTAAACAGTATAATATAACAATAAATAAAGCATATATACGCAAATAAACGCATATACGCAATCTCAAACTATCATGATGTAATAGTAAACTTGCGTAATTGAAGATCAAAGTAGAGTACACTAGTGATATGTACGTCTTACATACATAGATAGCTGTGTGTTCACAATAAGAAGTAGGTACATGTGTACTTAATGGAGCAGGCTATAGAATGTGTGTACACCTATTCACTTACATAATATGTAGTTATATACCAAGTAACATTTACCAAATGTATCCATGTACCTTTAGAAAATCGTAACCGACAGAGGTTGTGTAAATATATACTAACATTATTATATAATAATATCTATGTTTGTATAAATATCGATATTTATCATAGATATTGATTTAAATACAATTTAAAATCTTTATGTAGTAATATATTATATATATATATATGTTTTATATATATCAACAACTAAATATGTTGTATTCCCTTTAGTACTATACTATCACAATCAATTTAGATTACAAACACAATCGTTAATTATGTATAAACTGATATTAAAAACTGAGATATATGTGTATATTAGTAGTGTAACAGTTTCTACCAGCGTATAATATCTGTATGTGTGATTACAATTATATATTATATACTTAATAATGCTATGCATCATGCTACACTATACACTGCTAACTGAACACTATACTAATATAGTATGCTACTAATTAATTAACTACTATCAGCAATTTTGTATAGACAACATGAATACCTCATAAACAATCATTCTAATATATTTTACATAAATAATAAATGTTATAAATAATAATAATAGGTATTCGTGTATAAATATAGAAATATGTATATATATATAATCTAATAATACATAGAATATTTAACATATTAAATCGAAGAAATATATGTTGTCTATTATATTATAATTATTATTCTAAACCTATGAATCAATTTCACTCTATGTTTAGAGTATGGATCATTACTTCTATTATTAGATTATTATGTGTATCTTAGCATAATGGTCGTTATAGATTAATTCAAAGTGAATATTACACTGTGACAATGCTTATACAATATTACATAATAATAGTATGTTAGTAATTACTTGTGTTAACACAATATTAAAAATGAAAATATGTAACGAATATTATAGTATATATATATATGTTTGTGTGTGTGTGCGCGCGTGTATGTGTGTGCACACTCTGTGTATGCAGATGCAGATACATCGGCATGGAAGGACGTAAACTTAACGTATCGATACGTATTTAGGGATAAGTAAACACATTATAGTGTGAGTGTACTACTGTGTAGTAAAGTGTTCAATTATTAAATAAATATACAGTTATATCTTATATAGAGGACAATAATCGTATGCTATGAATACACATTGTATCTATAGATGATATACAGATAATCGTAGTGTATTTCTAGGACATATAGACTATATAGAGTAGTAGCATAGTAAATGGAGCGCATATCAAGTGGTGTGACGCCTTGGTTATAGCAAGGACATAGTGTCCTTGGTTAGATGTTATCTATTTCATGTATTTCTCGCTAGATTTTCAAGAACTTGATAAAATCAAAATCAAATTAATATAAATATAATATATTTATAAACACATATATCGAGTATATATATATATATATTCCCATATTGTAATATTATTTTTATATTATATTTATCTGTATACAAATGTGTAGTTTAATCAGGGAGGTTTAATATAATAAATGTCATATAATATTTATTTAATAAACACATATACATATAAATACAAGCCACCCACGCATGTGCACACATGTCGACATATATGTGTTTATACATGTCGACATATATGTGTTTATACATATATATATATATATATATATATATATATATATATATATATATATATATATGTATGTGTGTGTGTGAATGCCTACATTCACTCGATTGATCACTTATATCGCCCACCCGCACATACACATAAACATTCATACATACAAATATATGATGATATATATATATATATATATAGTCTAATGTAATGTTACGTAAATAATGTACAAAAAACTGTTATATTCACATCTATTAGGCCGTAGATTATCTATTATTACATAAATATAGGCTATAGTATAATATTAACTAAATAGGGTGTAATAATAGTACACGAAGTAATTAATATAGTACATATGACTGTATAGAGAAAACATATTTATATACGAAATATTGAGTTTTATTTTGGGAATCATATAGTTCACTTGTATTTTAATTTATATATATATATATATATATATAAATATATATATATATATATTAATATATTAATCTGGTACAGATATGATACTCGTGAATATTAATTAGTTTTTAACTTATTTCTTATGCTTATGAGATAACCTTGACTACACTATATTATACACATATTCTCTGCATTATTTATTATATTATTATGTAAAAAAACACAATTAGATTATAAATATATGAATCATTATAAATCACAATGAGAAATCTGCTTCCATATTGCATATGCAATATTATATATATATATATATATATATATATATATATCTATATATATATATATATATATATATATATATATACGATATTCATATTACTTATTTGTGTTAATTCCTAGATGCATGATTATAATGTATAACTCAACTTAATATCGTTAACTGTCCATTGTTTAACACACACGATAATGTTCCAATATTAGCCTATATAACACCATATAGTATCTCCCCCCCCCTATTTCATATTAGTCTATTATTTATATTAACTGTTAACAATATCTGCATCTCATGATAAGAAGAAGAAGAAGAAGAAGAAGAAGACCTATCACGTGCACGTGGTTTACCCTTACATAACGGCGGTTCGTTATTTGTGAACTATGGCCTATATACGACATATATGACGTCATATATGTCGTACATTCTCTGTCATTTCATTTCCTCACAATGATATATTATACTACGTTGAAGGTACAGCTATTATAGCTTCAAGTGGGTATATATGTATATATCATGACTTTTATTAGTAGTATCATTACTATCACAATCATCATAAACATCATCATCATCATCATCATGAACATCATCCTCCTCATCATCATCATCATCATTATTATCATCACCATCAGCATCATTATCACCACCACCATTATCATCATCACCATCATTACCATTATCATCATCATCAGCATCATCCACATCACCATCATCATAATCACTATCCGTATCATCACTATCCGTATCAGTAACCCACTAATATACTACCATACCTGTAGTCATCTTCCCCACATAATTAACGTTAATACACTAGCGTATACCAAGTTGATATTAACAACAACATCATCATCATCATCATCATCATCACTGTCATTATCAGTAGTACATTCATCACCATCAGTAGTATATGTATATTACTAGTTATAACCACTACAGTGGTATAACCACTGTATACAGTGAACTGTATACATGTACACTGTATACACTGCAGTGGTTATTAACCCACCTCCTCCATAGGGCACAACCACTAGCATCTCTATCATCTTCATCTCCACGTGATAACTAGCATAACACGTGACTAATATTGTTATTTATGATTGTTTTGATAATATTAAATTTAAAATAGGATAAATTCGATGATGTATGTATTGTTATTTATAAAGGGAATCGAGTATATATGTATGTATTTTTTTTTACTAAGTACAATAATATATATATATATATATATATATATATATATCTAATATATTTAATATATTTAATATATTCTTAATAGCAACTATATAATTGTAATATAATATATTATACAGGTACCTATTCTACACTATAAACATATACGCACAATACGCGTCGCACACATGAACACGTGAACAACCATTAATATTAATTAACATCAACATAACTCGTGTCCAGATGTTCATATCAATATCAACTAATAACCCATATGCAACTATGTACACCACAGTACAACTAATTCAACTAATTATACTAATCGTGCAAACAATATGGTAATTATTCTCATTTGAGATGCTTTGTTCAAATAAACATAGTTAAGTAATGTAACTAATTGAACCCCGCTATTACTATAATGATTACAAAGAGTTTATATATAGAGTTTATATTTAATTTTATATAATCTGTTTATATTTATATATATATATATAATATAAATTATTATAATATAAATTAATTATCGATATTACAATAAAAATATACTTAAATAAATTACAATTATGTATTATTATAAACACTCCTTAATTAAGTAAAATAAACAAATGATAGAGTAGCTGTAATACTATCAAGCTGTTAGTATTATAGCTGAGGTAATACTTTAGTAGTACCTCTGTATACGGTACCAGTTAAAACGTTTTACATTCTATATTTTGTTATTTGTTTATTTCTATAACGTATATTTTATCGTTGGAAAATAATTCAATAATTTCGACTGTATATATTTGATTAAATAAACAAGCAATCAATAATAATAATAATAAATATATATATATATTATTAAATATAATTATACAGATTATGAATAATAATAATAATAATAATCGTTAGTTTTTTATGAATATTCGTTCTGCTAATAAAGCGGGATAATGCCATCCATCACGCTAACTGAATTATTAATAGGAATAAAGTGGTGCGCGTGCGTGCGCGATACGATCTCACTACAACTGGTATCAGTACGGACGAGTTAAACACCGCGATCACGATACAGCGCCGCACATTCCGATTCTCACGAGAACATAGGTATACGATGTACATGTGTATAATGTATACGTGTATAAAGTACAGTGTACATAGGTATATATGTTATAGTATGCGTTCACACACATATGTGTATGCGCACGTATGTTTAATACACGGTGTTTCATAGAACAATCGTTCTTGAACACCTCCTACTTACATTATAGCGAGGTTTACCTGCTATATACCTAATACTGTAGTGCATGTGAGGCACATCCACGTGGTACTTACCTATATGTATATATAGGCATAACCTTAGCTAGGTGCGATGTTTAATAATGCATTCGTCTGCTGACGTCACACATTAATAATAGCCAGTATGTTATTATTAGCCGCACCGTAATGTATATATATATATATATAAATGTGTGTGTATATATATACAGATCAAAGATACTTATAATGAAATACTTGTCGAGAATTGCTCTAGAGTTAGTGCATGCACTAATCATGGTTCACTATAATTGTATTATTCTTAGTTTTAATCAATTATATTAATTAGATAAACCTGCTTTAATAACGTACACGAGTGGTATGATAATTAATATGTATGATATATGTATTATAATATTAATAGGGGTTAACTTTAGAGTGCATTTACTGGGCGATGAACAGTCAAAGTATGAAAAGTATATCAAGTTATATTTATATACAGAAAAATAATTCTATTTTGAACTTCGCTAAAAGGAAAATATTTATAAATATATAAATAAGTACCACTGTTTTTAATTACAAATATTTAGCATACATTATAATAATATATAAGGAAATCTTATATAATACAACTTCGTATATATAATAAAATAATATTATGTTTATATTTGGGAAAATATCATCTCCACTACAGAGAAATATTACATACTTTTGATAATTTATTTTATAGATTAAAGTTATAATTAAAATGTAATGAATACTTATTAAGTATACTATGTATATATGTTCAGGTATCATTTTAATAATTAAATAAAATTTGTAAACGAATATGATATAATTTTAATTAAATGAAATAAATAAATGATCATACTAATTTATTAATATGTATAATAAATATTTTATGAATAATATTAATTTACCATCAATACAACAATATAACATAATAGTTTCATATATATATATATACAGTCAACTCTCGGTAAGTCGGACTACGGATAAGTCGGACAAATTTAGTTGATTTGGTTGGATTTGTATCTAGTTAAATGTTAAATTAATCGGATAAGTTGGATTGGATAAATCGGAATTTTCTATAAGTCGGACACATATTATTGTCATTTTTATGATTTGTATACTGGATAAGTCGGACTTTTTATAAATTGTCAGAAATGTTTACTTTAAATAATGTATATTATATATAACATTATAATGTTAGTAAGTAATATTATTGAATACAATATTGTATATTATTGATTGTTGCATAATTCCGCATGTCGGTAATCCTTTAACTCATGCTGCGCATCTAATGTCTTATTTGTATGATATTTTGAATCTCGGATAATCGGAAATCTCGCTAAGTCGGACACTTTTTTCGGTCCCTTGTGAGTCCGACTTATCGGGAGTTGACTGATTATATATATGGTATTGGAGATAATTCAACAGTATAAATGATGAAACTATAAATGTCGTAGTCCCAATTGTTTACGTAAACATTATAGAATACGCAAACCATCACGATATTTACAATTCATATAATTGTCATTCCTATTTAGCTATTATAACCACGTGGTTTACGCTTTAAAATAGCAATCATCGCCATTTTGGTATTATCGAAATTTTAATTTAAAACAATAGTTATATTATATATAATATATTACATTTATATAAATTGTCATATTATTATTTAAAAAAAATTATACATTTTAAATATGTAATATTGAACAACTGGCATTCTGTTATATCAACATCATTTATAGGGTTTACATTCATATTATTATTATAGTAGTACAGTAGCATAGTATTATAGTAGGTATTTGACATATATATAAATGTATATACAGTCAACTCTCGATAAGTCGGACTCGCAAGGGACCTGCAAAAGTGTCCGACTTAGCGAGATGTCCGACTTATCCGAGATTCAGAATATCATGCAAATAAGACATGAAATGCGCAGCGCGAGTTAAATGGTTACCGAAATATGGAATTATGCAACAATCAACAACATAAAATGTTGTATTCATTGATATTACTTACTAAAATTATAATATACCTTATTTAAAGTAAACATTTCTGACAATTTATAAAAAGTCCGACTTATCCAGTATAAAAATCATAAAAATGACCTTAATATGTATCCGACTTATAGAAAATGCCGACTTATCCAATCCAACTTATCCAACTTATCCGATTAATTTAACATGGAACTAGATACAAATCCAACCAAACTAACTATATGTGTCCGACTTATCGAGAATTCCGACTTATCCGTAGTCCGACTTACCGAGAGTTGACTGTATATATATATATATTTAATATATGTGTTATACATATAGTTCCTGTAATTCACTTTCATTAAATATTACTAAAACTGATAGCATTATACTTTCTAGATCTCTTTCTTCAATTACTCTCACTCATCCATTCCTTATCTCACTTCCTATCTCAAACACCATCACTACTCTAGGTTTTACTATAAATAAGGTTTAGATTACTCAGTACATATATCAAACACTGTCCGCACTGCTAATTATTTCCTGTATAATATAGGCAAGGCTCGCTCTAAGCTAACATTTAATTTAACTAAATCATTATTACATTCATTAGTTTGTAGTCGACTTAGATATTGTAATTCGCTTTTAATTAATATTCCGCAAAAATTGATGAAAAAATTCGATTCAATACAACGTAGAGCTGTTCGCATATTATTTAAGCTAAAGCGTAGTGATTTAACCATATCTATACATTCCATAATGGCGACTCTCGGGTGGTTGCAGTTTCGAGATTTATGCAAGTTTCGACTTCTATGCATTACTCACAAGGCTATATATATGAGAGTTCCGTCTTACCTATCGAAGGGACTCATAATTCGAACAACTACTCGTCCGAGTCGCAAATGTGAGCTGATGAAACTCTCTCTACCGCTTGTCTCATCTATGTATGCAGATGCTGCTTTCACGGTTGCTGCTCCGAAATACTGGAATAGTCTTCCCGATGAATTACGCACCATGTCATCATTTATGAGTTTTAAATGTCGACTACATACACATATGGTATCATTATAATGTCTTCTTTTTAAATTTATTATTATTTGCGTAACTATTTATTTGTTTTATTATTTCAACTTGACGCACATAAACGTCCATCGTTTTCTGAGTCAATAAACCTTTCTATTATTATTATTATTATTATTATATATCATTATTAATTAATAAAAACAATGCAATTCATATATTTCATAGTGAATGTAATACAAATATATAATTCTATAATTTATAATAAATACTCATATTAAAATAAAACCCACTTTATATATTTATATATCCTTAAAGGATACAATTCTCTGTTAAAAAGTTATTTATATTTAACTATAGATATAGTGGGTTTTACAATACAAATATAAACTCGTATACACGTATGTTTCAATGTACAGATTAACAAGATACACTGTCGCTAATACTAAATATAGATATAGCGCGCACACACACATACGCGCACACGCACACACACACACATTAGCATAACATCGTCCTGCAAGTAGTCAATGATCTATATGAACATAAGTGCACACATACCCACGAAAGCGCGCACACGAGAGTGCGCACACATCGATACACAATCAAGTGACCACTCATGATCTAGTAGTATCCGAGACTAATAATGATTCATTGATATAACATCGCTAGTTATAATCACAAAGTCGTTATAAGTCTATTACTTTTATATATTATATGTTACATAATACACATACACATACACATATATGTACATTGTGGTGTATCGTGATAATAATATATACAAAATAATAAATAATAATATATTGAAATATATATGTATGTCCACATGATCATATTTCCATGCTACAAAAAAAGCATTACACCCTAGTAAATAGTATTTATAAATACTACCATAGTAAATACTAAGTATTTACTAAGGATGTGCTTTTTTTTGTTATATATTTAGATTTATAGTTATAGTCATGTTTATAGCTATAAAAGTAAAAATAATATAAACTCATTTAATATTAAAAATTAAATTAAACCACCAGTCGTATAAATAATACTAATGAACACGATAACAAATGTAATACTAAAATAAATCATAAACTAAAAAGGACAAACATTGCTGCATACTATATAACATAGTATATACACGGTCCGAGTGTAGATTCATCAATTCCAAAACCGTATGTTGCATACTTTCAATGATTGTTTTTTTAACGATATTTATTTCGAAATATATTTCGTATACATTTATGTATATATATATATATATATATATATATATATATAAGTAAGTTCTTTATAAACCATTGGATATAGAAACCCAAAATACTCTAAGTTGATTAACATTTATCGACTTTCATTATTAATTGGTATAAAGTATTCGAGGTAGATTTTTTGTTATGACTATTTTTTTTACAAATATCCTAGATAGTAATTTTATAATTTATATTTTAATTAGAGTATTTAAAAAAAAATAATGTCATATATAACCGCATATATTCAACCGTACATACATACATATACACAAAACACACATACATATATATACATGAATTTATGCTGATGATAATAATGCTGATGAAAAGGAAGATGATGATAATGATAGTGATGAAGATGATGATGAAGATGAATCTGATTATGATGATGACTATGATGATAATACTAATGATGATTATGATGATAATGATGATGAAGATAATGATGAATATTTATTCAAATGCCTAAATAGAGTATGTATTATAACCTAGAAAAGTTAATATATTTTAGCGATACTATACTAACAATGGACACTTACTACAGTATGAGTGAACCAGAAGTAAACTTAATGTAATATGATGGAGCACGATAGAGAGGAGAGAATTATCAGAAGCGATTATTACCGTTAATCGGGATGGGGATTTATATCATACAGGTATGGGTAAGGAGATAAGAGGGTGCATATGGAAGGAAGTGCATTCCATAAATCCGGAAAATATGTATAAGTCTAGAGCAAATATACCGATCGGTGATAAATATTTAAGTATATTAAGTATATCTCGAGATAAATAATGAGGCGAGGAAATATATATGTGTGTATTTTTTGTTTACAAAACCATAAATCATTCAAAATAATCAATATTGAAAAAATATATACATTAAGAATATTATATATTTATATATTTTTATTATTAAAATGTCTGCAAAATATGATTGATGTATTGAATAAATATTTGTGTGCAATATACAAATCTATAATATACGTTTTCATATATATATATATATATATATATATATATATATATATATATATATAAATTAACAATATATTGAGTATACATTAATTTTAATATACATATATGTATAATATAATTCAAATACATACATATCCATGTATATTATTAGATATTTACACACACACGTACACAAACTCATATATATTAAGATATATTAGAGTTTTGAACATAATATGAAATTCTAGCTGAGCCTATATAGTGGGTTAAGTACATTACGGTTCTCGGTATAGCGGAAGTCAACACATTAACTAGATTCAATAGAAAACTACATTATGCACCTATACACCTATAGGTGTCGCACATCGTGATACTGATTCATTCCTTGTGGCTACTTATGTAAATATACATGTGTATGTGTATGTATATGTGTATGTATACATGTGTATTCATATTATTTAAAATTATATACATATATACTATTGACACATTATTTTAACACTGTCTATCACATGTATAAACAATATTTAATGTGTTAAATACAATTGTGATTAACACAAATAATTCATAATAATAATATTTATTGTGTACAACTTATATTATGTTGATAAGGTACACTTTGAAAATAAATAAACAATTATAATTATAATTATATAATATTATAATATATTACAAATGAATGATAGTAGTATATCATAATGTGTTGTTACACGCGAGAGAGACACGTGCTCTCAACTGTATAACTTCAATCTAATGCAATATACATAACCTCTTATTATGAAATGAGGAACGCAAGAGATTGAAGTACACTAATTTCTATTTAATTCTATTTAATTCTATTTAAATAAATATATAATATTATTTTAATTTTGTTAAATTTCTAGATAAATTATAGAGATATTTTATTATAAATAATTACTGGTCGCTTCTGTCCAGTATTGGTACGATGTTGTCGGTATTTACTTGAATCATACATTACATTTTTACATTTTTCGGTCTGCGAACTGTGCTTATAAAGCAATCGGCCGTCCATATATATTTGAAGTTAATGTTTCATATTAAATAGGTAGGTTTTCAGTAGTTTCTTGAAGTTTGGAGTTAGTCATGGATTTATAGTTTACCTAGATACGTATTCACGTGATTTTTCTTCAACATACATGGTGACTCGATTTAGGTAACTAAATATAGCCGACCAACACATATACATTATTATTTAATCAAATTAAATGTTGAAATTATATATTATATACAGTATAGATATATAATATAAATAAATATAAATGTTTATTTTGATTTAATTGAAACGCACTTATTATGTGTATATAGAAAAAAATCAAATGTATTTAAAATCAATATTATTTATTTGAATAATTGTTATTAAATGCATGTATCATTTGAAGGTCGGCCATCTTAGGACACATAAATCGAGGCACCATGTCTGTTGCATAATTTTACATTAGCGAGATATAGCAATACCTATATCGCATATGTAGATATCTCGATAAGTTCAGTGAACTTCTATATCTACCTGGGTTCACTCTCGTTTATTACGAGGAACCAATCTGACTGTTGTTATTATTATTATTATTAATATACAAATAAAGACTTGAATACATGATCAAGTGATTGCTAGTCTATATCCCCCACCATATACAGCAGGCATATACTATCACAATACCTTGATGTATACTATCACAATACACATACATATATACATAGGTATACATTGCGGTCAATGTGTTAGATAATACACGTAGTAAAACATGTTAAGCCGCTTGTATCCTAATTGTAAATGATCATACTTTTAATAATCGTAGAATAAATTGTATTCATACACCGTGGTATACCGTACTGACGTATGTTTGTAATTGTGTATATAGGTGGATAAGTTGTTTATTGTTACACTATGATACAAGGGGGGGACTACAGTAAACAAAGGAACGTATGGATGATATTCAAATAATAGTTAATATTGTACTACTAAGCAATACACACGTGATCATTATTGTAGCCAGGTATGCAGGTATAGGGCACATCACTTTACATGATAACATATGCACTATAGCCAGGCATACCTACACGACTACTAGGTGTGCTGCTCGGTGTATGCTCGGTGTAAGAACAGCGAGAGTTTATTATTTCAGTATAAACAATATCTCAATAACTACATATCATATATATTTTTGTTGTAATATGATATACATATATAATATTTTATATATTAATATATACAATTGTATGTATTTGCAATATAAACTGCTGATATATATATATATATATATATATATATATTTATATGTGTGTGTATGTATGTATGTGTGTATATGCTGTATATTAGCATGTAGGTATATTACTATGCGTGACGCGGGCGTATGTGCAAACTAGTGAATGTTAATGCCTATGTTCATTCCTATAAATACATGTGTACTTAAGTGGTCTACTACCCAAGGCCTACATTATTATTTTATGTAAACAGAATCATCATAAGTTTAATTAAAATAATAGTTTTTAGTATATAGTATATATATATATATATATATATATATATATATATATATATATATATTCTTATGTATATATTTATTTTTAATGTATTATCTAATACATAATGTATTGATATAATTATATTAACTATAGTTATGAATACATATTGCATATATACGTATATATATATATATATATATATATATATATATATATATATATGTATATGTATACATGCGCACTTCAATAGTTGTAGAGTGCAGTCGTAAATACATATAGAATAATATAATTGTATCAGAGATGCTCTTTATCCGGCTGTATTAGACTATTATTTTTATTTTAAAATATTTTATTGACTACAAAATCACGTGGTGGTTATGGGCGTCATGAGAAGGAAACAAAAATAAAATAAATAAAGTACAATAAAAATAATGGAAAAGGGAGGGTAGGTTACAATTTTAATAGGTGCGTGGAGAGTTTACATTTAAATAGTGACAAGGATTTCAAACACCTAATGTCATATGGTAGAGAATTCCAGTATTTTGGAGCTACCACAGAGAAAGCAGATTCAGAGTGAGCAGAGATAGTCGAGCGTTGCACAATTTTCATCGTGTGACATTTCCTGCTAGCTCGACTAAGGGTATGCATACTGATCAAGTCAGCTAGGTACTCGGGAGATCTAAGATGTATCACCTTATGGGTGATGCATAGTAGTCTGTACCTGCAGAGATATCTAAACTTAAGCCAGCCGAGTGATCGCATTAGAGTCGATATTGATACTATTGAAGAGAACTTCAGTTTATATAGGGTGCGTATAGCACGTCGTTGTATCTTCTCAAGTTTAAGCATAAGCTTTAGGGGTAGATTGCATAGAAGTGATCAGCAGTATATGAGTCTACTGAAGACTAGCGAGTGTATTAGACTTTTAGTCATTGAAAAAGTCAATTTATTACGTGATTTTCTAATATTGTAAAGAAAATAGTTGGCATTGCGAATCATTATAGATATGTGGTCAGAGTAATCTAGGTGGGAGTTGATGGTGAAACCAAGAGTTGTTATGGATTGTGATGTAGGGAGGGCTAGTAGAAAGGGGTGGGTGATGATTAGGGGGTAGGTAGGTCTGGAGATAATTATGGTGTCAGTTTTGGTCATGTTAAGTGATAGGGAATTATGGGAGAACCAGTCAGTAAGTTCTGTGAGGCAGTTAAAAATAGACAGTTGAATTGAGTTGGAGTCACAGGAAATGGGAAAAGAAGTATAAATTTGTAGATCATCTGCAAAGAGATGGTAGTGGATGTAAGGATATTTACGAAATATGGATTGTATGGGTAAAATATAAATAATAAAAAGTAAAGGACCAAGCACGGAGCCTTGTGGAACACCATGAGTGCTGATAAACGGGGTAGAGAAGGATGAGTTAATTTTAACTGAAGAGGACCTTAAGGAAAAGAATGACATAAACCAGCTGTGAACTTGACCATGAATACCGATTTCATTGAGTCGTAAAGAAAGAATGTCATGGTTTAGAGTGTCAAAGGCACTGGTCAGGTCAAGTAACACAAGGTAGCACGGGGCTTTGTTGTCAAGGGATATTAGTAGATCATTAATGATAAGATTCAGTGCTGATTCAGTGCTCCGATGGGGTAAGTAAGCACTTTGAAACTTATCAATAATTGAATTGGTAGTGATATAGTGAATAAGTTGAGCAGATACAATTCGCTCTAAGGTCTTAGAGATTGATGAAAGCTGGGAGATGGGTCGATAGCTCGACAGGTTCTAGTGGCTAAGGGTAGTTTTTTTTATAATTGGGGTGATATATGAGTGTTTCATAGACTTTGGTACGATCGATGTAATAAGGGACGCATGAATGATCATTATTATGGGTTCAATTAGCAATGGCGAAAGGGTACGAAGTAAAGTAAGGGGAATAGGGTCCAGTGGGGAATTGGATTTTAGGGATGCCATTAGAGAGAGCACATATGGACGAGTAGGGAGAGTGAAGGAGGACCAGTGATTATGGGAAGCTAGTGAATATGAGTTGAGAGTGAGGATATCAACATCCACATTGGGGAGAGCAGCTATGATGTTCGATACTTTATTCTGGAAGAAATTAGCAAAGGAGGAGCAGAGGACTGTATCCGGTTGGTCAGGAAGGTGCCTGGGTTATGATTTACCTACTAAGGTGAATGATAGGTTGTAGGCTTGCTTAGATGAGGTGCCATATTTACAAAGCAAGTTAGTAAAGTATGATGATTTAGTGGATAGGAGTTTTTTCCTGTATAATGAGCGACATACTTTAAAGGAACACAGGTCTGAGTTCATTTTAGTAGAAGCATAAATGGACTGTAGACGACGAAGTGACTTTCTCATATTGGTGAGTTCAGTGTTAAACCAGGGGGATTTGGGATGATTACGGTGGGTAAGAGTAGTTGAGGGAGCATAAAAGTCAAGAGAATTAGATATCGCCGTGTTGAAGGCGTCAAAGAGAGTGTCAGGATCAGAGAGCGGAGATGTAATATTATTCATATGATCAAACACGGAGTTAACAAACAAGGGTTGATTTATAGAGGAGATGTTTCGAAAGTATCTTAGAGGTCGAGTATTGTGCACTACTGATAACTGTAAATCAAATAGGATAGCGAAGTGATCAGAGATTAGAGTGCTTTGGGTGGGAGAGGAAATTAAATTGTAGTCAGATGGAGATAAAACAAGATCAATGATGTTACCATTAGATATAGTTGGGAAATGAATGTGTTGTGTTAAGGAGTGCTCAAAAATAAGTTTCTTAAGAGAAAAGGAAGCATGATTATCAGTATTCACTTGAATATTAAAGTCACCAAGAATAATTGTGTTGTAAGAAGACATGGATTCTAAAATGGTAGAGAGATCATTAAGGAAAGACCGAATGCTGGATGATGGTGGGCGATAGATGATTATAAACACAATGGTAAATAGGGAGGGGAACTGAATGTCACATATCAGCATTTCACAAGAGGAGAAATTAGGGGTGGAAGAGGAAATAAGTTTGAGCTCAGTGGAGAACAACATGGCAAGACCACCACCACGGTTAGGTGTGGGTCTGTTAGCGAGTAGTAATGTGAAGCCATTGGGAGTTAATTGAGATGCTAAAGCAGAGTCATCATTTGTAAGCCAAGTCTCGGTGATAGCCGATATGGAGCAATTAGAGTCAATGATTTATTGAGTGATTAAATCTACTTTATTCCTGACTGATCTCGCATTGAGGAGTAGAAAGGAGTAGTTATTGGGAGAGTATGTATTTAGTCAATTCGAAGGTTAACATTAGTGCGGGAGGATTTACAGAAAGAGTCATAGGATTTAGACCAAGACTCAATCTCAACATCAGTAGGTAGGTAGGGATTCGATTTCCAGTCAATTTTACCAGAGGTGAGGGGGGATCGAAGTTGATAAGTAAGGGTTCGTCTATTAAATACACACTTTAGGTCATGAAAGTGGGCTTTCGATGCATGGAAGAGAATTCGACCAGCCTTGATGGTTGGAGGGTCAATATATTGACGTATGAATAGAGATTTATAGGTAGATGACTGAAGTAGTGACCTAGAGTTAATAAGGGTATCGGTCGCACATGACGAAGATAATACTAGGTTGGCATAGTGAGAGATGAAGGAGTAGTCAGTGATGGTGATGGGGTCTAGTTGAAGGTGGGCAAATAGTGATTTTATGTAGGTAAGGTTTCTGTCAGCAGGTAGGATATGCTCAATGATTATTGATGGTTTGGAAGCGCAGGAGTGAATAGTGGGTGGATTAAGTAGGGTGGAGGTAGAAGGGGATGGAGGTAAATTTGATTATACAATGGCAGAGAAAGATTTGGTTGTTGATTTATTTAGGGCATCAGGAAGAGATGAGATAGCGGAAGAGAGTGACTCTAGGATAGTGGAGTCATTAGAATAGGGAGAGAAGAAGGATAATTGGGTAGTAAGAATCTCAATGCCAACTTGTAATTTGTTAAGTTTATCATTAATAAAGGTATTACCAGTGGATAGGTTAGTATTAGTGCATACATCACATTTGAACACAATATTAGGAAGGGAGAAACTAGCCCTGAAGTATTTTGGCATATTCTGGGATCGACACTCAGCTGGCAAGGATAGGTATAGGCATTTGTAGTGAATAGTGTTGTCACAGCCATCACACGAAATGGCATCATCAGGAGTGGAGACATCATTGCACTTCAGGCAGGACATTGTAGCCATGAGATGGAGCAGGAAACACGTTGGCGAGATCTAACAATCGATGCCGCAACAGGAGCAGTCGTGATTTAGAAACCGGTTTGAAGAAGGCCAGTCAGATAACGCAGCACGTTATGGTAGAATCAGCCGTTCAGGTAGTTGTATGGGTATAGATAGACAGGCGAGTATCCGCGTTCTATAGTAATCAAGGAGGTAGTAACTAACCGAGTATGGTAGGTTGGTAGTCGGCTGACTACCTTGAAGAATACTGCAGTGGGAGGTCCACTGAGTTCGATTAGCCAGCCAGTAATCGGATTAATCGTTTAATAATATATACAGGGGTCTGTATTTAAATTTACAATAACAATATTATGATTTTTTATATTGGTCGAAACCTTCCAAGCCATCCAGAAACTTAAATGAAGTTTTCACTTATAACTAAGTGGTTTGAATGTATCTTTAAATATACTCTTACGTTAACCCCTAAGGCATCCATGGTTATAACTAGACCGATCATTTGTATCCAAATGATATATGAATATAATCAATTATATAATATATCTTCTTAATATTATTGTAATTAAAGTTTGTAATACCTATTGTATTGTTCTTAAAATAAATGTATTTTAATTGGGTTAACCTATGTATTGGGTTCCAAATACTACAGGTGCCTTAACGCCTTAGAAAACTGATCAGGTATGTTGAAACACTGTGTATTACACAGGCAGTTTTATATGTATATATATATAAATATAATATATATATATATATATATATATATGTACGTATATGTAAGGACTAAAATTGCTTATAATTAGGTATCAATTACAAGTTCATATCCCTGAGTTTTTATTGCTAAATATCCGAGTAGAATAAAGTGTATACACTGAAGTGATACATCTGACATGTTAGTAAACAGGTGTGGCAACCCTATTAACTTGTTGTGTCGTTAGCCTATGTATACACACAATACTATGCTATATGCACTAGAGTATTATATAATAATTATGGAAATACTATATATAGTATAATTATATATAATTAATGGTTCGAGTTATTCGACTTCATTCTGTATTACGATTAGCGACGTATACTACCTTGTTATATCTTCAAATATATAGATAAGATAAATAGTATATAAGGTATACCTATACAGTTATTTACTATACATAATTATTATTTATTATGATATTTATTGATATATTTTAAAAAGTATATATATATCTTTTAACATCCATACTACAATCAATGGTTTGTCTACACAAATTAGAGAGTATATACAAGTTTCTACTTAACAAAATATTAGCTATATATATATAGCAATTAGATGTGCAATGCATTATAGTTACATGTACGATGTACATTGTACGTTACATGTAACCTATAGGCTCAAACTATATTATGTAAACTATATGTAATGTGTATTTCTTTTTATAATGTACGATACATATATAGTAATATCTCTCCGAGTCGCTGTACATATCATTCAGTGTGTTTACCCAAATATGGTGATGTTATTGCCAAATACGGTATGGTTAGGTCACGTGAATACACAAGAGAAACTAGTGTACGTTGTTTACAGCTATGAACACGTACGAGCACAGAAATGATGCGTATAGAATGTTCTAGATCTGAGAATTATGATAAATCGACGAGATGTCTACACCATAGATACATTGTTGTGATGGATGCAACTTCCGGGGGTCAATGCATGTATTCGATATCCTATGTAGCTATTGTAATGAGTGTGTCGGCGAATATAATGTTATTGCTTTATCGTGATGTGATGTGTCAATCAAAATAGTTATAAGATGTTAACCCCGAAATGTATTCAGTGAGTACACTATAGACTAATTGAGAGATAGGGGTGGGGAAAATAGGATTACCAATCATATCAATTACCTAAACAATGTTCAACTAAATACACATATGTGTTAAATACACAAACTATATTATTTTAATATATAGGTTATTGATAAACAACAATTGAAAACTGTTATTTTATACACACATATACACATATATATATATATATATATATATATATATATATATATATATGTTTCAAGTAAACATTCTAGAACAATTGCAATTTTACACAAAGTTAAAAATAAATTAAATATGAAATCTGAAGTTTTATTATATAATGCTATATTTTTATCACATCTTAATTATTGTTCAAATATTTATTTATAAATACACATTCTACTATACACAGTAAAAATTAATAGTATAAATTGCATGTGTCGAGCTAGGAATAATATTTTATCTAAGAATTTACAATTGTTATATACAGCTAAATCTTATAATGGAAATCTGTTACATAAAATAAAAGGAAGAACTGACAGAAAAGCATTTTGTTTATCGAATACTGGTCCAATGCCGTAGAACATATTACCACAAAAAATAAGAAACATTACTAAACTGTATAATTTTATAAAATAAAAATGTTGTATAATTTCTATAGCGCAGTGACACTACTATAGTGCTACGCTACTGTACCACCACCACTGTATACAGCTTTGTTACGTAATTATATGACGTCACGGCTCTATGTTACATCTCCAATATAGTGCATATAACCATATATGCAAATGGTTTAGGTTTAACGACAACAATGCCAGCGATAATAATTCATCAATTATTCATCAAATGTATTGTTGATACTGGCTAATGAACGATACCGTTTCGATTATTGCGCAATAGCTGCTATGACGTCACCTATATTACGTACATATGACGTAATCGAGAGCCCAAGTTTAGCTCGTAAGTCCCTTTCGCCGATTACTTCCCATGGTTAGGGTACGCGTGCGGTAGAGTTAACTGTAGACATCTAATATGTATAACTACCGGATATGATGTTACGTCATTAATGTTTCAACGCATGCGCGAGATACTGGCATATTGCAACCAAGTCCCTCGTCAATCAAACTTCACAATAATAACATGTTTTTAACTAAGTAAATAATAATTTGTTATTTATAGAAATATTATAGTATGATAAATTGTATATATGTATATGTGTATATATATATATATATATATATATATATATATATATATATATATATATATAGTGCGCTATTGATGTACCGGCAATCGCGTTGTACCGGCACATCTCTGAATCACCGATTTCTTTCCTATCTATTCAATGTTAATAATTGTCGATGTACCGGCATAATTGTTGAATTGTAATCGATGTACCGGCATATATGTATATATTTCCCACAATTGCTCACTATGATTCATACTTAATTGCGAGTAATTTTATTATTATATTGCAATGCACTTGCATAGTGTATACACATGACTCATGAGCTCATGTACATGTACAAGTAATCATAGCCTAGGAGTCCTATAGGACGTATAAGTGCATGTGTATTATTATGCCTATGTATTAATATGAAATAAAGTGCTATTTGGTAATCCACCACCAACATCAGAGAAAGCAAGACAGGGGTTTGAATCACTAACGGCATACTTTGAATGTCACTCCAAAGATTCAAATTTTATAAATTTATTATATTTATATTCTAAACGTTTGGATATATTATGTAATAATAATAAAAAGCAAACTACTTGTACATACCTTTTGTACATAATTCAAAGTAGTTTATTTTAATTTTATTTTGCATTCGTTTCATATCATTATAATAATATTTTATAACAGTTTATACCTATTTTATACCATTATAATAATAAACATAATATTTAATATTCTTCTTCATATATTCTATATTTTCTGCTAGATCGAGAGTGCACTATATATATATATATATATATATTATATATATAATATATATATATATAAATATATATATATATATATATATATATATATATTCCCGCAGGATAATGCATCAGACACACATCATGTGTGTCGTATTCATGCAATAGGAGCCGGGTTAAATTCCCGCCAGGACAAATAAAATAGATTTCGATAATATTTAGAAGTTTTATTATTTAATTGCGTATAACAAATATCGGCTCTCATTGAAATCGGATGATTAACACGAGCGCCACTCAAAGAAACTTTAGAGCCACGCTAGTAGGTTATAAGTAAAGAAAATTTCATCTAAGTTCCAGAATTAATAGTTTATAAACTGGTATACCAAATAAAAATAATAATATATATATATATATATATATATATATATAATTTATAAAACAAGAAATGCTATATCATTACCTATAGGTGTAATCCTAACTTAATTATAATTGATAATGTATTAACAATATCGTAATCAAGACACACGTGTGTTTAGTGTTAAACACACCACCAAAACACAAGTTATGTGTACATGTGTATATTCGAGCTGACAGGCTACTACATTACGGGAATATTACATATCACATTTTCCATATAGATGATTCATATTTATATTTATAATATTATTTTTATCATATATAATTTTAGGTTATATATGTTAAACATAAATACCCTCATATACACAAACAAAATACCAATATAAATGTATAAAAATATATTTATAGTTAACCAAATTTGGCGGTATTAATATATGGAAACATATAATTATTATGACATATTAATAAACGTCATAATATAGTATACTATATATATAGTATATATACTATATATACATCCATATTATAATGTATTTTTCAATAAAATATATTTATATCATATTATATCTACATAGTATGTAATATATATACTATAATACATGTAAGAGTGGTATTTTCCTTATTAGGGTTATCATATTAAGTATGCTATAATGAATAATTTATAAACTATTAACAATATTAGTATTGTAAATATTATTATGAAATGAATTAATTTTTTAATAATTACAATTATGAATCACGAGAAATTTTCAAAAATAATGGAATGTGTTCATTTCTATATTATAATCTATAATATTGTGTATAATTATAATTGTCAATTCTATGAATCGATAAAATTAAATATGACAGTATAAGCTATACTGTCTAGCATTACTATTACCTCGCATAATATAATAATACATATGTATAAACTATTATCGCATATATGTGATTCAACGATTACTAACGTATATAATTACTGAAGTAATAAAGTAAACGTTATAATGTATATAATTACATATCAATACACGTTGAACATATCAATATAAGCAATAACAAACTAAATAGTTTCCCCTAACGTGTATACCAGTATAATGCTCAATATATATTTAGACAATAATTAATATACATACACATGTGCACCACATACACACACATACACACACATGTGAACCATGTATACCCACATAACTACATGCACACTTTACAAACTAGTTAATTCGTTATAGACGGGCATTGCACTTACTAATTTAAACGATTCATCAAGAAACGATCCCATTGGCTAGCTTGGAACACATCAACTTTGAGATCAATATACAACAATTACCGGCGGCTATTGTTCTAAGAGGCAGTGGCCTTGCGTGTAATTATTACAGCGGTTTCCGGTTGTAGGGCCGGAAGTAGGTCGTTGGTTGCGTAACTAGTCTATTAGTGAACTGTAGAGTGTCGATTAGAGGCGAGCTCTTCAGTAAGTGCTTAAGTTTTCGTCACCGTATGCTATTGTTAAACAAAATCAATATGTATTATTATTTAAGAGTAATACAATATTTATCATAATAAATAATTCGAATAATATATATATATATACCATAAGACTATAGAATATTTCATAAACTAAGTTGAAAAAAATAAAAAAAATTTAATAAAATATTTTATATATAAATTATATACATATGTATATATGGATTATTGCCATATGGGAAAAGTAAATAAATACAACTACGTTATATCTATATACCTATACCCAAAGCCGTTATATACATTGGCTTAACCCTTAGATTCCAATGCATATACCTATAGATATTGTCCTTTACATCCGACAAATAGAATAGCTGTAAGTTATTTAGACATTACAATATAGTGTCGCATTGCAATTGTTGCAATTAAGTGGATAGATTTGGTCACCAAAGCGAACCGCTAACAAATGTTCGTCGTATCATTAATAACGAGTATAGTATAATAAGTGTTTGTTAAACAGTAACTGTTATATTAATACTACGCGGCCAAAGTGACTTAATTATTAGTAATGCTAATTGATGTTATTTACAAAGTATTTATTTTTTATATTATATTTTATATAATATGAAAATGAGGAACCAAATTAGTTATTTAAATTTTTATTTTTTTTACTTTATTTATATACAGTCAAAGCTCGATAACTCAACATTGACGGGACGGAGTTTTCATGTTGAGTTAGCGAGTATGTTGAGTTATCGGATATATACATTAATTACTTAATTAATGTTTTGTCCAAATAAATGCATTCAAAATAGTACTCGTATGATAATATAATAATTGTAATTGTATTTTTACGTTTATATATTTATATCCATATATGTATGTTGAATTATATTTGTTGAGCAATGTAGTTTAATTACATGTAAAAGATACGAATCCAACAACATATGTTTGTGATATTTTTATTTTTCATAAATGTTGAGTTATCGGATATATATTTACATGTAATTAATGCTAGGATTATAAAAACGATGTTGAGTTATATGTATGTTGAGTTATATTTGTTGAGTACACTGTTAAAAATAAGGGTTGTTATTCTACAAAATTATAGGGTTGTTAATAAAGAAGGGTTGTTTACTTATAATTTCAATAACAACCCTTGTTAAAAAAGGGTTGTTAATATAAGGGTTTTTAATATCAAATATTAAAGGGTTGTTAATAAAAAGGGTTGTTTACTATTATTAAAAAAGGGTTGTTAATAAAAAGGGTTTTTAATATCAAATATTAAAGGGTTGTTAATAAAAAGGGTTTTTAATATCAAATATTAAAGGGTTGTTAATAAAAAGGGTTTTTAATATCAAATATTAAAGGGTTGTTAATAAAATGGGTTGTTAATATCAAAAATTAAAGGGTTGTTTACATTAATTTTTAATAACAACCCTATAGAGTAATAAGCTTTAAGTTCATATCATTATTTTATTATAGAAAGAATAAAATATTATACTTTTTAATTATTTAGAAATATTGATTTAATTTTTATCTATGCAAATTAATTATAAATTATTATTTTAAATTAATATTTAAGTAATTTACTGTTTTAATAAATAAAATATTATTTTAAAACCTATAATTATTTAAGTAATCCTACGTATTTTAATATATTATCAAAATATAATTCAGGAGACTTGTGAACTACAATTTTAATCATAATTATATTGATAATACAAATAGAAATCATGTGAAATAATTGCCTAATATTTAATATATAGCAATTGCATATTGATTAAATATTGTATTCAATATTAAAATGATTATATTATTGAAATTAAGTTTTAAATCTAACTTAAATGAAATTATATAATTAATTATAATATATAAGTTAATATTTTGCTATGGTAATACTTATACGCTAATATACTATTATTTATTTTACATATAAACTTACGTCCAACTTACATCAACAACTTAAGTTCAACTTAAGTTATGAACTTAAGGGTTGTTAGCTATTAATTTAAAAAGGGTTGTTAGCTATTAATTTAAAAAGGGTTGTTAACTATTAATTTAAAAAGGGTTGTTATCTATTAATTATTAAAGGGTTGTTAGCTATTAATTTAAAAAGGGTTGTTAGCTATTAATTATAAAAGGGTTGTTATCTATTAATCTAAAAAGGGTTGTTATATATGGATTTTGAAAGGGTTGTTAAATAAGGTTTTTAAATAATATTTTTTAACAACCCTAAAAGGGTTGTCCACCGTGACATACCAGACAACCCTTATATTTCAGTTTTAACAACCCTTTTCTTCTAACAGTGTAATAGGGTTTTTGTTAACATGTAAAAGATACGAATCCAACCAAATATTTGTTGGATGTTGAGTTATCGGCAATGTTGAGTTATCGGCATGTTGAGTTACCGAGCTTCTACTGTATATAGATATATTTAAAAAAATTATTATTTATTGATCTAGTTTATTATTTATTGTAATGCTTTATCACATATATTTAACTTTTATAATACGTGTATCAAATCAATATATGTATATGTTTTATAGTACCTATATAACATGATTTATATAGTATTTATAAACTCTGAACATTTTACAAAGATTTATCGAAAGGTTCAAATGGTGGCCTTACAAACATTGTAAATTGTGTAAAAGAAATAAATGTTGTATATAATACATATTACTTAAAAATGTATATTATATTTGTACAGAATTATTTTATAATGCATATATATCTATAGATAATGTACATGTAATTACTTTTAAACTAGATTACATAATGTTAAAGATAATGAACTTTATAATTTTAATATTTTAAAGTTAAATAATTTTCGATAAAAAAAGAAAACGAAAACTTCCACCTAATTAAAGTCTAAAATATAAGTTAAGGGCCAGCGCAGGGTATACCTATATATAGACAAAAAAAGGGATTTTTGAAAAAAATATATTATTTATTAAAAATTATATTATATGAAAATCATAAAATTTGATTAATTAATAATTATATTAATTATTTATTTAATTAATTCCCTTTACAATGATATAAAATATGATGAAGAAAATAAATATAAGTACCTAAAATTTGCATTTATAAAGATAATCGATTAAGATAATTATAAAAAACGTATATTAATTTATTAACTAATAGTATAGGTCCCATTATCTTAGTCTTTTACTTATCAACAACAATACAACTTAACTAAATTTATAGTATATATATATATATATAACTCTAAATGTAAAGTACAAGATACAACACAATCTAGTTATTCTTGTATGTATTTCTAAAGTTATGGTGATTTTAGTAAACAATAATTATAGATAAATCTCATATGTTACTATGTAAATAAATCCCCTGTTGCGCCAGCCCTTACACTACTTTAGTATTTTACAATATAATTGCTATAGTAATTATTGATATTAAAATTATTAATAAAATAAGATAACTCACATAGTATATACAAGTTCATTAATTAAGTAAATTATACGATATGATAATATAAATACAATATAATAAAATATAATGAATATACATGGTTAATATACAAAAGAGTAGGGTGTGTGTATAATAATAGCTACATTATATAACACGGGTTCAATAATTACATTATCTATAGATATCTGATACCCGACTTCCAGGTGGGTGGTATACCACTTAATCAACACCTGGCATTTCCTACCTGAGAGTTAATAGGTATCGTTAGCAAGTAGCCTATTGTTAGCTGGCAGCCTATTTTTAGCCTATTGTTAGTAACACTTAGTAAGTTACATAAAGTAATCAGTGAAAAAACGATGCAATACCCACACATGGCTAGCAAATGTAGTAATATGAAAGTTAATCCAATAGAGTCTTACATAATATAATATATAAATATATATATATGTGAGTATATTGCATGTAACATATTACATACGTAAACGTATAATTTATATATATATATATATATATATATATATATATATATATAAATGTATACATACTGTTTTTTTTCGCCTATAACTCGTATTTTCTTACAAGTAATTAATTAGAAATAATCTACATATAGATAATAACTATATAAAGATATACGCTCTATAGTGTTTACTATGTAGATATATTCACCGTATAGATTCTATACTATAGAGTATACAGTATAGATATATTAGTTACATTTAGGTATTCGATATTTATATATATATACAGGTGCTTAATAATATAAAGCTTTTATACTATAGTACACTATAATATACATCATAATATACTACACCTATATTAGCTATACGTTGTAGTGATATCCTCGATCACATGCACCCAATGGCCATTCTTACGTCATAGTGTGTTATATAAATAACTTATAGGCTATAAGTATCACGGTGTTAACAATAGGTTATAACAATGGGCGTGGTTACTAGTACAGCATGTCATACATACACACGATATTGTACCGGTGGCAGCAGTGTTGGTCTCAGAAAATAAATTGTCCTAGCACTATGCTAAGACAATCAATAGCTATATCCGTGTGTATGTCGTGTATTATAAATACTTGTGTGTGTATTGTAAGATATGTTACAATGTACATTTTTGACTGTACATTGTTGATTGTACAATGTACATTGTTTACAGTGTACATTGCAGTTACAAGCATTACAGTTGTTACTGTATTTGGGTTATACTTTCGAAATATGTGTTGTTTGATTATAATGTATAGAGTTCAGTGAATTACAATATGAACATAATATGTGTCACAAGCATTACACAATCATCATCATTACATAATCATAATCATCATCATCATCACCACCATCATCAGCATCATCAACATCATCATCATCAATATCATTAACATAATCATAATTGGCGTGTGAAATATATGACTTGAAGCATGTCATTATATCATAAAACTTATGTATATTATTCACTTATAAATATAAATATGACTATATAAATATAAATATAAATATGACTTAGATATATATCATATAACCGATAACAGTATACACCATAAAATTAAATATTTACATTAATTGCATTGAGATTACTCAATAGCTTAATTAGCTTATTACTATAGCTTAATAGCCAATAACATCCATATTTAACTATACTTAGGTAGTACATCCTATTGAACAATATATATATATATATATATATATATATATATACATTCTTGACAATGTTGACTAACTATAGACCAGGGTGAGTCATTGTAATGAATATCGTATAACAAATCATTGACATTTTATATATATATATATATATATATATATACATGATACGTATACGCATAGAGAACGAATCATTTCGTTCTCTATGCGTATACGTATGATGAAGCATATATGCGTGGATGAAATTATACTCGAGGGAGATGTGTATTATTGTAATATATCTATAAATTAGCATGTAAACTAAGTAATATATTATAATATAAAATATACTGTTTTATTTGGAATGATATATTATAATAATTCATCATATATATATATATATACTAATATATTTATAATAGAATATTTTCGATATATATGTTATCAATTAAATTATATCCATATATGGAAACGCTATATAGGTACAACGATAAATTAGTTTATTATAATATCATCTATAGATGATATTTGATTACCGACAAATTGGCTAATACGATAGGTAAATATAACGCATTGGTAAATATTACAAATAATTAATGCATTTTAATTGATTTTTATTAAATATATTAATCATGTGTCAATTTTACAACATGTATGAAACTAGGGTATGTGTTTTAGGTAGAAGGATTTATACAATACTTCCGTAAATTACAAGTAATGATTTTCACACACACATATTTTAATATAAGTAAATAATACATTTATATATATATATATATATATATATATATTTATGTGGAGTTTTAATTATACACTATATCATGCGTGTAGGCCACTAATTCAATTAGCCATTAGTGACGTAACATCATGACGCAACACCGTTACAGTGCTACGGTGGTGTGGAACAGGTGGCTGAATAGGTAGCCACGTGGTCACTGACCACCGAGGCTATAGCTAGTGGTCAAGGTAATTGTTCACTGCACTCCTATAGGAGGGGGGTGGGGTGGGGGTAACCTCCTATGTAAACTTGATGCCTATCTTGAAATCTGACCACAACAGCTGTATATAGTGTATGTAGTGGTCAGTAGTTTAACCAGTAATCGCTGCAGCACCAGCAACACCCATTAGTACGTGATCTAACTAGTCACGTGATATAACGTTATGTATTGACAATTAGTTTATACTATTCATATATACTTGATATAATGTGATTACTGTTTTTTAATTTATATATTGATTAATGTATGGCATTATTATCATATGGCACTATTCACAATATAATATAGGTTACCTATTTAACTTTAATCACATCATTACTATATACATGTCTTTATATATCATACATATATATATATATATATATATACATAAATATATATAAATCACAGCCATGCGATAGTTTATTTCGCCCATATAATAAATTATATAATTGTATACTATTCTATAGAATATTATGAATGGTTTATTGCATCATTGAAATGTAATTACTCTTAGAATCTACAGACAACTATACTACTACTACTACTACTACTACTACTACTACTACTACTACTACTACTACTACTACTACTACTACTACTACTACTACTACTACTACTACTACTACTACTACTACTACTACTACTACTACTACTACTACTACTACTACTACTACTACTACTACTACTACTACTACTACTACTACTACTACTACTACTACTACTACTACTACTACTACTACTACTACTACTACTACTACTACTACTACTACTACTACTACTACTACTACTACTACTACTACTACTACTACTACTACTACTACTACTACTACTACTACTACTACTACTACTACTACTACTACTACTACTACTACTACTACTACTACTACTACTACTACTACTACTACTACTACTACTACTACTACTACTACTACTACTACTACTACTACTACTACTACTACTACTACTACTACTACTACTACTACTACTACTACTACTACTACTACTACTACTACTACTACTACTACCACTACTACTCGAACACTGGTCACAATACTGGAATCATTATAAAACACGTGATACGTCACCTACCCACACACGTGATACGCCTATTCACGCGTATTACATATCTATATATCACGTGGGCTTCGTAATGTCATCACGTGGCTACAAAGGGCATCGCTAGGCTACGGTGTTCTACTGCTAACTGTGCCACCGTATGACGCATGGAGAGCACTGCAGCGTTTAGATCAGTAACTCCGATACGTGTATTATAGGGGATTATTATTACCGCGTATTCCCTTGTATTATTCCAAACATCTAATTGTTCCATACAACGAATTCACCTCATATACATATTATATATATATATATATATATATATATATATATATTTATATTTATTAAATATATATACACGTAACATGTGATTCGATATATGACTATTCACTTTTGATTACGTGTTGATATAGAGGCCATGGTATAATCACATCAGCTTCCTGCTCCTCCTCGTCGTCGTATTCACGTGTGTATATACAGGTTAATCATCTCGTTCTATCGCAATATGATTTACTTATCGTGAGTCGGGTATTGTTATTTATTTATAAACACGCCCACCGCTACTAGTAGTATACTACTATAGTAGTATACTACTATATTACCACTCCGCGACCACTATATAGACACATCTCTTTATATGAAAAATTACGACAATGCAGTAAAGCAATGCAGTAAATCTGTTCTTAGTTAGTATACGTATATAATGGCCATTCGTTTATTTAGTAGTCTGACAAACACACACACACATACATACACATACACACACACATGTGTATGTATAGTGGTTGTAAGGTTGATGTTTACATGATTATCTAATGAAGTGCGTAGGAATGTCAGAAACCTCATGCCTCGATATAGATAACTATATTGTAATTCATTAGTGTTAATGTTACCCATGTGTACCGCTGCTATAGGTCAGTTTATGCTAGAGTACATATAATAACAGTGTGCAGTGAAGTATGCTGTTAGAAGTAAGGGTTATTTGGACGATGATGTTAGTGCAAATAACCCCATGATATTGGAATTGGGTTCTTTTTAATCATTAAAATCAATAGAACCTTAAATACTAAATATATAATAAATGGGATATTTTCAATGATCGAAATGTAAAGAACGCTATTATTTTATATAAGGTTCTTTGGACTCGTAAACTTAAAATAACCCTATGCTATTACTAATGATAATACTAATACCAAAGCACTGGGATTTGATAATACTATGTTAATAAGTAATGTGTAATATATGTACATATATTATTAGAATTAAAAAGTTATATTAATATATTAATATACATTTTTATAAAATAGTTATTTAATTAATATTTTATAAAAATCAAGTAATATATAATTAAATATTTTATTAATATTTAAATTACTATTCTAATTTTAAATATGTTATGATGCATACAAATATATCAATTTTTAATTTACTCAGGTTTCTATTAAGTCACGCATAAATCGCCTTTTACATAATATTTCCGTGGAGAAGAATAATATAATAAGTCTTATTACATTTTTCTATTCATACTATAAGGAAAAAGTATCAATGAATCATATTTGAAGTAGCATACTATATATATAAATTATATTATTATATATTTTATAATATACACTAAACTTTATTTATATTATAATAAGGAACCAAAAATCTTACATATAATCTTATATATTTATAATTCCAAATAATAAAATGATTATTATATATTTACAATTCCAAAGAACCCTATATAAATAATATTCCGAATGGGTTCTTTAGGTTAATTGTATCCAAATAACCATTTTGAAATAATATTCAGAAAGGGTTCTTTATGATATTTGTGTTCAAAGAACCATTTTGAAATAATATTCAGATAGTTTTATGTATGTTATTGTTGTCCAAAGAACCCCACAAAGGGTTCGCGTACAGAGTCTTCCAATGAATCCTTTATTTTAGTCTAAATAACTCTTATTTCTAATTGAGAATGCTCCACTACATTGTGCAGAAAACAACAGTGTGCACTGCAGTATTAACCACAACACTGCATAGTTCACACTGGCATGCATGCCGTGAATACACTGTACGCCGTATAGTGTACGGTGTACCTTCAAGCGTGACGATGTAAACAAACTGAATGAGTTCACACACAGTATTAGTTACTATTGTATACCGAGAGTATTAGTGCTGAATGCGCGCGAGAGGGTGTCATGATACGTATGCATGTGTACACAACTTTGTATACGTATGTCTAATCTGCGACTATAAATAAATATTATGACTGAGCAAACAAAACAATATATATATTGTGATTTATCTGTTGAAATATTGACTTAATTGTGACACGATGTTATGTAATATTTACATTAACGCATGCCATGGATTATGTATAGAAATGCGATGTAGTAATATATATATATATATACATACTAATTATACTATAGTTTATTGTTGTTTCCCTTATCCTTTTAACTAAGCGTTATTTTCAGATGAATAGTTCTTACAACTTAGTTGTGTGTATACAATGTACACTCTACACGTATTTGTAAACATTGTTGTTTATATGTTTGTGTATACATTTTCATATATACATTACGTGTAATTGTATGTGTATATATGTGTGTATAATTTAATAATAGTATTTATACCATCATACATATGTATAGTAGACTTGCATTATGTAAAATGTAATCAAATGTATGTATACCATTATTAATGATAGACATTGAACATTAATCATTAAACATAATACTTAAAGTTTCAAAATAGTTATTTATTACATACGATAATATGTATAGTTATTTATTACATAAAGCATATATATATATATATATATATATATATATATATATATATAAAGTTTATGTCAATATAGTTATGTATAATATGATATGTATTATGAACTATATATTGTAGTTTATGAGTATGTTTAATGACAAGTGAACTATGTGTATGCCTAAATACATATGATGACGTATACTAATTATATAACTTGATTTATTTAGTGAGTTAATTATTGAGCGAATAACACTCAGTATTATTAATACCTATAATAATGTGTCAACTTAAATATATATATATATATATATATATATATATATATATATATATATATATATATATATATATATATATATATATATATATATATATATGATGGATTCACTATGGTGAATTATACTTTATATATTTTATTAATGCCGATATCATTAATTGCATACTACTTCTATATGATTGATATTTCTAATCATATATATTGAAAGAGTATACTTAAATGTTGAACATTTCAAATATAAACTAATGAGGTGATATGTTGTATTGTATAAGAACATACTTATAACTTACAGCACTTTCTCATTAGATAAATCTAGTATAATCTACAATTTAGAATATTTATAAAGTCCTATTATATTTTCAAAGATCCTACAGGACTATAGTATCATATCGGGTTTGGGTAGTTACGAATAAAAGTCTCAGATATATCTATAGGGTGAAATATTAAAAGTATCAACTCGTATTATTGAAGTTATTACAGTGTACATCAATAATATCGACCAATAGTACGACCGACTTGCTATGCGTGTAGTCAAGTGTAGGCTATTAATAGTCGACTCCATAATAGTATAGCTTATAAGTTTTAAGTTTTAAGAACTTTATAGAAACTAAATATGTTTAATATATGTTATATAAGCTGAGAGCTCTATATAAACCGGATGGGGGTTAAGCATGAAGTTATAACGTCATTACGCTATAACGTTATATACGTATATTATAATGTATTCACGACATAAAATAAATTCACGTGGGGGTTTATATATATAGAGCCTATGTGGAGCATAGATCCAATAGGAACCACCAGGTTGTATAGAAATTACAGTTATACTATAAATACGTAATATAGTATTGGGCTACATGTATTATCATAAACCCAACGGGATACTGCAAAACAACATAATCAGAATAATATAATTCTTGATAATATCCATGTGTCGTTAATAGCCAATTAGAATTATTATTAAATTAATTAATTTGTTCATGTATTATTTATCGATCATGAGACTATGTTTATAAAATCACAATATATTAACAAAATACCAGTATCAAGTCGGAATTGGGTGTGACGGGTAAACTCTGGTCAACTCTGGTAACATGCATGTTAAAAAGATTAACGATATCATATAGTATCATTAAACGAATGTACCATTATACTCCACTAGCAGTAAGACACGTAAACTATCAATTACATATAACAAAACAATAACAAATGTATACACGTCTATGTAATGGTTTATGGTTCAGAGTTAATAGTATTAACTTAATATTTCAATGTGTCATCTACATACGATTGGTATTATCTGGTATATTATTCGGAATATGCGATATAACATGTATACATGTTATACTATAGTATATATATATATATATATATATATATATATATATATATATATATATATATTTATATATATGGGTATACACGATATATTCATTATATATCATAATGAATTAGAAAGTATATATAACATGTATATATGTATACTTATGTGCACAAACTTGGGGGAATTCAATGTTATGTATACAATCGCTCTTATCTAAACTATAAAGACATATTCCGACACCAATAAATTACTATATTCAATTCCATAATGTAAAATATATTCCAACATAAATTACAGAACTTAAATGTATTTATTTAATATATTAGCAAATAGTGGCAAACATAAGGAAATACAATTCTATAGCTTTCTATAGTTAACTAACTATAAGGACAACTTTCTTTACATCAATGAATACCCCTAATGTAATATATTCATATATACTTAAGGTGTATTGTTATACAGTCAACTCCCGATAAGTGGGACTCGCAAGGGACCGGGAAAGTGTCCGACTTATCCGAGATTCAGAAGATCACGCAAATAAGACAAGCGACGCGCAGCCTGAGTTAAATGCCCTTTAACTTAAAGGGTTACCGAAATGTGGAATTACGCAACCATCAATAACATACAATGTTGTATTCAATAATATTACTTACTAAAATTATAATATAGATTTTTCAAATTAAATATTTCTGACATTTTATAAAAATTCCTACTTATCCAGTATACAAATCATAACATTGACTATAATATATGTCCGACTTATAGAAAAGTCCGACTTATCCGATTAATTAAACATGATTCTAGATATAAATCCAACCACCAACTAAATATTTCCGACTTATCGAGAATTCCGACTTATACGTAGTCCGACTTACCGAAAGTTGACTGTATATTGATAAATATATATTTGTAATTATCAATAATACCATATAGTATAATCCTATGAATGTATAAATGAAATGAGTTTATAGACAAATACAAAGGAGGATCAATGAAAGCGATTAGCTTTATTGAATCGATACCTCCTGACAATATGCACAGTGAGCATATTGCATTGCACACTCAACATAAAGTATACTTTATTCACTACTATAGTATTACAATTGTAATATAAAATAAAATAAATGAAACATAAAAATAATAGTTTTACTATAAGAAAATATTTAATTAAAAACAATAAATAATTTATAAAAGTTTAAATTAATGTGTACTATATATATATATATATATGGTCTAGTTATACTATATTTATTAATTGTATTAATAAGTAATATTTACATATAATAATTAGTATATCAACAACTAATGGATTTAAATTTTACAAATATGTATATAACTATTGTGTTTCCCGTTTGTTATTATCATACATGTACATTGTACACTGTATACAGTGTACAATGTACACCGTGTACATGGCCAGTGTACATCTTAATTGAAAACTAATAACTTATCAATATAAATATATATATATTTACTGTAATATAATACACAACACATATTTGTAAATAATTATATATAAATTATAAGATTTATAGATATATATATATATATATATGTTTGAGCAGTATGTATATGAATGTGTACGTGTGTGTATGTATGCTCGATTGTGTATATATGGGTATTCGATATATAATAGTCATTTTAATATGATCATGCGTGTGGATGGGTGTAGGTTATGTGTTTATAATAGGAATGCCACAAAAGGCTACCGAATATTACTGAATGGTGATATATCGTGCGGGGAAATATAGTTTATGACAATATAAAGACTCGTATGATGGAATGATGATGATGATGACGAGGCTGATGATAATCACTGTTTTTATAAATGATAAGGATTCGCTAGTTTTTATCTTATGTAATGTATACATATGAGTTTTTAAATTAGAGCTGAAAACACCCATACATAATATGTGATGACATATACGCACAGTGTACACACACACATCTATTTATATGTCAATATACTATAGTGATATTTGCAATATATGAATTATAAATTCGATATTTATAAACATGATATTAATATATAGGTATATATTCCCAGGATTTTTATATCTATAGGGATCTATCATATATCAAGGTCATTCGAATGTGATCACTTGTGATCACTTGTATATATATCACGCACATAATAACTTAGTATTAGTATTATATTTAGTAATATATCCTTTACATTACATAATATATTGTATACTATATATATATATATATATATATATATATTAGTTATACCAGGGATTGAAATATTAGATAATTTATTACACACATCATTACACAAATGTGTGCATACATGCACATATATACACATAGACACATACACACATGTGTGTATGTGTACATACGTATGTATGTGCACATATTTATATAATATATCAATTTCCATTATTAAATATTTCAATTCATAATATTTATGTTAGATTGACAAAAATAAATTAAATATATTAAGTTATAATATATTAAATTTATATTCATCTTTTACAATATGTTATACAAAAAATATAATGTTATTGAAATTTAAATTATTTTTCAATATATTATGTAATTTTGTTCACTAAGAACATTGATTTTTAATCATTGATTTAAATATACCTTAATAATAAATATGCATATTAAAGTCAATTACATAATATAAAATTACATAATATATTGAAAAATAATTTAAATTTCAATAACATTATATTTTGTGTATAACATATTGTAAAAGATGAATATATATTTTAGTAACTATAGATACTCGAAAAAATGTGTACTGTTTATTATACCATACAATTTAAATTGATATATATAGACTTACAAATATTTGTAAATTATTTGTTAATGTATTATAGATTATTTATAATTTTATTGATAATAGGTATGATAGAAATGATAACCTATATATATATATATATATATATATTAAATATAATATTATTATAATATACTTTATATATCATATATGATAGGTTACAATATTATATATAATCACTTAGTGAATGGCTAATTATTAATTTTAATAATAAATATATTTGTTATATATGTTATATTGTACTAACTATATACTTAATATTAATAGAATTATTATTATTAATATATGTCATCAATTTAGTATCACATATATTTTAATTAATTTATTGAAATAATAAACAATAATATATATATAAAATTGTTTATTATGTCATACTATAGCATACCTTATTTGATACAATCACCAGTACATTAAGTACATATATTGTAAGTGGGTAATCCTGTGTATACGAAACGTAATCAATATTGTAAAGGTAAGAGATATTATACAAGATTATGTGCCTAGAACAATGTACACATTATCATTAGCTAAAGTTAAACGATGAAGTGTCAGCTATTTTCGGAAACACGGGCATTAGCAAGAATGGGCGTATTTTAATCTTAAGTAGGGGCGTGGCTTGGATGAGAGATGCTGAATTGTAGGTTGTAATCATAGAGCTAGATTTCGTAGAGTGATAATACTTTTAATATAATAAATACGAAAATAGTATATAATTCTAAAAATATAACAATTATTTATATATATATATATATAATATTATGGTACAGTTATAATTTATGTTATAAAACACCTATAATTATAGGTTTATAATTATAATTAATTAAATATTATTTAAATGATAAATTTATCAACATAATTTTTGAAAAACTCTAGGTTATAAAAACTATACAAATTATTTATAAATTTTTAATATTTAAATAAGTCAAAGTTTAACATCTTTAGATATCCCCCACGCACACACAAATCTAACATATACATATACACACAAATCATACATATTATTATTGTTATTGTTATTTTATTTCGGTGGAGTACTTTCATCCCATTCAGGAATTTAGATGAAGTTTTCACTTATAACCATATAGCTCTAATTTCCCTTCGAAGCATATAATTCACATATAAACATATACACACACACACACACACACACACATATATATATATATATATATATATATATATATATATATATATATATATATTAAGGTCGGATTACAGTACAACACCCATACTCTATAGAGTGGATATAGTGAATATCTCTGATAATGACAGACTTCACTTGACGATGTTTTATGTATACTAAACCGTATATGTATATGTTGTATGTATTGTAAACAATTCACGATATGATACATTCTTATAACATAATGTTAGTAATGGACCAGTGCGTTCATCTATACACACACAATTATGCGAACACGTGTGTACGTTATGGTTATAGGTTACCATGGTTACTAAGATGTTATAAAAGTGTTAGCTGATTATATAATGAACAGTTATGTAATGTACTCGTTGTAAGACACATACGCATGCTATGCTGGATACAGAAACAACTTTAATTAATGTTAACACCTATATATAATGATATATTACATGATGTTAAACATCGTTAAAGTACACTAATGTGTATATAAATAAGTCATTAACTTTTACTATATAGTGTAATTGAGATTTATTAAATTCTGCATTTAAAAATATACTTTTAATATTTTATTATATCTTTTTATAAATTTAAATAGTTATTAATTACTATATTCCTCAGAATCTTTAACCATATATATATATACATACTTGTTTTATATAACTTGTATATATATTAAACACATTTAAATGATATAAATAAACTTTAAATTAAATAAAACTTAAAATTATTATTATTATTATTATTATTATTATTATTATTATTATTATTATTATTATTATTATTATTATTATTATTATTATTATTATTATTATTATTATTATTATTATTATTAATATTATTATTAATATTATTATTATTATTATTATTATTATTATTATTATTATTATTATTATTATTATTATTATTATTATTATTATTATTATTATTATTATTATTATTATTATTATTATTATTATTATTATTATTATTATTATTATTATTATTATTATTATTATTATTATTATTATTATTATTATTATTATTATTATTATTATTATTATTATTATTATTATTATTATTATTATTATTATTATTATTATTATTATTATTATTATTATTATTATTATTATTATTACTATTATTACTATTATTATTATTATTATTATTATTATTATTATTATTATTATTATTATTATTATTATTATTATTATTATTATTATTATTATTATTATTATTATTATTATTATTATTATTATTATTATTATTATTATTATTATTATTATTATTATTATTATTATTATTATTATTATTATTATTATTATTATTATTATTATTATTATTATTATTATTATTATTATTATTATTATTATTATTATTATTATTATTATTATTATTATTATTATTATTATGTATGTGTACATACGTGTGTGTAAATATGCATGTGTATAAAATATATGTGAGTTTATTTATTGGTGTATAATTATGTAATTAATATGTACTTAATTACATAATTATATTTCAAAGATAAATATAAAACAATTATGTTATTAATTAAGTACATATTAATTACAAAATTACAAACCAATAAATACACTCACATATATACAAACACACTCACACACACACATATATATATATATATATATATATATATATATATATTCAACTTATCCAACATATGTGATGTACGATTGAAAATTAATAATTAACATTGATTAATATATATTATATAATACATATATGTAATAAATACATATTATAATATATTATAATTATCAAACTAATTGCATACTCGTATATTAAATATATTATATAGTAGTATACGCACATATATATATATATATATATATATATATATATATATATTAAGATGATGATGATGATTATTATGATAATGATGATGATGTATCAGGAATGCTAACTAGGTGATACTAAGTGATAAACACTCTTCGTGGTGCACGCAGATGACCAATAAATAACAAACACTCACACAACACAATAACAATAACAATAGAAATAATATATAAACGAACGATATTATAATATAAATATAAATAAGTTTAAATAAAATAAAGGAAGAATAAGTTAATAACAATGTATGTGGATGATTTAAGTTAGGGTATAAGTATGGTAGTAAGGGAGGGTAGGAGGGTAGATAATATGGATAATGGATCTAATAAGGAGGTAAGCAGGCAATGGTGAAGCCCGAGTCTATCCAAGACGAGTGAGTAGGGAATCATATGGGGAGTAATACGTAGTACGGAATAGAGGAATGAATAAAGTTATATATATATATAACCTATAGGTTAGGGAGAGGAGCCTGGATAGTTATCATTTATTAAACGATAACTAATTGAATATCATTTGTCTAGATACAGTAAACGAATAGCCAGCACTAAATATATTAAACACATATTGAATATAAGAACGAATTATTCTATTCAAAGGGTGAAGTGAAGAAGCAAGGCCAGACACAAATAGGAACAGTAATCTAAATAAGAAATAACTAATGAGTTAATAAGGATATATCCACCCTATAGGGTATAACCCTATATCCACCCTATAGGCTGAGTGAGCGATTATTTCGTATACGACGTATCATACAACATATTATGGTTTTCCGTTTTAAAATGTATGGGTGTAGAATTTAATGTATACTTTAAATTCGATAATAGGAAGTATATTAAACTTTGAAAGTATTCGTATGGACTATTAAAAGACATAACTTACATAACGTAGGTTGTTATTCTTCTTATATAGTATATATACATATAACTGCCTGTATGGATCAGTGGCTAAGGCGTCAGATGCACAAGCAGTAGGACAATGGTTCGAGTCTCGTCCGGACCATTAATTAATTTTATAAAATGGGTCTTAAAATATTATTTAGAAGTGATCTTATATAATTGTGTATAAATAAATTATCGGCTCTCTTTAAAACCATAGATGTCTTAACATGAGAGCGGCTTCGAAGGGACATTAGAGCTATATATGGTTATAAGTGAAAACTTCATCTAAATTCCTGGATGGGATGAAAGACTCCACCAAATAAAAATAACAATAGCAATAACACATATATATATATTATGTATATTATGTGTTCTATAGTATTATGTTGAGGTATGCATTGAACATTATAAAGGGGATAAAAGACATCTTTGAATACTCATACTTTAATTTCGAATAACTCACCAATCTAATTATTCATTATCACTGTACTACAAGATGTTGGACATAGCGATTCAATGATTCCAGAAAAGTTTTCATCAATATTGTAGTGTAACATTATATTTATAAGACTGTTATGTCATAACAGTCCAGTGCCTTTCTATAATCGATAAAGTTATGATAAATGTTAATATATATATAGTGTTCAGTATAAATTAGGTTTATATTCTGCAGTTCAAGATCTGTTCGAATATAATTATTTCTTTACGGAAAGTACTTGTTAGTCTTCTAGAATATTTTCAGCTAATGGATTTATATAATTTTAAATAATCCAAAGTAGAATCGTAGTAATGTTTTCTTAATTAAGAAGATATCCCAAAATTAGTATTTCCTTAAAAAATGTTCAGACATTTTTGCTAGAAAGTTATTTTCTAACAAGTTAACTACAATTGTAATTGAATACCCAATTAGTTTCCGGCAACTTGCCAAATATAATAACTTTAAAGGGGGTATCCCACTACAACTTGCTAGAAAATCACTTTATAGCAACAATTTCCGGACATTATTTCCTGAAATACTGGTTGTGGGATCCCCTAAAACTATATATATATATATATATATATATATATATATATATATATATATATATATATATATGTACATATATGTCATCATATAAATATAGAATGTATATACATTTCCTATGGAGCGATTTAACTTATTCTATTAACTTATCAAATCTAATTTTAATTTGTTAACCCTCTACACTTATCTTTTTTTTATAACTATATTATAATATTTCCTATAGGAATTAGCGTATACTCTATCGTGTTAGTTATTGATACGCGTTCTAGGATCGTATGCACTTGCAACACACACAAATGATTTATTTCATAATATATTTCAATATTCGTAGTATTAGAATGTAATTTTATTATGGGTGCATAATATACATATAGGAAATGCCATTCTGTAAGTATTGAATATGTCTAAGATTTAGTGTGTTAAAATTAACTAGTTATAATTTATGCTTTTGAGCAAATTACAAACTGGTGTGCAAATCATAAGTTTATATAATATATATATATATATACTTATAAATTATACTTTGATTTCATTATATATAATACATGAGACACCTTGATGTTATTTAGATAATATTTAGATAATACCCCCTATTCCATATATGTATTGTATATACTTTATATATATATATATATATATATATATATATATTGTTATTGTTATTTTTATTTGGTGGAGTCCTTTCATCCCATCCAGGAACTTAGATGAAGTTTTCACTTATAACCATATATGGCTCCAATGTCCCTTCGAAGCCGCTCTCATGTTAGGCATACATAGTTTTAACGAGAGCCGATCATTTATTTATACACAATTATATAAGATCACTTCTAAATAATATGTTAAGACCCATTTTATAAAATTAATTAATGGTCCGGACGAGGTCGAACCCGTGTCCTACTGCTTGTGTGTCTGACGCTATATATATATATGCAGTATTCTCCTCCTATCGATTATCCTGATCCTTTCTATGTGACTTCATGTATGAAAGTAGTTTATAAACTACTATGATGACTATACTTCTCAAGATGTCCCACTTATATATATTTAATTTACCTGACGTTTAAATTAGTTTACCACATGGTTATAATATACATATATTCCACATTATAATTGTTGTTATTTATGCTATAAATAAAACCTTATTATAACAAGTTGATGCTGTGCTTATATTATATTTTTTTGAATTACATGAAATTCCATAGTTATCTATAATCTTTAGTTGGTAATAAGTGGTTTATTCTGGCCCTTTACCGATCCTTAATATATTGTTTGCGTTATTAGTATACGAGTTAAATTATATATATATAGTTTCAATAGGCTATTGTGAGTCGCTGCCTATCTCTTACCGAGTTGTGATTGCCACTTTACTAATCAGTGACAATAGTACTATTATAGATATATAGGTAATAGTTTTTGAATAGATTCAAACGATGGGTTATAATACATAATAATGACACAAATATATAAAGAATAATAAGAAATATAAATAATGTGTGAAGCAATCACACATATACACTGAAATAAAATAAAAAAATAATAAATGCAATATTTGGGATGTTGAACAAACGAGCTGAATACAATTATCAAATGTTATTGTTCATCCTCTATCAAGCATATATGAAGCAAAACAAGCATATATAGACTAAAGTCTATAGACTGCATTGTATATGATGAAATGAATACATCAACCATTAATGACCCATTACACTGATGTATGTAGAAGCCCACTTTGTCATGCATGGTTAATTTCTTCATCGAATATTTATTTACTATTTAGTAAATACTATTTACCGTCTATAGTGTACAGTGTACGAGTAACATTAATTCACCATATACAAGTTTAGTTTTGGTAGGGACCAGTGTAAAAGTGATGTCCCAATAATATACGACTCAGCAATTACAAAGCTACTCTTTCCGAACCACTAAAATACCCTTATATAATACACAAGATATATATAATATAGGTTATATAATATAACCTATATAACTATAGTTAGAGTTATATAATGTACAGTAATAGTATCACCTGATACCTTGATCACCTGTAGATACAACATTATTTCAATGGACACATATATATATATATATATATATATATTGTAGGTGCATAACTATACATACTAAAGTTGAATATTATATAGATTAAGCTGAAGCGTAAATGTATAGTACATACGTGTATATTTAAGTGCAACATTTAAGATTACCTTAAATCATATACATACACATATGTGCTAATATCTAGGTCATATTTAGTAGTAGGTATCATTTCCTACATTTCTCTTCATGTACCGTTTTAATTAGTATACTTTTGGATATTTTATTATCTAGCTATATACTATTTGATGTTTCTAAAAGTATCATACACTCTAACTCAGCATCTAGGAGGACACTGACTTTATATATATAGTTCCGATAACTTGGAATATATTACCTCATTCGTTATAATGGATATCTTTTTTACGTTTATAATGGTAAACTATTCACTTTTTATATTACATTAATATATAATTATATATTTTCATATTATTTATATTTTCTCCTGACGCCGAAAAATGCTCAATTTATAAAGTTAATAAATGTATAAAAATACTAATATAAATACGCATAGATCTAACTGTATATACATATATTTTACTTCAATTTATATATATATATAGTTATGATTCGATAGTTATTAATTAAATTATGCTTATAAATAAATTGATGAAGAAATTCTGTATATAGTCGAGCTAGCAGGAAATGTCACACGATGCAAATTGTGCAACGCTCGACTATCTCTGCTCACACTGAATCTGCTTTCTCTGTGGTAGCTCCAAAATACTGGAATTCTCTACCATATGACATTAGGTGTTTGAAATCCTTGTCACTATTTAAATGTAAACTCTCCACGCACCTATTAACATTGTAACCTACCTTCCCTTATCCTTTATTTTTATTGTACTTTATTTATTTTATTTTTGTTTCCTTCTCATGACGCCCATAACCACCACGTGATTTTGTAGTCAATAAAATATTTTAAAATAAAAAATAAAATATAGGTAAACAACAGGATAATAAATTATATATATATATATATATATATATACATATAAATGGTATAATCACATATTCTTAGGAAGCTATTATCAGGTACAGGTGCAGGTATATTGTACAATTATAATAGCTTAATAATACGTCTTACTATTTACTTTGTTGGTCGAATGCATTCACTACATGTATATAGGCCTACAGACGAAATAAATAAGTAGTCATATTATTATAAGTATTTATACTTTACCCATTATTCTCCATAATCTTTAATCCCTACTTCTATTATGATTACATATATTGTAAGGAATAATATATATATATATATATATATATATATATATATACCTACATGTATGTAAATATATAGGGTATTATGCACTATTACCTACTAATATAACTATTGAGCTAGCAAACAATAGAATGTAGGTGAGTATAGATTCTGACAAATAGATCAATAGATGAATGAAAAAATAATCTAGTTAATTGAATAGATATAATAATGATAATAAAATATGAATAATACGATAATAATAGTAATTAATTATTATAAAATAAAATATATATAAATATTGATAATATTATTAATAAACAAAAAAAAATAAATAAATAAATGTTGCATGGCATAATTTATTTTGTATACACAATTGTATTATAATATATATTTTTTGTTGCCATATATAATGCCTTCTATAGTCCTAAATACAGGTGACAACAAAGATGGCAGCTAAAATATCGATAATATATATATATTATCAATTTTGTATCAATTGTATTAATAGAACATGGTTAATATATAATTCTAAAGGCAGTACTAATGGTCCATTGGTAATGTATCATTATTACTATTATTAATAGATCGAAATGTGTGCAGTGTATTTAATAACAGTATACTGTTATAACTAAAACTTCATAATACTAAATATAATAGTGAAAGCATATGAACAATGGACAATAACAAACACGTGGTTGTATAATACATTTATTATGTAGTATTCGTTTATCTTTCCCGTCAGAAATACTTTACACATGTATATTATGTCTTCACACCTATCTTATCTACAGTAGCTATATGTCAGGCGGCTATATTTATCTAGTCTCTGACTTACATGTTTACTTAGACTATGACACCCTATAGGGCAATATCCCTATATATATATAGGGAATGCTAGTATTTATATTTATATGATTCCCCTCGTCGCCTATAGGTGACTATAGTACCCATTAAACAATCTAACATAACAATGTTGTGTTCACATGTTATAAACATGGCAACTTATATTTGTATATAAATATATATATTTATATATATATATATATATATATAGGTTTATTTGTTTATGTATGTATGTTTATATGTATATAAGTTTATATATTTATTTATGCGCATGCGGTTAATATATCGCATTGATAATATTTAATTATTAATATAAACTCAATTATCATGAAAGAAAATATAATAATTAAATAAGTTTATTTGTTTTACGAAAATAAGTTAACTGTATCATATAGTTAATATGTATTACTTTATGAAATTATTAAACTATTAAGTTATTAAGTTAATTATTGAAATATTACTTATTTTAGTCGAACTCTCATTCGACCCGATTTTGCAATTTTCTTCCAAATACCTCTCATCACCATTAAATTCCTGATTTCATAAATTTCCACCAAGTCAGTATATTCCTTTAAGTTGTGTACAAATGCCACTACACCCCATCCTTATTTTAGCTTTCCTTTTAGTTCCAGAATATGTGGTTAAGGGCAGCCTCTTAATTATGGCGGATACAGTGTCCAGCAATACTTAGACGACGGGTATCTATTATGTTAGTAATTTTTGGTATGTCATTATATAGTTTCTTATTGGACCATTTATCTTTCCAATATACATTTAAAACCAATACAAGAAGTTTGTTATAGCATCCATTAATTCTTGTTGTCCAGAGATGTGTTGATAATCCAGGGTTTTGATAATCCAGGGTTCGCTTCTATATAATAACATGGTTTCTATGGTAACCTTGACAACTCTTATCTTGTGACAGTGTTTTGGCTAGATTTTATTTTCAGAGATTTTTCATTTTGTGGCACGCTCTCCAGGCAAGTGCTTTACGGAATACAAAATCCTTAAGTGAGCTGTTAATCAATGATCCAATATATTTGAAGTTATCAACTACTGTGATTTGTGCATTTAATGTAGCGCAGATATTGACTGGATTTTTTTGCGAGAAAGCTCGGTCTTTTTCGAGTTTAGCTGAAGTCCAATTTCTAAGGCATTTATTTCTACTCTGGAAAGTAATTACGGTGCTTGCTTAATTTATTCTGCTATTAGAGCTATATCGCAGGCATAACTTAAGTCAGAGATAGCCAGGGTAAATTAACCGAATACGGACACTCACGTTATCTCAGAAACCATACATCATACAAAAAAATTTTAATGAAAAAATGTAAACTTATAACCTTCTCAAGAATATACAAATGTATCGATATAAAACATAAAAATATATTATTAAAAACTAAAGAATTCTAAACATTATATATATAATATGTAAATACATAATTGCCATATTTGTTATCAAATATTAATTAAGTTATAAGCATATATCTAGAGGTCATATAATTCCCTAATACGGAAACCATATAATCAATCATCACGTGAGTGTGATCAATTCTGATTTTTATAATTTTATTATTATTTAGATACTTAACTTGTATTATTAATTAATAAAATAATAACAATTAATAAATTAATTACTATTTAAATTATATAAACTTATTCATAAAATTAATAATAAATAATAGTAATTGTAATTTATCTGATTAGTTTATCAATAATATATAGTTTATCTAGTGGTATATAGGGTTTCTGTATTATAATACAGTGTGTCCGTATTTGGAATAATAAAACCCCCGTTATATCTATTAATATATCTATTAAATAAAACGATTAAATAACATTTTAAAATCATAATAATATCTATAATTATATAATATTAATATATTGTAATTTTTGCATATAAATATTAAGTAATAAAATGTTAAGACAATTTATTGTTAAAGTATCTGTATTGAAGTATTAAAAGTATTAAAGTATAGGTTACTTTTCCTACTGCGGATTTGTTTCCTAATTAGTTGCAAACCTAGTTCCACTTAATTATCCTTTATATACATTTACATTGCATAGTCAAGCACTGTGATGAATACGAAATATTAAATAAAGTAATATATTCATAATTTATATATATTGACCAAAAATATGTTATTAAGGTCAGGCGCAATAGCGGATTTATTAATGTAAGAACGTTAAATATAATAGGTAATTTACAAGAATTAGACAATGAAATGATAAAATACAAATGGAAAATACTGGGACTCTGCGAAACAAGATGGACAGATAATTGTAATCTTATAACTGACGATGGTCACCTGTTTTTCTATAGAGGTGAAACCAAATACCACAGAAACGGAGTTAGATTTATTATACACAAATATATCAAATACACTGTAATGGAATTCACTACTATTTCAAGTAGAATTTGCACTATTAATAATTCTAATTATAATAAAAACTAAACCTTTAAATATAGCTATAGTATATACATATATGCACCTACTTCAGTTGATACATATGAACAAATAGAAAACTTCTACTCACAACTCCAAACTCGACAGCATGAAAAATAGACATGATAAACGTTCAGGGTGACTGGAACGCAAAAATTCGTTAGGATTCGGTCAATGACTAGAGTGATTACTGTTGAACTGCATGTAATACCGCTACCAATGACAGAGGAGTAAGACTCTTAGAATTTTCTATATATAACGATTTGATCCTGGAAAATATATTAGGGAAACATAAACAATCAATAATATCTACATGGCACTCACCAAATGGGAAGATACATAATCATATTGATTATATCCTGATCATGAGTCGTTTTAGATCAGTTATTAATGTTGCTAAAACCAAATTATACAATAAAGCAGATATAGGCAGTGATCATGATCTATTATTATGTCTTTTAGACAACAAATTAAATCTCAACGAAAACTAAAGAGTATAAGAATAAACTGAAAAATTAAACCACTCAGACTGAATATAAAAAATCGATTGAGAAAAAATTAGCAGAATAAATAATAGAGAATGATAATATCTAGAGTACGATTACAACCTTAAATAGAATAATACACGTAACGGCAATAGAAACATTGGATATAGCAGAATTAATGTAGAACAGAATAAAATAAAAAATCTGTATGAAAGAACCTAAGTAAAAATGGATAGACGAACAATGTGAAGGCATTGATAGTTAATTTATAAGTAATAATTCCAAAAAGGAACTCACAAAGAAAAAACATGAAAGTCACAATATAATCCAAAATAAAAACAGAATAGTACTTACAAGAAGGTGACATATTCAAAAGATGGACTGAATATTGCTGTAAACTATAAATTTCGAATCTACTGGAGACGAAAATTTGATCATAAATCAACATCAATATGAAGAAGATGATGTCAATATTGGAAACGGTATTCTAGGAGAAAAAGTCGTCGCAGCTATAAAGCCATTAAAGAAAGGTAAATCGGCTGGTCTTGAAAATATTCCATCCGAACTTATAATAAACGGTGGCGAGACAATGATTAATGTTATGCACAGGATGTGTTCCAATATATGGGAAACAAGTAGCTGGCCAGCAATATGGACGACATCGATCATAATAACCACCCCGAAAATAGTTAATCTCAAACAATGCAATAACTATCGTACGTACGTATTAATATTATACTATTAGTCTAATCAACCACGCCAGTAAAATTATGCTAACAATAGTGAAAAACCGTCTGGATCCACAAGCAGAGCAAATAATATCTGAAGAAAAAAGAAAAATCAAAATACAATAGAAAAAATTTTCAATTTGCGTCTCGTTTGCGAAAAACTTAATCTTTAATAACAAAAAAACTGTATCATATATTTATCGACTTCAGAAAAGCCTTTGACAGAGTTTGGTAAAAGAGACTTTGGTCTATAATGAAAAAATGTAATATTGACAGCTAATTGATATTATAAAAAATCTGTACGATAAAGCAAGCAGTGCAATACTAAGGAAAGGAGTAATTTGGGAGTGGTTTCCAATAAAAACTGGTGTAAGACAAGGTTGCATACTTTTGCCTACTTTTTTTAACCTTTTCCTGGAAGAAATAATGGACGACGCACCGAATAGTCATAATGGAACTATCAAAATAAACGGAAGAATCATCACTGACCTAAGATTTGCTGATGACATTGACGGTTTTGTTGGTTCAGAAGAAGAATTGGTATATCTAGCAAATAACAGATCATTTTCAGCAAGTAAATTTGGTATGGAAATAAATCCAACTAAGACCAAATTGATGTTAAATGATAAGACTTGCAATCCGCGTATCACCATCCAGAATGAACAAATCAAGATCATTAACCACTTCAAATATATATGATTCATCATTGATCCATCATCAAATAAGGTTTCAAAAAGGAAATCCTAGCTAGAGCAGCAGAAGCAAATCAATTATACAGTAATCTGAAAGTAATATGGAATGAAAAACATATTAGACTGAGCTATAAGCTCAGTCTTATGAACTCTTTAATAACGTCAATTATTATATATTCATGCAAACATGGTTACGCTAACAGCTGAACTTGAAACTAGGATAAAAACATTTGAGAAAACGAACTTTCGGAAATTACTTGGTGTTACCTATAAAGACAGAATAACAACTGATGAAATTAGATACAGAAATCGCAAGATATCCGTTACACATATTTACTAACAATCGTAAAACGATAAAATTAACATGCTATGGTCATGTAATACGCTCTGAACGACTAGCTAAACTCATTATATAGGAAAATGTTGTAGGAAAAAGACGTCGTGGTCAGCCAAACAAATATGTGGATTGATAACACCAAAGAATGGACCGGTAAACGTCTTAGGGAAACTGATGGCACATAGGTGGCTGATGGCACCTACTAGTTAGGAGTTAAGGAATGGAGAATATTTGTTTTGAACGTGACGCGCCCCCACGGATACCCTAACTAAGGGACCAAGGTAACATTACATTTAGAGCTATATAAATAGTCTACATTTTATTTTTTTGATAATAATAAGACCAAGAGAATTGGACCTACATATCACCAATTTGTAAAATAATAAATATTCCAGACATTTCGAAAAAGTTATAATATATCATATGTATTCAGATATTATTTTTTAGATATATAACTATATCTGAAGAGTATACTAATTTAAATAAATTTTAAAAGTTTCATATAGTTTGATCAGGTAGTTCTAGAGTTATGGAGTTTCAATTATACAAAATTAGTTTTTAAAATATAACAGAGTATTAGTGTTTTAAAATATTTTTTTATTAATTTAAATTTGATTTATATAAAAATAGAACTGAATATACAATATAACTCCATAAGTTTAGAAATAAATAAAAGAATAACTATTTATTTTATATTGTACAATACTTTTAAAATATTTTTAAATTATATATATAATATAAATTAATTTTGTTTGGACAAATATTAGACTAATAGAATGGGACTATATGACACATTTTTAATTTAATTAATTTTCCAGAAATGTTATAATTATCGTTTATCGTTTATAACTGAATATTATAGGCACTTATATTTACTTTTGTGCATTATATTATATATCATTTTAAATGTATATTAATCACATTTTATGATATTTATATAATATAATTTTTAATAAATAATATATATTTTTTTAAAAGCGCCTTAAACTATAGTTTAGCTTTATTAAACTATATATATATATATATATATATATATATAGTTGAGATTATTTAAATATTTCATAATACTACAATACAACTACGTATGTTGTTTTCAGGCTTACTTTTGATGTAGTTGATGGTAAAGTTTGTGATTTTGATATTGCGTTGTTATAAGAGAGTAGATTATATATGTTTTTTGTAAGCATATTTTTTATTGGTACGTAATAGCCACGTAATAAATTCCTATAAAACATTATATTATGCTTAGTTTAACTTTACACTGAAAACAAGTTCACGTTTCCAGTGAATAATATATTATCATTTGTATGGTATATCTTCAAAATAGTATCATCATATTTTACGTATACGTAGCCTATAACGTTGTAAAGTATATGTATAATATTTAGAATATATTCTAACTATAGTTAATATATATTACGTACTTTATGATTACTATATACATATATATATATTATTAACTTTAGTTAAACTTACACTATGCTGTATACATAATTATTCTAGTTAATTTGTCATGCTGCTCACTTATTGGTTATAGGGTGTACGTATTAATGCATCGAGTTTCCGACGGATACTGTCCGCATTAGGGATGTATATGACCTTTATATATATTCTTAGAACTTAATTAATATTTGATAACAAATATTGTAATTATTTATAAATGTTTAGAATGATTTAGTTCTTAATACAATATTTTAATTTTTAGGTTTTTAGTTGAATTTTTTTTTATAAATTAAAAAAAATAATAATAAAATCAGTTTATTGGTTATATAAATAAAAAATATTAAATACTTATATAGACTATTCATATAATCATTAATATTATATTCTTAAACATTTTTTTTGTAGGATTTATAGTGTCTGAGATATAGCGAGTGTCCGTATTAGAGCACTATCCGTATTGGAATATTTTTCCATATAACGAATGTGAAATATAATACGCAATATTAGTATACTACCTAATATATATATATATATATATATATATATATATATATATATATATATATATCTACGATACTTACATTATACATTTACCATATATGTTTGTCAAAATATTTATTAAAAATAATTCATAATATATTTATTTATAGTATTTGTGACATAATATTTACAAAAAAATGTCCTTGTCTATCATTTTTGTTGTATACGGTATTTAATATCTACATATGAATTCAAGAATTCTTAATAATGTTATCACTATTTTTTATGAATAATTTAGGATAAGTCAATAGAGGTAGGTGAAAGTAACATAATACGGACACTTTAACAATAAATGATCTTAACATTTTATGACTCATTATTTTTATTCAAAAATTACAATATATTAATATTATATGATTATAGATATTATTGTGATTTTAAAATTATTTTTAATCTATTAATTATAGATAACGAGGGTGTCCGTATTCGGTACCCATTCCGAATATGGACACCCTGTGTTATAATACGGACACCCTATATACCACTAGATAAACTATATATTATTGATGAATCAATCAGATAAATTACAATTACATTATTTTTAATTAATGTTATGAACAATTTATTTAGTTAATAATTTATTTGTTTTTATTATTTTTTAATTAATAATACAATTTAAGTATCTAAATAGTAACAAATTTAGATTTAGCTTTATTGGTGGTATTAATATTATAACGAACGCGATTTTATGTATATCAGAATATTTCATATGCTGCGAGCTGATAGGTTATAGGGTGTCCGTATTAGGGACTGATATGACCTCTAGATATATGCTTATAACTTAATAAATATAGAAATTATATATATAATTTTAGAAAGCTTTATATTTTAATAATATAGTGTTATATTTTATATCGATACATTTGTATATTCTTGATTTTAAGTTGAATTTTTTTTTCATAAATTTAAAAACGTAGTAAAAAATTAAGTTGTTAGGATATATCAGCAATATTTTGAATAAATAAAAAATAAAAAATGCTTTTTTATACTATTTATATAATGAATATTTTATTAATTACAATTTATTTGTAGGATTTATGGTTTCTGAGATACCGAGAGTGTCCTTATTCGGGCACTGTCCTTATTCGGTTACTTTCCCCTAATAGGTATATCAAATTCAATATGTAAATATTATATTTGACTAAATATGAAAGTAACTTTTTTTTGAATATATCAAATTCTGTCAATTATTATAGATAAATATATTATTGACCAATCAGAATATTGGAAATAAGTTAAAATAGTAAAATAAACCTGTTACTAAAGTCTATATTATTAAATGTTAATGATATATTGTGTTAATTAATCATAATAATGCTAATTGCTATTTATTAATTATTTATAAATGTATATTAATATGAAAAGTCATATAAAAGAAGTAGTAATAAATGAAAAAATAATTGGCTTCTCATTTTTAAAATGTATATTTTATTCATTCATTGTTCGGGCCTGAGGTTATAAACGGTCTCGGTAATCTCGTGTTGGTTTCTTTATCCAAGTTTATCATGTAATCCTCTTGCACGGCTGTAAAAATAGTATCGTTTATAAAATAGTTATACATAATCTACCCTATGTATGAACTATATACATAATGAGATATCTAAAAACTCACTCATGCTATCATTTTCGTGTTTAGATTTAATATTCATCTCCATTTCGAAGTTGTATACGAATTTCTTTTGCTGCCTTTTCCTATAGATCACGAATACTATGATAAGTAGACCGAGTACTGCCAGTATTCCTAGACCTAGGCCGGTGATCAGACCGGTATCGCTGCCCTCTAGTAGCATCACCTGCGGATATTTCACTGCTCCAACGTAGAAATACATGGGACCGAGTTTCACCTGTGTAATAATACGAGAACTAACGTATATGATAAGCTGTCACCTCTTAGACGAAAGGTCAAATGTTCGCATCACGAAAGCACATTTTAGGATTTATCAACATTAAATATTTAAGATAAAAATTAAAAAAATTAAATAATTTTAAATAATACTTATATTAATTATTCTTTAATTTAATTATATAATCAAGTTATTGGCCTTTAATATTGGCCTTATAATATATTCATCGTGGTTATAATGGATATGAGGTACTTACAGTTAATATAGGATTTCCATCGGTAACATTGGTTAAGTTTTGTGACTTCACTGCATTGCAGAATACCTGTTTATCATTAGATTTTATATCATTAATATATAATGTATTTACATATTTAAATATTTATACATATATATATATATATATATATATATATATATATATATACATTAATAGGTATATCCTTATATTAGGAGGTATCTCATTGAATATAAATTCATACCTTTCATTTATAAATATTTCATATTAATTTAGTATATCATATATGTTATATTAGTATTTTTAATATTTATTTATTTAATAATTATTAATACATTAAAAATAAATTGTGTAAAAGTATAAATGAAAATATATTAAAATATATATAATGATAATAATATAAAATAACATTACCAACAAATTACCTTATTATGAAATAATCTGGTAACAACACAAGTGGAAGACCCAATTTTAATGATGTAATCTTCCTTCATCGAGCCCGGTTGTAAATGTGCACCCTAGTCATTATTATGTGATAATCGGTATACTTTACATATATTATTTATCTTTATTATATCTATGATAGCTGTATCTACAGTTATAAATATATATTAATATGGGTAAACGACTAGATAAGCAACGCGCTTCTTCGTTTACCATGGTCATACATACATTCTGATATCATTATTATATACTCTCTATATTATATTATTATTGTTAATATTCTAAATTTAATAATGAATTAGCTTATAAAAATATTCATAGTAATACCTATCAACAATATGAATAATATAATGAATATAATATAAAATATATAGGTATAGGTATATGTATACATACATTAATACGAATAGAGTAACGATTTCTAAGCGGTAGGCTGTAATCTATTTGATGATATTCGTCTTGGAATATGAAGATTTTCGGAGTTGTTAGAATAAGAGTAATGGATCGGTTAATCCTGAATATGAATAATAATTAGGGTTAATATTTATTAATGTAATCTATTTAAATAAACTAATTATACAAACTAATATAAATTTATCTAATCCGATTAACTAATCATAATAACTAATTACTTCACAAAATAAATAATAATGAATATTTATGAATCCATTCGTATAAACTAATAAGTATACACGCAATCAGTAAAAGGTGTCTGTGTGAAATGTTTGCTGCGTGTAACTTGACTTGTACAAGTTCTTACATACGAATCGCATAGAGAGAACATGTCCTAAGTTGTAGTGCGAATCCAGTATTTAACGCGGCAAACACTAAACAGATCTTGTAAATACCATATACTGGTGGTGTAAGTCTATGTTGACATAGCTATGTTACTATAGCTATATAAGTAGGTTGATATGACGACTAACTTCAAAGCGAACGGTTTCTTGACCCCATCCATCTTCACGGAGACTTTAGATCTTGTGTTCTTCATTACATTGTTGATAGCGACGTTGTGTAGCAAGGGGTTAGCGGTGTTCCGTAGGTTGAGGATGTCTTCCTTACTTATCTTGCCTTTCAGAACAAGTGTTATTTTCTCTATTTTCTGTTTACGGTAAAATTATGATTAATACATTGTAATATATATATATACATATATATATATATATATATATATATATATATATATATATATATATATATATATATATATATATATAAATAATAAACTTAGTAATAAATCTATAAATAAAATATATTAATTTATATAATTTAATTTATATAATTATAATCGTAAATACACTGCTTTAATAAATTAATATAATTATTAATTATGATAAATGATAAATAATAAATAATATATGATATTATAATCATTACATTTTAGTTAACTCTTTACTAACTGAATTAATGAGTTTCTTGAAAAATGGAACTTTACATTCAGAACTCGTGCTATTGATTGTTTTACAGACCTGTAGAGTAGATATATATATATATATATATATATATATATATATATATAGTTATTGTTATTATTATTGTTATTGTTATTTTTATTTGATGGAGTCCTTTCATCCCATCCAGGAACTTAGATGAAGTTTTCACTAAAGTGAATTTAATAAGTCATCAAAAAGAGAGAGTACGGTGGTTTTGTCTTATGTTCAGCAACATATTTTCAGTTAAGTAGTGTGATAGTTGAGTATAAACCGTTTATTATAGAATTTTAGTTAGTAGAGGTGTTGAGATATATGTCTGTAATTTCAAAATTCCGATGAGTTAAGGTTAAGTTTTTTTTTTATTATTAGCGTAATTATTGCGTTTTTGAGTAAATTTGGAATAGTTCTTGTTATAAGTGAGTCATCAATTCTATTTTTGTAAGTCAGAGTCAGAGTTGTTGCTAGTTTTTTTTTATATTAAGTATAGAGGAATTGGGTCGTGTCATGCAGAGCATCTAGCAGGATATATTGGGATAAGATTGGGGTACATTGTAAAGAGAGTTAAATGTACAAGAGAGTCTATTACAAATAGTATTAATTTTTTATTTAAAATATTTTGAAAATTGCTTACATAGTTGATCAATGGAAAAAAGGGGAAGCGTATAATTTTTATTTTTACCTGAGAAATTATTAGTTATTGAATAGAGACGTTTATAGTCGTGTGAATAATCGTTTATTTTGTCTATAAAGTAGTCAGTTTTAATGAATTTTAGTTCATTCCAGTATATATGAGTTCATGATGAGGAGTTTAGCATATTAATTTGAGAGTTTATTGCGTACTGGTCAGTGAGTAATGTAGAGCGTATTGGTTTATTTATTAGTATGTTAGAATGGTTTTATATAAGTATCAGGTCTAGTATATGTCTATGGGTATGAGTTAGAAAGTTAACGTGTTTAGTTAAATTAAGTTCGTTATAAAGTCGTTTAAAGTATTGGTAGTGTAGTTTGTTAGAGTCATAGTGGAAGTTGAAATCTCCTAGAATGATCAGGTTGTAATAGCTATACCTTATATATTCATGTATAAAGTTTGTAAATTCTAAAGCAAAAGTAGTATGGTAGTTATTTTGTGGTCTATATACTAGTAGGATCGAAATTATATTATTTTTATTTTTAGTTTAGTAAAAAGAAAGTGTCAGTTTGATGTACAAATCTCAAGTTGAGGAATAATTATGATGTGATTTTTACTAACAAAGCTATTCCTCCTCCATTTCTACCAATTAATGTATGTGTGTGTATGTGTTACAAATATTTATATATTAGCTGGGGCACATTATCTCTTCACATATAAATTAACCTAGGTTATAAGCTTATACTAATAAATATCTTAAATGTCTAATATATTAAATTGTATTCATTAGAATATATTAAATAATTACAAAATTGCAATGCTGACATCATGGTATAACATTAAGATATTGCACCTTACGTAATTGTTACTTCTGCAATACTATTAACGTTAACCTCTGTATTTGATTTATATACATTTAAATATATTATAATCTATAGATTATAACCTATAGGCCTAATTAAATCTACACCCAAATAATAATAATTATTATTATCACCTTAATGTATATGTGAGGGTTTGATATTACCCAAGCAACCAGAAACTAGCCGCAACGTAACATTATAGGTCAAATAATATGTTCCAGTAGGTGGTCGAATCATAGGTAGTTTATGAGCAGTTAAATGGTTTCCTTTTACATACAAAAAATCAATAGTGGAACGTATTATTTTACCCATAAATAAACACCTAGTGGAACGTATATTTTTACCCATGATTAAACACCTAGTGGAACGTATATTTTTACCCATAAATAAACACCAAGTGGAACGTATATTTTTACCCATACACAGTAAAAAAGAAACGTACAACAATTCATTCATTTATTACAAGGAACAATACACAAAATACGGATATGATATAACACGTGAATAATATATATAATAATAAACTGGGAATGCAAGGGTATATTTATAATGATAATAATACAAGTATGTATACATATATGATCATATATGATTATAATATACATATATAGTATATAGTATGCGAATATAGAGGTTTCTGTTCATTAAATAGCACAGTGTATAATTCCAGATATATATATATATATATATACGAAATTCACGAAGACGATACCGGATCCTAGAGATGATCTTTAACATATTCATGGAGATATTCACCATAGCCAAGCAGGAAGATCATCTTGTTTATTATGAAATTATAAATTGTATATTAATATAAATCAATTATGATGACACAATCATATGTATATATGTATAATGTAACTAGTTGTATATAATGAATAATAGACTAGCTGGACCATACAAGTGCAAACAGGTGCAAGGTATCGCGTGGTACATTTATCCCTTAGCCAATCAGGGAGGGCTGCGTTCCCTAGGCACACACTCAGTGCGTGCGTCAACCTGATTCCTAAAGCAGTAAACATGTTACATAATGGGACGTCCGATATCTAGTTCGTTAGCATAATATGGAACGTTCCATTATGCTAAGCTGCACGGACTGTTCCATTACGGATAGCAACATGATATATATATATATATATATATATATATATATATATATATATATATATATATGGATATCAGAGCCGGCTCAAGGGGGGGGGGGGGGGAACCGGGCAATTGCCCGGGGCCCAACATTTTGGGGGGCCCATAAATTATTTGAGAAATTTTTTTTTACTATTTATTAAATAAAAAAAATGTATAAAGAGTATTTTTTATACATTCTATTTTCTTATATACTATTAATTTTAATTAAACAAATAGAAATAATATAATAAATTAATTAAATATGAGTTATTTAGGCATATGAGAAAAGTGAATTTTACAAAAATTTCTAAATTATTATCTTTTTACTAGAATATATACAGATATAAATTATATTTATATTTATTGAAAAGGATATTATATATATATATAAAACTAAAGGATTTTTTTTTGCAATTAGCTAACTAGTTGGCTACTTACAAATGAATTATTATATTAACATCACCCTCGTATATATATTTACATCTACACGCCCACAATGACGATATTAAAATGAGAACAGGAGATATAAATTATTGAAGAAATAAAAATTCAAAATATTATATAGTATATAGTATATCAGTAGACTCAACTCAAGATATAGCACATAGTTCAGTTAACAATCATCATCATATATGCAAAGTAAGGTATGATTATTTAATATTTATTGATGTAAGAATGAGATTGGGATAGGAGAAAAAGGATAGGATATAATCCCTACCTAGAGATTAAGTATCACACTAGTAAATATTTAGCTAATGATTTATTAGAATATTTTTTAATAATGATATAAATATAAAAGATTATAGAGCTCAAGATTATGACAATGTCAGCAATATGTCTATAATATTAAATGAAATGCAATATTTCATAATAAACCAGTCTATTGGCAATACGGACCCCCTGAGCTGCGCCTTTGTTAAATCTTGTTGGGCAAAATACCGTTGAATCAACTACAATTGCAGCAACATTTTTGGTTTTATACCAAATCAATATAGTTTATTTAGCAAACCTAAATATATAATATTTTAACATCTAGATTAAAGAAAGGATATACTATTTTGTATTAAAAGAATTATCGAATATAATATGGTCATCACAAGCTAATGCTATTATAATATAATATATTGTGCATTATATTGTGGACTTCCTATTATTACATAAGTTATATAACTACGATATATATCTGATATTATATATGTACTTTACGTAAATTACATTAATAGAGTCAATGTATTTATTCAGTAAAATGCAAGCATTTGATACTTCAATATTATGAAAAACTTGAAGCTAATTACTTTGTAGAATAAAGTCGATCATGAATGTATTGAAATTAGGTTCAATTGAGAAAATAATAGCGGTAATAAAAAATATTTATATACTCTCTAAATATATAGGCTAGAAAATAAATGATTGTGAGAATTTTATTGGAGTATACAAACAAAATAAATTACAAAAGAATTAGTATAATGATATCACTTGATCACATATTGAATTTACATCATATGCAAGTTCAAAATAACTATTTTCTACCAATATTTGACAATTTAATTGATAAGTAGGTATATAACATTTTTAATATATATATTATACTGTATTGATATATACCTCAAAGGAATGGACAGATAGTCTATTAAACACTATTATATACAATATATGGTGGGATAGATATATATATAAATGTAGAAATTTTCATCCGAATATACCTTGTATTTAATGGCAAATAATTAAAATTGTGAGATAATAGATTTAAGCTTCTTGAAAGTCAAACTTATACATAATTTCTATGGCATTTTCTGACATAATAAATACTTTTAAGTATGGATACATTATCTTTATAATCAAAGCTAATTAATTAAATTTATAATTAATACATACTATAGTATATACTTTTTAGATATGTAATCGAGTAATATAAATATTTAATTATATCATTTTTATTTTTTACTAATTAATTAATTTATTATCTTATACAATATTATATTGCAATGAATGTAAGGGTGCAACTTACTATATATGTCCATCCATGGAGTGAATGAGTTTCACCTCTATATATTATATATATATATATATATATATATATGCATTAAGATATATCTTAAAGGGCACCTCCTTCACACGAAACATGTAAATATATATGATAAAACTAACATTTATAAAACTCAAAATTTAAAGATTTTAAATATTTGTACATAATTGTATTTTGTTGTTGTTGTTATTTGTTATTTTTATTTGGTGTCCTTTCATCCCATCCAGGAACTTAGATGAAGTTTTCACTTATAACCATATATGGCTCTAATGTCCCTTCGAAGCTGCTCTCATGTTAATGCATCCATAGTTTTAACGAGAGCCGATCATTTATTTATACACAATTATATAAGATCACTTCTAAATAATATTTTAAGACCCATTTTATAAAATTAATTAAATATCCGGACGAGGCTCGAACCCGTGTCCTACTGCTTGTGTGTCTAACGCCTATGAGCCACACAGGCAGTTTATATGCATAGAATAATAATATAACCTATATCATTTATATATATATAAAAATGTAATTGTTATAAATATATTAGTTATTGATAGAATGACCCTATTAATATCTTATACAAATTATTATGGGGCCCATGTGTTTTTTTTGCCCGGGGCCCATAGTATGCTTAAGCCGGCCCTGATGGATATACATGACGGGCGGCATACTTTATAAATAAACATCGTGTGTAGGAGGTAATTTATAACTGATTATAGGTGTATGTTGAACCAATGGTGGTTTTAGGTAGAGGTGTGACTATTACAGGAATCAGGTGTGAAGATGAGGGCATCATTGGTAATGGCAATGTCGTCATTTTATACTATAACTTACATATATGCGAATTTATATACACTTAGGTATATCATGTACACCCTATTACTAAATATATATATACGAATGTAATTATATCAACATAACAATATTTAACATGTGTACTATATTACATCATAGTGTATATTAATCTAGGTCATCAGGGGATTAAAATTAGACAAAGGTCGGTACTAGTTTATATATATATAGATTTTACATAATTACACACATATACATGCACGACGTATGCATTGCACGTACTATGTATAGTTATATAAGTATATATATATATATATGTATGGATGTATACATTAAATACTAAATTCTGTATCTTGACTATTCAATTTGTCGGACTAGAAGCTGGCAAATAAGTTTAGATACATGGCATTCACGAAGACGATACGGGAGGCGATCCCGGATAGCATACGGAGGACGTCTAGGGCGGTAACGGAGATGATCTTGAACATATTCATGAAGATATTCATCTAGCCAAGCAGGAAGAAAACTACTGATGATCTTAATTATCCTGAAATTATAAATTGTATATTAATAAATCAATTATCATGACACTATAATATTTATATGTGTATACTAACTTCTAACTTCTGCATCTTGACTATTCAATTTGTCGGACTAGAAGCTTGGCAACAAGTTTAGATACATGGCATTCACGAAGACGATACCGGAGGCGATCCCGGATAGCATACGGAGGACGTCTAGGGCGGTAACGGAGATGATCTTGAACATATTCATGAAGATATTCATCTAGCCAAGCAGGAAGAAAACTACTGATGATCTTAATTATCCTGAAATTATAAATTGTATATTAATAAATCAATTATCATGACACTATAATATTTATATGTGTATACTAACTTCTAACTTATGCATCTTGACTATTCAATTTGTCGGACTAGAAGCTGGCCAACAAGTTTAGATACATGGAATTCACGAAGACGATACCGGAGGTGATCCCGGATAGCATACGGAGGACATCTAGAGCGATAATGGAGATGATCTTGAACATATTTACATGTAAATATTGGCGTAATTTTTGATGATACTAGGATGCCCTTAAAGAATATTGTTAAACATTTTTCAAAGTTTTAAAATATATTTTACTTATAATAATTAAGTGGCGATATACTGGTATATAATGATACTAAATAAATCGTGTGTATATATATATATATATATATATATATATATATAATATATGTTATATATGTATATTAATGCTGTAAAATTTAAAATACTATATTAATTAATAATTATAAAAATAATATATAATTAATAATTAATAATATACAATTAATTGTTATTAATTAATAATAAGTATTGATAAATAATTATTAATTAGTAAATTATAATTGAATAATTATTAGAATAATATATAAATAATAATTAATAATATACAATTAATTATTATTACTTAATAATTATAATTGAATAATAGTATATATAGTATAATATTTATTTGTATAGTATATACTTAATATACCATATATGGTTACACGCATATCTGTGTATGTACATCGTACACTGTACACATGTTTTATATGTGAATATATATGAATAGTAATCAAGCAAGCATTGTATAATTATAATCCCTTGCTGACCTAGATAACTTTGTGCATAGTAAATTATCTTATGATTATTATTCATGTTTCACTGAGTCATAGTTAAATATAGAATATTCACATAACTTATAAGTTATAGCGCTATAGCGCGTAATAATTATTAATAGAATAATATAATAGAATAATATAATAGAATAATATATAAATAATAATTACTAATATACAATTAATTATTATTACTAAAAAATTATTATTGATAAATAATTATTAAGATAATATATAATTAAGTGTTATTAATTAATAATAAGTATTGATAAATAATTATTAATTAGTAAATTATAATTGAATAATTATTAGAATAATATATAAATAATAATTAATAATATACAATTAATTATTATTACTTAATAATTATAATTGAACAATAGTATACATAGTATAATATTTATTTGTATATTATATACTTAATATACCATATATGGTTACACGCATATATGTGTATGTACGACGTACAGTGTACGTCGTACACTGTACACATGTTTTTATATGTGAATATAAATGCATAGTAATCAAGCAAGCATTGTATAATTATAATCCCTTGCTGACCTAGATAACTGTGTGCATAGTAAATTATCTTATGATCATTATTCATGTTTCGTGAGTCGAATGTTATAGTTAAATAGTTAAATATAGAATATTCACCTAACTTAGCGCGTAATAATTATTATAATAATATATAAATAATAATTACTAATATACAATTAATTATTATTACTAACAAATTATTATTGATAAATAATTATTAAGATAATATATAATTAATAATTATTAATATATAATTAATAATTATTAATATATAATTAAGTGTTATTAGTTAATAATAAGTATTAATAAATAATTATTAATTAGTAAATTAAAATTGAATAATTATTAAATTAATATATAATTAATAATTATTAATATATACTTAATTGTTATTAATTAATAATACGTAGTGGTATATAATTATTAAAATAATATATAATTAATAATAAGTATTGATAAATAATTATTAATTAGTAAATTAGAATTGAATAATTATTAATTATTAAAATACTATATAATTAATAAGTAATAATTTTACAGCACTAATGTATATACACATATATATATATATATATATATATATATATATATATATATATATATACATATATATATAATCATATTATTAATAGTTGTATGTTATCTATATATATTATAATTATAACTTATACACATATTCCCATATAATAATGTTTATATTATATATTTATACAATTTAAAATATTTAAATTGTATATAATATACTTAATTTAATATTTGTATACTATATATATAATATATATTATATATTATAATAAATATGTTATATTAAATGATCAAAATAATAATGTATTTATTGTAAAATTCTAGGTTTTAAAGATTGTTATTAATTTGTATTTGCCTAGTTGTAAACCAGTTGTAATTTTATAATAATGCATAATACATATTTACCCATGTTAAACATAATTTGACACTTTGATATTATATATAATATATAGTATAATATGGTATAATATAGTATAATATTAATATGATTTTTTCATAAATTTCTAAAAAAATGCCTTATGTTAAAATATTATGTTTTAATATATTTTTGTAAATAGTTTTACAAAATTGAGTAAAAATGGCTTATATTAAAATATTAAGTTTAATTACTAATTATATATACGACTTGAATGCCGATTTATAATATACATGTAGTACTAATGGTATATGTATATTATAACAGGATATATTACTACTTATTAAATTATTACTGCAGTAAACACATTAATTTTGAATATATTTAAATTACTACTGGTATATGTATGCAAGGTTATGCATTGTTATACAATTACAACTGAGCAACAACATATTAATAACAATCTTTAAAACCTAAATTTGTACTATAAATACATTATTATTTTGAATATTTAATATCAATTATTGATTATAATATATAAATTATAAAATATAATATATATTATATATATATATATATATATATATATATATATATATAGTATCAAAGAATGCCAGACGTTTCGTATATCGGACGTTTCGTATAAGACGTTTCGTATAAAAATATCAGACGTTTCGTATAGGAATTCCAGACGTTTCGTATAAAAGACGTTTCGTACAGACGTTTCGTATAATAATTTCAGACGTTTCGTATAAGGAATTTATAAGTTTGTTATCTATTAAATAGTTAATAATCAACTTTATAAATAATTGTATTCCTATTATAATATTTGTATATATATATATATTTATTGAAAGTAAAACAATATTATTATAAATTATGACTGTGAAATATTATATTTATATTAATATTTATATCGGACGTTTCGTATACGAATTTCAGATATTGTGTTTAATATTTATTTAGATTTTTTTAATTACTATATATAATTACTATAATACCGACTTGGGATATTGCAATATTTTATTTTACTATACATATATATATATATATATATATATATATATATATATATATATATAATTAACTTCTTGGGTATCGTTACTTTATTAATATATTTTAGTTATAATACAATATATTATTATAGATGGATCTGTAATAAGTAAACAACTTTAACAACTCGTTATATGATTTTATTTATAAAGGTATAGCAAAGGGCTTTGGGTATATCTTTAATATAATTTATACTAATACATTTCATAAGATACAATTATACATCAAATATACAATTATACATTAAATATATACATCAAATAAACGAGTAGGATATACATCAAGTATACAATATATAAATATACATCTGAAAGTTTGTTCATCAAATAATGGAACATTTTCGATTCCTCATATAACAAATTTATTAACCTATGTGAATATATAAATATATATTTTGTATACAATAATATTATTTACAAACTTATATAAATTCAAACTAATTTCACCAATACGTATTATATATATACTATAGTATATATACTATTATAATAGTATAATACCCTTGTTAATACTATATAGTGTATAGAGTATACAATATATATATACCTAATATATTATATAGTAGGTAATATAGTCTATAAATACTATTATGTGTATGTGGTATTAAGTAGAACATCAAATAATGTATTTTCTTTTTAGTGCCCGTATATATTCGCGATTCGTATGAAACAATAGAACTCCTATCTTAGTAATTTTATTTGTAAGGACCACATATTCTAGTTAATTGCAATTCAAAATATATGGGCGTATACGATAATAATTGGTGGATAGTTGACAAAATCATATAATGAGTTATTAAAGTTGTTAACTTATTACAGATCCATCTATAATAATACAATTGTATTATAACTAAAATATATAAATAAATTAACGATACCCAATAAGTTAATTATATATATATATATATTAAAATAAAATATTGCAATATCCCAAGTATATATAGTAATTAAAAAAATCTAAATATATATTAAACACAATATCTGAAATTCGTATATGAAACGTCTTATACGAAACGTCCGTTATAAATATTAATATAAATATAATATTTCACAGTCATAATTTATAATAATATGGTTTTACTTTCAATAAATATATATATACAAATATTATAATAAGAATACAATTATTTATAAAGTTGATTATTAACTATTTAATAGATAACAAACTTATAAATTCCTTATACGAAACGTCTGACATTATTATACGAAACGTCTGTACGAAATGTCTTTTATACGAAACGTCTGGAATTCTTATACGAAACGTCTGATATTTTTATACGAAATGTCTTATACGAAACGTCTGGTATACGAAACGTCTGTCACCCGTATCAAACTATAAAATTAAGTATATTATATACAAATAAATATTATAAAATTACAACTGGATTACAACTGCGTTTTAGTACATCCCATAATATTAATATATAATTATGCATAAATGACATAGAGCTAGAGAGGTTTTCTCTAGCTCTATTATAAAGGATAACACTTAACAATTATATAAGTATATATGTTTATATTTAACAATAAGATTATTATATTACCTTATTAAATCAACTCGTAGTATATATGATATATAATCTAAATATTGGTAAGTTGTCTTTAAAGGAAGTAGAATAAAAGGAAGTGTATATATATAAGGAAATAAATAAACATTACGGTTAATTTCAATTTTCGCGCCATACACAATAACCTGCGTATTGGATGATGCAATGGGTGATGCAATGGGCGATGCCCTTTGGGCGTGTCTTGTCGTAACGCTTCATTTCACACATAATCAGGACATGTATGCTATAATACAATCTAGTTATGATCTGTACATCTATTTATAGATATGTGATAGAACAACTATATAATATCTATGTATATCTATAATATATGTGTGTATGTTTGTGTGTGTATCTGTGCGTGTGAATATATATATATATATATATATATATATATATATATACTATACTATACTATAGTATCAAAGTATAAAATTAAGTATATTATATACAAATACATATTATAAAAAAATTACAACGGGATTACAACTGCGTTTTAGTAAATCCCATACTATTAATATATAATTATGCATAAAGGATATAGAGCTGGAGAGCTTTTATCTAGCTCTATGATAAAGTATAACACCTATCAAGTATATATGTTATAATTTATATTTAACAATACTATTTTATATTACCTTATTAAATCAACTTGTAATAAACAATCTAAATATTGATAAATTGTCAATATAGGAAGTTTAATACATAGGAAGAATTAGCAAATAATGAAGTAATTAATCAATACTGTTAATATCAATTTTCGCACTAAACACAATTTCCACAATAACACACTCATCGATATAAAGAAAGTCACTTTCTTTATATCGATGAACACACTTACCTGCGCACTGGGTGTGGTGGGTGACGCAATTAGCGTGACTTTTCGTAATGCTTCATTTCATACAGTATTTACGACATGTATGATATAATACATTCGTGAAATGCTATGAACATCTATTTATAGATATGTAGTAGAAAAACTAGAAAATATCTAATATTTATTGCGTATTAATCATATTATTTATAGTTATTTTACATAATTATATCTTATATACATATTCCATTATAATAATGTATATTTACAAACTAATGAACTAATTAGTTCATTAGTGCATTAGTACTTTAATGTGGGATGTGAAATAAATCACAGAAATAATAAACAGAAATAAGTGTATAAATTAACACTAATAGATTGTATATATATATATATATATATTGTTATTGTTATTTTGTTATTTTTATTTGGTGGAGTCCTTTCATCCCATCCAGGAACTTAGATGAAGTTTTCACTTATAACCATATATGGCTCTAATGTCCCTTCGAAGCCGCTCTCATGTTAAGGCATCCATGGTTTTAACGAGAGCCGATCATTTATTTATACACAATTATATAAGATCACTTCTAAATAATATTTTAAGACCCATTTTATAAAATTAATTAATGGTCCGGACGAGGGTCGAACCCGTGTCCTACTGCTTGTGTGTCTGACGCCTTAGCCACTGAGCCACACAGGCAGTTATATATATATATATATATATATATATATACTATATAAGAAGAATAACAACCTACGTTATGTAAGTTATGTCTTTTAATAGATAGTCCATACGAATACTTTCAAAGTTTAATATACTTCCTATTATCGAATTTAAAGTATACTTTCAATTCTACACTTCTACATTTTAAAACGGAAAACCATATATATATATATATATATATATATGTTTGTGATTGTGTGTATGTGTGTGCGTGTGTATATATTATACAATTATATTGATATATAATTCTATTAATAATTATTATTATTGATAATAGATATATTTTATAAAATATAATATTTCCCAATAGATATCGCTGTTGTAATATCCAATATATTTATTTGACTTATACAATTGTATATATTAATATACAAATTTGAATATATATTGAATACATAAATTAATGATATCCAAAGTGTTTATTTATTCTATAAAATATACAAAATTGGAACATACATTGAATACATAATATATTCATATCCAAAGTGTTTATTTGACCTATAAAATATACAAAATTGGAACATATATTGCATAAATAAAATAATTATATCCAAAGTGTTTATTTGACCCATAATATATACACTGGTGGAACGTTGTTATATATGTTACGTTGACGCGCAACGCGTTTGGTTGCTTGGGTATGTAATATTAAAAAAACGCTTAAAGCTGACGCCAAACTATACTGAATATACGCTTGATAAAGAACATTTATGAATAATCGCATACATCTGAAATGTTTGATCTATAAAACAGCGATTATTCTCATGCGTGCGGATATGTACTACTAACGGATTTCTCCGAGAGGTAGGATGTTTGCATGTCGCCGTAGTACAGATCAGTGGTCATCTCTGGCAACACCACACTGTCCATGTTGGTTCCCCTCAGGTATTGTTTTATACCTCCGCTGCGAGGGTGTAGCGAACACATTAATGAGTATGTAGAACTAAATAACTCGCTTACGAAATACTACATGAATTAAGGGCGGAGGCGCGAGTTATAATAAGATTAATATTTTTATTTTAACAAAAAAATGTTATTACATATTTTGCATGTTTAATATCTTATTTATAAATTTTTACAATTTTTCTAATTATTTTTGAGTATTTATATTAATATAAAGTGTTTTTATAAGTGTAATCCATATACAAATTATTTGAAATTGATAGGAAATGTATTAATTTATTCGGTATTTTTGTAAATACCTGTCACATTTAATTGTATATTTCAATATCGTATTCAAATATTTTACTAAACAAATGTCTATATTTACATTAAGCATAGATTACAGATAAATTTCATATAATTAATAAACAAATAACGTATGGTATAACAAGATATCAATGGTTGAAAGGAGACACTTCCACAGAAAATTTAGAAATGCGTGTTATCTATAATTATCTCTGTCTAGTCAAGACGTTATATACCTGTATTTATTTTATATTATTAATTATTTATTTTTTATAATACTTCATAACTATTATTAAACTATTCTATAAATATAAATTAATATTTTTTTATTTTATAACTTCTATACATATATTTAATTGTATATCGCATTATAATATATATTTGAGTACTCTATATTAGTACTAATTATTATTATGTCACTGTTGTTTATATACCATTATATTTTAATTGTCATGTAAATGTAACATATATATATATATATATATATATATATATATATATATTTTAATATCTTTTGTAATTATTGTTTTTAAAAACTTTGAATATCATTTTATCAAGTTTCTACTTTTTCACTTAGTAACCATATGTAAATGCCTAATAATTTTTTAATTTTTATTATTTTTATCTGAAATTTGTACTGTAAATGTATAACATATATATCTATTTGAATCCTGTTGGATTTATTATTATATTTTATATTAATTAAATGATAATAAACTTGCATTTTAATGACAAAAAAATAACAAATAAATATTTAACTAATTGAGACTATTTTTTACATAATTTTAAATTAACTACATTTATATAAAGACAGATCCTATATGATACAGGAAAGTATCTGTTGAATAAAAAAAATTAAGTAATTATCTCCATTAGTTATTTATCCTTAGTATTTTTAGATAGAGCTAAGACAGCATTGTTTAGATGAACGCGCGCTAAGGGTGATCATAGAAAACAAAGTTTTTTTTGGACACATCGCATCTTATAGCATTTGAAATTCTAAGAATATATGTATACTTTTTTTTGAGTCATTTTTCAAGACACGACATACTGTCAATCTTTTTTTAGTCATTTTTTACGATTTTTTACATGCACTGTTAAAATTCCAAGAAATTTCCAGGAATTTTTTTTTTAATTCTATTTTTTATATTTTCTATTCCATTATTATAAAATAAATAGTGTGTTAACATTTGATAACAAATTATTCATTACAAAGGTTTCAAATACTTATTTTTTTATAATTAATTTTTACATAGCAATATTTGTATCTAACTACATGTTAAACTTCACGAGGCTGCCGTGTGACCTTAGATTAATAAAAATTTTTAAAAATGTGTGTGCTTCATTTTAAGGGTATATTTATTAAGAAAACATAGTCCAATGTTAATCTGTTAATTTTCAATTTTCTATGATCGCCCTTAACGCGCGCCTCCCCACTGCACTGTTATGCTGTAATTAACTATATTATATATTTATAGAAATAAACGCCTATAAATCATGTGCAACATTAATTAGTACAATTATACTTTGTTGATGTAGGGTATAGAGAGTAAATTCCTAATAAATCAGAAATATCGCTAACTCAGACTTTGTATGAGTGCTATATTAGTTTGAATCTAAGTATATACGCGTAAGATTAATTCGATATCTCAGATGCATTTTATCTGTTCCATCGAGTCTGAGTTAGTAGGAGTTGAAATTTTAAATTATATAATATAATGTATACTAAATAAAGAGTTAATATAGATATCAATATTGCACACAGAATATAAACATCATAATGAAAGAAGCTCGCTTTATAATATGCCTAAGTAATATTACTCCTACTCACATGAGGAAACTCTGTCTCGGGTATATCTCTGTGATCTGTGGATTGGGGAGAATAGTGAAGGTTTGAGTCGATATCAATGGCAGACCTCCGTTGAATTTAACGATGAAATGTATGCTTCTTTCTATTATGGAAACACTGGGCAATGTCATCAAACGTATCGAGTTCTCGTTTCTGTGCATTATTAATATTATTTCAATTAATTAATTAGAATAGAATTCATTTTAATTTTATATACATATATATATACACATATATATATATATATATATATATATATATATATATATATATATATATATATATATATATATATATATATATATATATATATGTTATACATTAATATATATATATATTATAATATAGTTTATTAGAATGGATAAAAAGATTATTAATTATAAAATTAATTAGAATTAATTATAAATATGCAACATAAATATAACCAACACAGAAACAAGGTTGAAACGCAGTCCAGTAATAGAGGTAGAAACTTCAACATCGTATTTGTCCTTAAGGCCATAGAAAGCTCCTCTGATAGTGATCAGAGTGCCACCAGCAATGGGTCCTTTGGTCGGAAATATGCTATCTATGTAGCTATCCTGAATAACGGGAAGATCATTATGTAATACATGTATATTTACATATACTAGTTAACTCTTACTTATATATATTGATTATCTTCACGTAAGAAAAGCTACTCTGCAATATCATTATTAATACTAACACATTTGATGCCAGCTTTACGAGTGTCCACGCGCATGCCGATGTCTTTACACACGCATACACCATCGATGTCACACCCGTCCATAGCTATAGTCCCCGGTATGTTACAGCCGCAGTTGTTGCTGTTAGGGGTGGGGGTTGTTACTCTTAGCTAGGTTATATTCTAGTTTCCTTCTTAATTATATAATATCTGGTACCCTCCTTTAGGTAAAGTTGTATTTATAAATATAGTATATATACTATATATATATAGTAACTAGGTCATGGGATGAATTTATACCTACCTCTATTTAAATGTGAAATATAAAAGAAAATTATTCATATTTCATTATTACTATTAATTTGTTACTATTATTTAGGACTTTTATTTTGTTTATTTTTGAACTATTGATCATATTGCAATACATATTGTAGACTACATGTATACTTTTTAAGCATTCATCTAATATCTAAAATAAACCACCAAAAAGTATATAAGTACATATAATATGGAACTGTATATCGATATAAAAATCATAAACTTTAACTGATAACTTTACTATTGCAGTAGTTAAATTTCAGATATACATTCATTAATAATGAATCAGTACTATAGTAATGACTCATTATTAATGTAGATTAATACACACATTATATCATTTAGGTACTTCCTTCAGTTGTTATAATTGTAACGTTACACAAAAGCACGATATATTACTATTAAATATTTAAAAAATAAAATTATAATAATATAGTTGACTATATTGGTAAATTTTTTTTAAATTGTTTTATTTTGGTGGAGTCCATTCATCCTGAACTTAGATGAAGTTTTTATTAACTTGTAGTGACACTAATGTCCATTTGAATATGCTTTAATGTTAATGCATCCATGCATGGAAAAACCATGGTTTTAGCGATAGCCGATCATTATTGTATATACTTATATGATTATATAAGATGACTTCTAAATATTATTTTAAAACATATTTTAACGGCCCGGTAACGTTAATATCTACTTGAACACCATCGTATTTTTTAAGACGTTACAACTATGACAAATGGAGGACTTATCTATATACTATTGTTAATATTAACTAATATAATAATATTAACTAATATAATTAATATCTACTAATATATTAAATATAAACTTATAATTAATATCTATTAATATAATTAATAGTAACCAATATAATCAATATTAACCAATATAATCAATATTAACCAATATAATTAATATTTACTAATATATTTAATATTAACTAATATAATTAATATTACCCAAAATAATATTCCTATTAACTAATATAATTCCTATTATCTCATATAATTAATATTAACTAATATAATTAATATTAACTATTAATAAGTAATAGAATGTGGCGCTGCTAACTCATTAAGGATGGTGATCTCTGCGATACCAATACTGTAATCCGTCTTCTCTCCGTTGTAGAACTGTAGTGACACCGAGTTAGGGGAGAATATATCGGGGGGACTTACTACTTCCGCAGCTCTAACAGCCCTATGACTTCTGCAATATAATTAGTTAACTTTATACTTTCGAATATATATTTTCTTAAATAAATCATCAATCAATGTATATCAGTTAGAACCGTTAAAGTAAGTGGATTCGTCAATATTAATGTTATATGTAAATAAACATCGTATAATAGAAGTGCGATTCTCGTTAAATATTAATAATATGTTTCGTATACAAACTTCTGAATGATGTGTCTTCTATCTTCGAACATGTTTATTGTTATTGTGAATCTATTCGATGTTTCTCCGGGGCCAATTTCACTGTTATAAAATATATATGTATATATATATATATATATATATATATATATGTATATATATATATATATAGTACGATATCATTACATATGAGCTAAAGTGTTACCATATTAATATACTTTATAAAGTATATATGAAGTAAACAATAAGTTATTGTTATTGTCAATAACATACTATAGAGCAGATTTTCACACACACACACACACAGACACACACATACACACGCACACACACACACACAAATCGGGCAGATTTTTATCCCATTTTTATAGATAGATATTATAACAGCATCGAATTATTCTTTCGAATTATTATAATTTACATAAAAATATTGACCATATATTTAATATATATTTAAAAAACTAAAATATGTAGCGGGGTAAAAATCTGGCTAAAATTCAGGCTCGCTTTATTTGGTTTGATCTTAATCTTCTAAAGCGTATACGCTATATACACGTATATATACGCGCAAATATAGTATATAAATATGCGTATAGGCATGGGGTCTATGTCTCAGTGGAACAGTCACTTGCTGCAAAGTTAGAGGTCTCGTCTTCGATCGCAGTTATTGATGTAGCTCTTGTATTTAGCAAGAAATTAATAATTTATTAATCAAAACATATGAAAATTTGTTTACTATTTGTATCGTATTGTCTTGGGCCCCTCGCAGTTATTTATAACATGTACAAGTCTATGACATATTTAGGGGTCTGTTGTATTCAATATTTATCAGAGCGCTGAACTAACTCTGCTACAGTAATACACGAGTAATCCAACATGCGACTCAGAGGTCTTGGCTCGTTATCGCAGTGTCTGGACATTTTCTGTACGGTATATGCGGTCACCAAAGCCCCTTCTGAAGGGCCGGTGTTGACCTTGACCAGCATGTAGCCGGACGGGAACTCTGAGGTCATCAGTATCTCTATCTTGTAGATCTGTGTGGTATACGATATTAATAAACGATGAAGATAGCTATTAGAGTGTGATTATTGTAACATGACAGTTGGTCAGATGGACAGACAGTTAATATCTCACTAGTAGATACAGCGGTAGTCTATTCATCTGTACAACTTTCTATGCTACAACACATCACACTCTAAGATAATACGAGTTATTCAATGAACATATGTTCGCCATAAAATATATATGTTATGGCTATATATATATAGCAGCTATAGATAGATCATATATTTGTATTTTACTTTTATATTTGTCAACTATAAATCTATGAGATATATAGATACACATTTATTTTTATAAATACATTGAATGTTATATATGCAAAGCTGTGTATACAAAAGATATATATTACGATGCTGCTTTATCGGCGATGTTATATACATAGGATTTCAGAAAATATTTACAAATAACTCAAATTGAAACCTTAACAGGTTATGTACAATATAGCTACTATATAGTTATTAGATTATACGAGTTAGTCGACTACTATAGTATCTCTGATCTGCGAGAATACTACCTTGGAGTTCGGTTTCAGCATGACTTTAACCCCATGACCTTGAGTGACTAGTCCGTACTTAGTGTAGTAAGATGTGGACTTGTCTCCATCATTAGCGTATTGAATTAGCGATACAATTCCGCCTAATACATAGGTATACGAGGAATTATATATATGTATATATATATATATATAAATTAAGTATATATCCTTAATTTATATATAATAAATATATTTATTAAATCTATTAATTCCCTTAAATTAATGTAAATTAACATATTTTATTTATATGTATATATATTAATTGATAATTATTTAATGTATTTATAAATTAACACTGTTTAATATATAATTACGTAGATTAGATATTTATTTTAATATTTTTATGTTAAATATATATATTAAATTATATATTAATAATTTGACGGTATCTTATCTTTATTTACTCCAGGCTATTGTTTATATTGCTCAACATAAGATAACAATTGTAATGGGTAAAGCTGCGATCATATTGTAATTAAGCAACAGGTTTATTTAATATAGTCTATAATCTAATTCATATAACAAATATTCAATAGTAATATCAGGTTTGCCATTTATGAACATTAATTAGTTTTCTATTCATATATGATAACATCTTATATACGTAATAGTCTAATATCTAAATATAGGAATTCCTCTATTAATATAATGATAAATTGTTTTAAAAGTATCTCCGAATTATCTTAGATTAAAGATTATTTATGTTATGATCATCATAATTAACATATTAAAATATACCCCTCAATTTATATTTTTTTAATTCAGTTAATCTACCATATTTAAAAATGATGATTTTAATATAAATTGTTTTTATATAAAGAAGTAAACTAGTTTTCTATAGGAGATCAGTTGCATTAACCATTCCCAACTCTGTTTTCGTGCAGGGTAGTGTAGACATGCGAGACACATTTGATGGTATCACTGGGGTCTATGGCAGGCGTATACTTTCCATCGCATTCGCATTCGTTCTTTATGTACGGTTCATCTTCGGATCTGAACTCTTGAAAAGCTACCATTATGGACCTATCAACCGCGTTGAAATAAACAAATCACTAAGATAATAATTTTAATTTATATAAAGCTTAAATTATACATTGTATTAACATTAATAATACATGATTTATATAATAGATTAATCACTTTTAATATTATCACTAATTTAAGTTTACTAATGTCGTACATATCATAAAAAGCTTTTTATGTTGGCTATCCAACAAAATAAAATATATTACTCATAAATAGAATACTATAAAGATTGGATTTTAGCCATCAATATATATATATATATATATATATATAATAACAATTAATAATTATATAATAACAATGGTTGTATAAAGTTAGATAATATAATAACATATTGTTGTACTATTAATAATAAATTTGGAATTATTATTTAACATTTTAATTATTTAATTAAAATTAATTAAATAAATAATTTATTTATTTTATGGTAATATTAATTTATAGATTACTAGTTATATCTTTTTCATTAATAACATATCTATATGAATGTCCTTATATGATTAATCAATAAACTTATTGTCGTAAATCATAATAAGGAAAATTATTATATAATGATGTTAACAAAAATATATGATAATATATATTATAAATAATTATAATATAAATAATAACTTGTCATTAAAAAATTTTCCATGCGTGAATTCAACACCATCTTTAATTTGACCTTTAAATTCCAAAAATTCAGCTTGTTTACCTGTCATATTTTATTTATAATAATATATATATATACATAATGTATATATATATATTAATATTTATAAATCCATTAATTAATATAAGGTGATTATACCTTCTAATAAATTAAAATGCAATGTTGCTATTTAATAACTAACTAACTAAACTCAATTATTATATGTAAGTTTATTTACATATATGTAAATAACTATACAGTATACTAATACAAACGTTGTTAAAAATAATATCAATCGCTTTTATAATATTTATACCCGACATTGATAATACATATACACTAAATAATAACCATATTCATAGCAATCGGGTCCATTCGATAGGTCATCGCAAAATATGTCAAATTTACACTTTTCGAGATCTAATGCTTTCTTGGCGGCTGATTTAATAGTATATATTATATATATATATATATATATATATATATATATATATATATATAGCTATTCTCATCTAGATCTCCAGTAAATATGATGAACTGTGATGTTTGGATAACTTTTACTACCCGGGAAATAAAAACCCGGAATAAGCAAAGTAAGCAAGTAAGCAAATATAATACATAATGTACACAATATTTCTTATATATTTTATAATTTTTAATAAATAATTTAAATAAACTTATTATACATTTTCAACTTAATATAAGTAATATAATATATAATGTACTTGTAATATAATGTTCTTTTCGTACGTATATCATATATACAATGTGTATATAAATTATTACATATTAACAATTGTCATTAATACTAGTATATGCTATTACTTGATAATTACGTATATTAACAAACCTTCACATACTGATTTACAAGGTCTGCCATAAGAGGTTCCGTCTCTCTTACAAACGGAGAATTGCTCAGCGCATAATAATTGTGTGACTTCTTTTACATATTTTGCACATTTAGGTAGTTCATTTTCACTAAAATAATATAGTAAATAATATCATATTATATAATGTATATATGTTTACAATATTGTAACACGTATTAATATTCTATTAATATTATAAATAATATCAATTCATTGATAATATATTCATGTTTTATTATAAAATTCATAGAAAATTTACATATGTACATATTAAATTATATTATATTTTGAGAAAAAATAAAACTTGTGTTTATAACAAATACATTTTATTACAAAATAATATAATATTATTATTTTATTTGACCTTAATTAAACTCTTTTAAGTAAAGTAATGATAAATCAAGATTGAAATAATTAGTTTTTAATAAACTACAATAATAAGTTTGTATGTTTTACATATTATTAATGAATGATGTATTACTTATCTTACATAAATCTAATCAAATAATAATTAGATAATACAGTTAGACAATTTTCAAATTTGTACTTTCAATTGGATGTAAATGCTTATTTAAATATTAATAATCAATAATAATAATATTATTAATTAAAAATACAAATAAAATAAAAATTATAATAATATGTAAAATGTTATATAAATATAACTAATTTCATATTAGGCATATTTTTAATAATTATTAAAATATAATTTTATTATCTATGTTAATTAGTATATTAATATATATATATATATATATATATATATATAATTGCATTATAATTATACTAAAGTTAATAATGTATACATTAGAGTTTATTTCTTATCGATTAAAACCTATATTCGCTGTTCCGATTTCTTCTGATAAACATGTCCTGTCCTACATCAACGCATGTCTTCGAGGTGTGTTCAATGCAATCCATGCTTTCTATTCAATTGTTGTGGTTACTTAGATAATACCCATGTTACGTATACAATGGTAATATTACATAACATATAGCCTATTTAATATTCACACATCGTTTACATATTATTATTGTATCCGCTATAATTATCAAGTTTATATGTATAAATATTTTATGTTTAAATATCTTTTAACTAGATATATTATAGATATTTAATTAAATATATAATACACCATATATAAATATTATTATTATATTAAAATTATGTATCTATGAATACGACTATAAGAAATATTGGGGTTTTAAGGGTTATTTAAATATATAATACGTGTTTTATCAATATAACAATAGTATACTATCTATAGATTTAAATCATATATTAAATGCATCGTTTTCAGTCATAAATTATAATTATAATGTATCTAATATATTCTAGAGGTAGTTATAATGGAGTTAACCTATTCAAACGGTAGTTATAATGAGTTTAAACCTCTCCCACATATAGTTCTAACGGGGCTAACCTATTCTAGAGTATTCTGCGCCGATGTACATGTACTGATCGCGCTTGAACTCGGCATACCGCCCGTTGGTGTTGACCCCTGAACGGCCGGTGACGTCATCGTACTTGCCGGGCGGGTTCGTCATCGGCTTGAACCCGGCGTACTGGTCATCATACTTCCCGGGTGGGTTCGTCATCCGTCTTAACCGTTCATCCGTGACGGATCCGACGGAATGCGGTTTCTCCGTGATGTCTTCGCCAGAGTGTTCGCTACGTTTCTAAGGGTGTGGTGAGAGCATTCATTAGGCTTATGTTTGGTGGCTTACATACCTTATTGCTATTTCACTCGTGCTCAAATAATTAACCGCTCTAATTGTTAGATAGATAATATATATATATATATATATATATATATATATATATATATCGATTAATGAAATATTATATAACTACGCATTCTATTATAAACATTTGTTTCATAATATGTTATCAATAAAATATTCGTAAATTAAATCGACACTATATTGTCGTATTGCTAATCATTTTATAATTTAATATACGTACGTTTCTTCTATTTTCTGTTTTTTCTAAAATTTCTCTTCTATACCTCGCCATCATCGGGCTTCTTTCAAAAGTGAACAAAGACACATATAATGCGTCAAACTGTATACAGTATTGGTTATTAATATATACGATATTAATAGACATGTGTATATGCATATATGTACGCGTGCATAGGTCATTCTAATAATAATTTATTCTATTATAATATATAAATAAATATATTGTTTAATAAAGTAGGTTAAATGGTTACATGTTTTAATAGTTAAATGAATTTATTTGAAGGCTAATGAAATTATATTATAACATAATATGCATACAAATAGATTATAAATCGTAATATAATATTGTATAAATTAAATGTATTCATAAAATGTTAAAATAATTATAAAATTTGTGTTGGAATTAAAAAATCAAAATGAATATGAAAACTAACTGTGCCATTGTAATATGATCATTTAGATCATTTAGATCATTTAGATCATAAATATACATTTAGAATTTTTGTATTCTAAATTTAAAAGAAGATTAATTAAATTGTTTTAAATTTATGTTAAAATAATGATAAATTATTGTGTTGCTTTTGGAAGCGGTCGGGAAATAAACAAACATTTGTATTTTAAAATTATATTAAAAATAGTAATCTGTAATGGTTTACTAATATTAATAAAAAATACCTAGACACATTAAATCGACTATCAATGTAATGATAATTTCGATAATTATAATCATAACATCATATAGTACACGTACATACATAACTTTCTACCATGTACTACATGATAATCATGTATTATTATTTATACATTATTTATCATATATGATCATATATACATATACTATATATATAATATATAATTACTAATTATAATTATAATATTATATTTTGATGTGTATTATTTATTATATTATTTTATAATTATAAATGTAATGTATATCCTATAAATTATATAATATACAGCTTATTTGGATATTTAATTACGGAATATTATATTTCAATATATATATATTTTATATAATATTATATATTATATTTAAATTTATATTATAATCTATATAATATTATATATTGTATATTATTAATATTATATATTCAATATATAATATACAATACATTGAATATAATATATATTTAAATATAATATTCCAATATTAAATATACAAATAAATTTGTTTATAAGCTTATAAGCTGTATATATTCGGATCTACAATACATTTATAATTATTAAATAATATAATCAATAATATAAATCTAGCAATAAACTATTGTAATTATAATTAGTAATTATAGTATATATATATATATATATATATATATATATATATATAATTACATAATTATTTAATAAGTAAAAAACCAATATACTTCACACACAAACTAAATAAACCAAAAAAACCAAATTAACAAAAAAAACAAATAAAACGATTTATTTTTTAATTATAATTATTATCTAATGATAACCATGATTATTATCATCATGATCATCATGATAAATTATGATAAGTAGCATCATGATTAACATGATGAACAATATGTCATCATCATGTTCAATATTTATTACATGATGTAATTATATTCTTCTAATATCGATACATTAACTATAGTTGATCCATTTCATAATTAATTGGAATATGTACTCTTTAATGGTGAAAATGATGTCACCCTCAGAATAATGTGATTCACTATCGACTACAAAAGCATAATTATATATAAAGTATTTGAATTTGAATTTGTAATTTATTTTATAAATAATTTAATTTTGATTAATAGTATACTACCTAATATTTATAAATATTAGGGATATGGGGGAAAGTAACCTAATACGGACACTTTAACAATAAATGGTCTTAACTTTTTATGACTCATTATTTGTATTCAAAAATTACAACATATTAATATTATATGATTATAGATATTATTGTCATTTTAAAATTTTATTTAATCTTTTAATTCCATAGATAACTGGGGTGTCCGTATTCGGTACCCATGTCCGAATACGGACACCCTGTGTTATAATACGGACACCCTATATACCTAAAGATAAACTATATATTATTGATGAATCAATCAGAAAAATTACAATTACGTTATTTAAAATTAATTTTATACAAAATATATTGTAATTTAATTAGTTAATAATTTATTTATTTTTATTATATTTTAATTAATAATACAATTTAAGTATCTAAATAATAATTTTTTTAGAATTATCTTTATATGTGGTATTAATATTATAACGCACGCAATTTTTATAAAAATCAGAATTGTTCATACGCTGCGCGCTGATTGGTTATAGGGTGTCCGTATTAAGAAATTTATAGTATCCGTATTAGGAACTTATATGACCTCTAGATATATGCTTATAACTTAATGAATATTTGATAACAAATATAGAAATTAAAAATACAATTTTTAGAATGCTTTATTTGTTGATTATATTTTGATATATTTTATTTCGATACATTTGTATAATTTTGAGAAGGTTTTAAGTTGACATTTTTTTTCATAAATTTAAAAACGTAATAAAAAAATCAGTTTATTGGATATATTAGCAATATTTTGTATAATTCAAAAATAAAAAATACTTTTTTAGACTATTTTTATAATTATGAATATTTTATTCATTAAACATTTTTTTGTAGGATTTATGGTTTCTGAGATACCGAGAGTGTCCGTATTCGGGCACTGTCCGTATTCGGTTACTTTCCCCTACTAATAACCAGAATGAATCCAGAAATTAAAACCCTACTAAATATCATTTAGTGAATACCCTCTGTACGGGCTAAATAATACTATACGTACGTATAGTGACGTCACAGTTAAACTATTTAATATTTAATAATTTAAATATATTTTATTTTATAAATTTTATAAATTGTAAGAAATACTACTTTTAAACTCATACTATTTACAAACTATTTTGCAATATAGTAACTATATATTTATTAATAATTAATTAATTATTAAATATATTGTGATATATCTATTTCTATAAATATTATCTATTAATACATAATCAGTTATAACCAGAGTAGGTTAAATGCTACCTTTTCGTCAAAAGGCCAAATTTTGCCGAATATTGCCGAATATTATTATTATTATTATTATTATTATTACATTTTATTTAAACGCTTTTTAAACGGAAAATAAACGTTAACAAAGGTGTGTACACATTCATAAAAAATATGTGATTAAATGGATTATATAAGGATTTTCAATCGCCGTAAATAAGTGAAATTCGGCCTTTTTTAAAATAAACTATTTATCCTATAAGATATATCTTATATCATTAAAAGTAATAAAATAAATTAATAATTGTAATATGTATAGTATATGTAAATAATACTAAAAGTAAGATTTTGATACAATATTAGCAATGTAATTAAGTAAATTCGTAATTATTGAAGATTAAGGGAATTATAATAAGATTGTTGGGCATTCTCTTTAGTAATGTATATGTCAACATATATTTCATATGCATATCTTGATATGATAATACGATGTTATACTAATAACAAAATGCATGTCAATGTCACAAGTATTAGATAAAGTATGTGAAGACTGGAAATATAAAATTATTGGAATAACAACGGATGTTGAAAAAAGATGACAGGACGTTTTATAAATAATATTTATTATTAAATTGTTTATATATTATTATTATTCAAGGTGTATCAAGTTGAATACAAAGAGCTTCCTTACCAGGATTAGTAAGGGTCTGGTGTGGAGTTCATTAACTGGACTTGGTGTTACATATATATTATACAACTTCGATGTCAATGAAATTTGTGCTTTAATAAAATGAATCTGATTTTTAAGGAGGCAATTTAATTTAATAACTAAAATGAGATCTAAATGACACAAGGTAATACAATTATAAGTATTGCATATGTATGTTATAGAATTTCCAGATTGAAATCCTTTGTATTAAAGATGATTATAAGAATTTATTTAATTTCATTAACGGACTGCTATGTATATATCCAGCAACTTCATCCTTTGAATCAGATTTTTCATACTAAAGTAGATAGAAACTGAAGGAAATTTCCTATCTTAAGACCCATATTTAAACATTGCAATTGAAGTATGTATACACTCAAAACAATTTAATTTATTTAATAATAATATAATAAATTTCTTATTTACTTGTACTTAATTATTTATTTAAATACTTAATTGATATCAATATATGTGTTGATACTAACATTATTGCAATGCCATGCGATTTATATATTAATATATATTAATTAAATTAATTAATTATAGTAAGTATATATAGAGAACTATATAATGATCAAATATTAAAGGCCGAATTTAAGCCAAATATAACGTTTTCAAAATGCCGAAAATAAGCTAAATTCTGCCTTTTTCCTTAAATTAGGTAAAAGCCGAATTTAACTCACCCTGGTTATAACTGTATACAGTTTTAAGGCAATTTGACTATTTTCGTTCACTGAAATAATATTATTAGTCAATAGTTGAATCTAATATAAGTTGAATACCTTATTAAAATAATACACACACATATATATATATTTATAATAAATAATAATATTATTAACAATTAATCAATCAACTTACCATTATAAAAGGTTCAATAAAAACGCCATCTTTATATATTTGCAATATCATCTTATTAAGGTATACATGTACCTGAAACTGTTATATTATTTGATATATTAATACATATGTATGAAAATATTAGATTAACTAAATCTACGAATGCTGTATATTAATATAAATATATATTAATATTAATAAATATTTGAAAAGTATAACATTTATACTATGAATACAATGTGATTAGTTATGGACTTTATAGTTAACTATTTTATACCATAACTCCTATATTATTAATACTTGAAACTTAATAATATCAGTAGGTATATCCTAAGTATATACTATTATAATTACTATTATACTAGACGGAGTAAATATCATACTATAGTTAGATATAGCAATGTTTTGTGTGTCAATAATCAATCTACCTCTCTATCTATACATACATATATATATATATATATATATATATATATATATATATATATATATATATATATATATATATATATATATATATATATATATATATATATATATGTTTACAATTGTTTAGGTATCTTACTCTTATGTTGAAATAGTATAGTAACCCTGAGGTGTAACATAAACCAGCGTTTACTCTCAATATTACTATTCTTCATAACAGTTCGAATCCACTGGTTGGTTCCTTCACCCTTGTGTTCTACAACTAATCTTCCGTCTTCTAATAGTAATGTAGCTCCAAATACTGATAATATCACCCTTTAAAATATAAAATACACTTATATAATTAATTATATATAACAAATATATATATATGACCATTTTGTCATTATTCTTGAAAACAATTTAAGTTAGTTGTATTGTTAAGCATGTTTAATTCATTGTTACAAACATATAATTAACCGTAATGCTTATATATATATATATATATATATATATATATAAATATACTTGATTATATCCAAACGTTAGTAAGTTTGTTGCAATAAATTATAATTTAAATTATGAATGTATAAATGATCTCAATAAATATCTATGTTAATTCTTAATTACAATGTACATCTGAGATAATAGGAAAGTAGATTACGATGTTTAAATATTGTAGTACACACGAACTGTTTACTCGAGGTATCATTGGTTTCCACCATAAATTTGAAAATGGATCCTTCGTATGATTGTCCTGGATATACCACGGTTAGTCTATCGAAACACCTTATCTTGTATGATGTATTGTAGACGTTGACGAAGATATTCTCGTCTTCGTTGTTGACCGGTACAGGCTGATACTTACCGCAATTATTGTTACCGAAATGGTATTCAAGATTTTCTGTTGAATTATTTAACATAATTATTATATCGTACACATACATATATATATATATATATGTTTTATATATATTTAAATTTTATGAATCTGTCTACTCATTTACTATAATTTATCGACCTCCAAAACAAGACTATACCATCTTCTATAATGAATGTTATAACTATATAACTGATACTCCACTATCTAACAATAATCATACCTTTATACTAGGTGACTTTAACTACCACTTCGAATCAAATATACATCCCCATTCCACATTCAAAAATATTACTGACTCTCTCTCTCTACATCAATTTATAACGTTCCCTACTCATATTGCTGGTCATTCACTTGATCTAATTTTTTGTAGATCTCATAGTAGTTGTCAGTGCATCACTGATTGTTGTAAATCTGACTTAATTACAGATTATTTTCTAATACTTTGTCGATTAGTTCTTCCTTACTCCACCTACGTAAGCTTGAACGAATCTTCCACAGTAACCCCTCTTCTAGTAACCTCTTAATATTTTCTACATATCGCAAGTTCTATAAATCTGAAATCTCTAACACCAAGTCTGCTTTTTATATTAGTAAAATAAATAACCTCACATCCAATCCCCGTGCTTCTTTCGATCTTGCTCATAAGCTTATCTCCCTTACAATGCCTATAAAGATACCTCATATACCTAATATTGCAAAAAATTAATTATGTTATGAATTCGCTAATTATTTTACTGATAAAATTCAACGCACCTGCACTTCTATTTCATCTCTCCTGCCAATTAGCTCTATTCCGTGCATCTGTATTAGTAAACCAATTCCACACTATTTTTCTAAATTCTATATGCCTTCTATTTTCACAATATCTAATCTTATCTCTAATTTTTCTGACCCAATTAACCTAGCCGCCATACTCTATCCACTATATTTTTGATATTATAATTATTTCCCTAAATGGTGGTATTTGTCCAACTTCCTTTAAGCATGCTATAATTACCCCTATACTCAAAACACCTTTACCTGATCCTAATATAATTGCTAACTATCGCCCCATTTCACAACTTCCGTTTCTCAGCGAAATTCTGGAACGAATTGTTGCTATACAATTGAATAGATTTATAGCTGCAAATAAATTATATGATATATTTCAGAGTGCATTTAGACGATGACACTCAACTGAAACTGCACTACAACAAATACTTAACAATATATACTCTACAGTATCTCCATCTATCTCCTGATAACTTATATTATTAGACCTCTCATGTGCCTTCGATTCCTTAAGCCATTCAGTTCTTATCTCAATATTAGAAATGATAGGTATACGCGGAAACGTACTAAAATGGTTTTTCTCCTATATATTAAATCGATCATCATCCGTTAAAATTTGCAATTTCTCTACACAATCTCATCCTCTTCATTATGGTGTTCCCCAGGGATCTGTTCTCAGCCCCCTCCTCTTCTCAATATAAATCCTCCCTATATATAGGTATAAATTATGTTATTGGTCAATTTCCAGATGTACAAATATTCAACTATATTACTTCCTACTCAACTCCTCCAATGTACTACTAGATAACTCACAATTATGTAAATGTGCATCAACTATCAGATCATGGCTTCTATATAACAATCTTCTACTTAACTCTTCAAAAGCTGCTCTCCTAAATATCCCATCTAACTATCATTATTGTCCTCCTGTTATCATCGACGGTCTCCACATCATCCCTTCATCATCTGTTATAAATCTTGGAGTTACTTTGGTTGCTAACATATCCCTAAATTCCCATATAGCTAATATATCTAAATCAGCAAACTATAGTTTGCTGATGGTAGTATACCACCTCTTCAAAATTCGTCGTATAAGAAAAGACTTAACCCGCCTTCTTACAATTGTCCTCATAAACGCACTCGTCCTCTCTCGTATCGACTACTGCTCCTTACTACTATATCACCTCTCTAATACTTCATTATCCCCTTTAAATCGTATAATTCGTGCATCTATACGAATAATTTTTTCCATAAATCGATTTGATCATTCCATTACCAACTCCCACCAACTAATATGCAACTGGTTCCCTCAAAAAAAATATTCCCTCCTACACCTTCTATAACTCGCTCATAAAGCAATATATTATACTTCTCCTCCTTATTTAACTTCCCGACTTCCTTACGATCAAATGCCGACATTTCCCTAATTTTCCCTAGTGTCACATACCTGAAATACCATAAACGCGCCTTCAGTTATATGGTTCCATCCTTATGGAATTCCCTCCTTTCCTCTATTAGATCAATCCATTCACACCCGTCCTTTATTACGCACCTCAAAGCTTACATATCATCGATGTAATATATTCACTTATTTAATCATACAATATTACTATTTTTATCAATTATATTATTTTATCGTTTTTTTTATTTATTTATCTATTTATTGTTTTCGTTCTATATTGTTATATGCACCTACGAGGGGTGGCCACACCTATGATAAGTGTTAATAAACCTTGTTACCATCATCATAATATCATATATATATATTATAAAATAAAATAACATATATATATATATATATATGTTATGTTATTTTATTTTTGGTGGAGTCCTTTTAACCAATCTAGGAACTTAGATATAGTTTTCACATATAACCATATGCATATAATATACATAATTGATCGGCTCTCGTTAAAATTATGAATGCCTTAACAAGAGAGCGGCTTCGAAGGGACATTAAAGCCATGGCTTCATAGTTTTAACGATAGCCGATCATTTATTTATATTCAATTATATAAAATAATTTATATATATTATTTTAAGACCAATGGTTTGAACCCATGTACTACTGATTGTGTATCTAACTGAGCCACGCAGGCAGTTAAGTTACAATTATAATTTATAATACAATGTTATCTATAATTTTATTATAGGAATATGAGTTAAACATTAAGGGTAGGTGAGAAAAATGTTATACACATCGATTTTTTACATATATTTAATACGAAAAATAGTGCACTCTTTTTCTAGACCATAGTCTTAAAGTGTATAAACTCTTTTTTTGTTTTATTTATTTGATACAATATTTAATAAAATGATAGATATTATATATATCTATAATAATTGCATTTTTTTATATAATACGAATGAAGATATTTTATTTAAATTATGTTTAACTAATAAATTATTATTTTGAAAATAATCGATAACATTATGAATATTTTTAATTTTTTTAATAATAAATTAACAAAAAGCAAATTTTGTGTAATTATTTATATTATAAATGTTCTTAAAATTTAAAGAAACTTGAAGTATTATTCAATGAGTGATACCTAATGAGACCTCCGAATTATTAAACCTATTTTAACTATAAAAATAATAATCTTATCATTTATTTTGATCGTGGCATATATTATATATTATATATATATATATATATATATATATATATATATATCTATATAATAATATTAATATCCATGAATATGTATATATATATATATATATATATATATATATATATACACTCAAAAAAGAGTGAAAAAGGCATAATCTTAAACAAGTAATTAATTTGGCTAATTATAATAATTTGATACAATTAAATCAATAGTTAATCATGCATATATATATATACATTAATGGAAATATTTAGATACAACTATCTAACATACATGTGTATACGCTAGATTATCTATCATAATTCTGGTAAACTAACTGTCAGTGGGAAAACTCTGTTTGCGGCGCGGTTTACTGGCCTCGTTACTACAGAAGTTGGAACCGCACGCGTAGATACCCGTAGAGTTACGTAATTTACTTCCGTTTGCGCACACAGCCGGTCCCGACTGTCTGGTACCTAGCGCGGTGATCTGTTGTCGGTAGGCTTGTGAACTATTGTCTTCGGTAGACGAGCTGCTACAGGGCTGATAGAATACGAACAATAGAGCCATTATCAACGGTGTCATCTTCATCTCTGACGGTGAGGAGGAAGGGGGAGGTTCGTATTAATATATTAATGTGTAATATATATATTCAAATAAACTTTACTAAATAATTATTTAAAATATGTTATATTATATATAATAATTGTCACCTAAATAAACATTCAATCAATCAATCATTCAATACATCAATCAATAAATACATTACTATTGTATATAATACACAATTCGTTAGTTACCTAAGGTACTATAATATAGTTTATTTATAGGATTAATTTTTCATATATATATATATATATATATCTATCACATTATATATAATCACATTACAACGAGTGCATTTATTAACACTTATAATCATGGTTAATGTATTATAACATACTAATCAATATACATTAATATACAATTACTATATCAATTGATTACTCAAGGATTACTATATCAATATATATATATATATATAACTATATATAGTTACAATAATTATAGTTAAATATAACTTAGGTATATTGATCTATAGAGCACTATTATTGTTTTTGTTTATTAACACTTATAATTTATAAAGATTATAATCTAAAATTATTATTATATGTTATAACCACTAATTATTAATGAATAAACATTATAATTTATAATTATTATATGCACTAACTATATAACAATAACCCTATATATATAATAGATAGGTCGTGAATCATATTAATTTAATAGTATTCAACACTATTATAAGTTGTGTGTTTATGCACAGTAACGGTTGTGATGTATAGGGGAAAGTCTCCGATTACCGACCCCTACATTATTATTTGCAATAACTTATTCAATATTCAATATATATATTTGAAATTTTCTAATTTGTCTAATATTATGTCAATGAATCATTTAGCTATATTAAATTTTTGATATAATTATATCGACAAGAATAAACGATAGATAATTGTGTACATTCTCCTAATACCCCCTTCTCTTATTAAATACCGATAAATTAATATGATAAATGAAAGTTAATATATCATCTACATAATAATCATAGATATATGTGAGATAAATATATACATATGTGATATATACATAAGTATATGCATTTACATATGTGAGATAAAATATATTTTAAACATATGTTAGATACATAATCTTATTGATATAAAATTATTAAAATGACAAATTATAAAATTGTATAATTTTATGACCAATTTGAATAATATATTATTACGATAATTAAATTATTAGACATTTTTTATTAAATAATAATTATCTTATGACATGTAATGCATATCAACATACTAAGTATAGCTACAATTACGTTACAATCGGGTATATAAATAATGATATAACGTACGATATTCATTTTAGTTGCACTATATTCACGTTATATATATATATGTGTGTGTATGTGTATGTATGATGATGATATTGAGTTTATTAGCATTAAAATAGGGTCATGTAGACCCATTCGATCGTGCGGGAAGAAAATAATAATAAAATAATAGTAATACGATCATAATTTAATAATAATATACATTCAATATACCACGGACAACAATACTAAATAATACAAAGGACTATTATATACTACAGTCTGCATTGATATGGCATAGTTTTATATACTACAGACTGCATTGATATAGTATAGTATTATATAATAATAAGATAATAATAATACAATAACAATTTAATAATGATATACATTTAATATAAGTTGGATGATTTAATGATAATGGGTAGAGAGAAAAGAAGAAGTAAGATTTATAAATCCTTTATGGGATCTAATAGAACGAATGGTAGGAGGGAGGGAATTCCATAGGGTTGGACCGGGATTTTTAAAAGCTCTAGAATTTAGGGAAGTTTTACTAGAGTTCTGGGAGATAAGCATTTTGATCACGAAGGGAAGATAATATAATACGTTTTTTAATTAGATCAGAGATATAGCTAGGGGTGAAAGAATATATTGATTTATGGATTATAGATAGTATACGTAATTTACACCTGAGGGAGAAGGGTAGCCACATACGAGATGATTTATGAGATATTGTAGTAGAGTGATACAGTCGAGTTAAACAGTAAGTAGTACGTATTGAGGAACGGATAATCCGATTAAGTGGAGTAGTAGCTTTAGCAGGAAGTAAATTCAGTAGGGAAGAACAGTAGTCAATTCGGGAAAGTACAAGAGCATTAATTAGAATTTTAGTAAGGTTTCTGGAAAGTAATGTCCGTATTTTTTTAATTCTGAAGAGATGAAAGTTGGAGGATTTTGTAATTGATGATATGTGATTCTTAAATGATAATTTGTCATCAAATACTAATCCTAGGTTTTTGGAGGAATGAGAAGGAGAAATAATCATGTTATTTAGAGTAAAGTTTGGAAAGGAAGTTTCAGAAGTAGATATGTTAAGTACAGTAGTCTTAGAGGAATTAATTAGTAGTTTATTGGAGAGGAGCCATAATCTTATGGAGTTAGCACATTCGATTAATTCAGAGTTAATGGTATTATGAGAATTTATAGGGAAAAAGATAAACAGTTGAATATCATCAGAAAAAATATGGTAGTGAATATTTGGAAATTTCTTAATTAGATCAGCAATAAGGCTGATATAAATAGAAAAGAGGGATGGACCTAGAACAGATCATAAGATTTGTCAATCAAAAAAGAGATATTTCTGTTAGTGAGATATGAAGTAAACCATTTTAATGCTAAGCCAGATATACCCATTAAAGTAAGTCGCGAGATTAATATGTTATGGTCCAGGGTATCAAAAGCAGATGAGAGATCAATTAGGATTAGCTAGCAACACGTGTTGCTATTTAAGGTAGATAATATTATGTCAGTAATACGGAGGAGAGCTGTTTCGGTTGAATGACCCTTACGAAAAGCGCTTTGAAACGGGTCGAAAAGATTATTTTTATTTACATGGGCTATGAGTTGTTTGGAAACAATTCTTTCTAATATTTTACTTAATAAGGGTAGGTGGGAGATCGGGCGATAATTGTTAAATGAGTTTGGGTCTAAGTTTTGTTTTTTTAGAATAGGGGATATTATAGAAGTCTTGAGACAGGGTGAAACTTAGCCAGAGTTTAGAGTTTGCAATAATATCCAAGTAAATAGGAGAAAATAAGGGTGAAAGTTTGTGATATAATGATAAAGGGAGGGGATCAGTGGGGGAGGTACAGTGAGATTTCTTGAGTAGATCATTCACTTCATACAGTTAAGGGATAGCGAATGTACTTAATAAGTCAATATGATGGGTAATATATATGGTAGGATTGAGTATGGGTTGAGTAGATGCGCAAATAATATTATTAATGGTTGCAATTTTATTTTTAAAGAATTTTTCAAAAAGAGAACAGGGTTGAAAATGTGACGTGTTTGGTCAAATGTGGATGATTTTTTCATCTGGAGAGAATTTTATTTGCTATTTTAAATAATTTGCGAGGATTGGAGGATACCAATGCTATCTTTTTGTTATAATAGATAGATTTTGAACGATATATAGTAGATTTAATAGAAAGAGACTCAGATAGGAGATTAAAGTCACCATGGGGATAGATGGGAGAATTATAGTGATAGTTTAAGTCACCAAGAACTATTGGTAGATAGGATGAAGATGAAGGAAGTAGATGAAGGAATTATCCTTGGAGCGTATGGATGAAGACTTTGAGGAAGTTGAACTAGATAATATAGGGGTTGGTGTTTGATTTGAGGAAAATGTTAATTCCATTAGCTTTGGAATGTTTCTAGGAGTATTAGCATTGGGCTGATGATTGGGCTGGATATTAATAGTCGTAGTAGAATTATATATATATATATCAGATGTTAGATTTTGCGTTACCTTTGCACAAGTATCATGTATAGATTTGGCAGTTAAAGTAGAAGGTGGGTATGACATAGTAATGGGTAGAGTAGTTGTATGATTAGTCAAAGGAAACTTATTTAAGGCTAGGCATGAGGAACATGAGAAGGAGAAATTAGGTGAATTAAATATAGCAATAGCATAAGCGGGAGGTGGGTTTTTAGAATGAAACCAGGATTTAGAAATAATAGCTGAGGGCTATAAACAATTATAATGTAATATAGATGGACATGTTTTATATTTTAGATAATATTCGCATGCGGGAAGGTTACAATGTGAACAATTTGAGGACATGGTATAATTGAGATTGTGGGATTAAATTGAATGAAATAAATAATAATAAATGTATAAAAACTGGTCGTTACAGGGATATTTTGGAAGAAGTTTGGTATTCAGTCCGTTTTGCTATATGACGAGATGACTTGACAAGCACCGATTGACTTTAGTAGGCCCCTGGTATGCTTGGTGGCAGCAGGGCAATGATGGTCCGATTGTCTGAGATTTAAGGCAGTGTATCGTCCGAGATAGAATTGATGGATCTGTATGTAAGTAAATACATCAGTAGACTATCTAGGTGTAAGTTGGTAGATAACCTCAAATGAAGGTTGGTAGATCCGACTACCAAAAGAAAATTCCCAAGGGAGATTCACGGGAGAATATCAGTTATAGTATTAATATAAACTAATAATTAATCAATTTTATAAATAGTAAATAATGTAGCAAAGTATAAATATACATAAACAGTATGTAATATATATTTGAATTTGATTAATTAATCGAATTTATAATTCTATTATCTTTGTGATTATTATTTATTTTTTTAGGATTTTTATTTTGTTAATCATAAAATATAAACAAATACTAAATATAATTATATCTAAATAAGATATGATTATAATTTAAAGATAACTATTATTTATTTCAAACAAGTTGGATATTAATATTTAAATAATATTAATATAATAGATAATATACAAAATAAATGAATACGTACTTATCTTTATAATATTAATACAATTAAAAGATATTTAAAAGCTACGCTGTTAATAACACAACTATATATTGGTTGTTATGTAAATAAAGTAAATAAAGTATATGTATGTGTGTGTATATGTGTGTGTATGATTATGATTATACGCTATGTATACATAGTATACATATCCCTGTATATCGTATACATTATAATATATAACATATAAGAGGTGTTATGAGACATTACCACACGTTACACAATACGAAATGTGTAATCGAAAATTGGAGATTAATATTATACACTGGTTTCAAATAGAATTAATATATATATATAATTATATTTATATATATTTATTTATATATATATATATTTATATATATATACATATTGCGAATATTCATTTTTTTGAATGTAATTATTTTAGTGTATTACTTACTTTATTCTTAATGAATCACCGATATCCTGATAATGTGTAGTCTAATTTGTATTACTGCTATAATTAGATCCTGTGTTACTTTTTCTATTACCAAATTAGAGAATAGTTTTATATTATAGAAAATATGTAAATCCGCATGTGAATAAAGATGTATCTATGGTGATTTAATATTTTATAAACATAAATAATTATTATGAAATATAAATAAATTCATAATATTTAAATTAATTGTAATTTTGTTTACATTAATAGATAATTCTAGTATTATAATATCAAATCAAAATATAAATAGATGTAATGAATTACATATTATATATATATATATATATATATTTATATATATCAAACATTTTAACTAAGGGGTAACAATAATACTCTTTTATATCCCCATTTTCTCATACCTGAATCTGATATAACAAAATTATTTGATTATTTTGATTACTATAGGAAATCATTCAAAACTAATTCATCCCATCAAGCCTGACAAGCCTCCAATATAGAATTGAATAATATCCGCTTCTTGATATCAAGTATATCCCATCTGTTCCCTTACTTTCAATTAAATAAAATGTATTATTAGCGCATTGACTAAGACCTGATTTCTAATGATGACTCTGACATATTTGTCTCCATCTTGGACTTCGGATATACCCTCTATTTCGCTCCACGACAAACGAACTTGGGTGGTAGGGTATGATTTATTATACTTAGGAATTTTTACCTTTCTTCATTCCCTACCTTCTCATATAGTGGTTATATTTAGCTGATACATAATCTTCCTAGTTTAACTCTACATCTCACCATAATCTATCGTCCTCCAAAATCTGAAACCATTTTATTCTTTGATGAATATCATGATTTCATCCATACTCTTCCTTCATCTTGTTCCTATTTACGGATAATTCTTTATGACTTAAACTATCACTTTAATTATCCTGTCTATAACCATAGTTACTTCTAACCGAATCACGTTTCTTGTGCCAACATGTACCATTTCTCACCCACTCCAGTGGTAATATACCTGATATGATATATACTCCCCTCTCTAGTCCTCTTATTGGATGTATTAACCCGAACTCCTTTCAACAAATTGAACTACTAACGGATCATTGTATTGTGGAATTCTCTAATAATCTAAAATGTACAAAGATTAAACGAAAATGTATTATATATAGAGCCAAGCGGTACAGCTTCCTATCTAGACTGCATTAGGTATTTATTTGACCTAGATACGCAAAATGTAAACAAACATGAGATTAGTGTTGCAGAATTTATCTGAAATATGCATAAATAATGATTTATAAACTTCACATACTACAATGGCATTATACTAGATTTTATTTATTGTATAATTTGATTTTATACATTAAATAAATATTATACTTTATATATATTATTCTTATATTAATAATCGCAATATAATAGGATATAAATATATTATACATAAAAGTGTTAAATCATACCTTTAATCATCATATAACTATAGTTATATACAATATATTGTATTTAAAAATAATATAATACTGTATTCAAAGTAATAAACTAATAAGTACATACAAACTTAACATTTAACTGTTATTTTAAAGTTAATTTATTAGTATTCATGAATTACATTAATAATATTAAAAAAATAAACTATATTAAAATTAATCAATATGTAATTTATTATTTAATAATAATAAAAAAGGTAAAAATATATGTTTTTAGATTTTATTATAAAAATATATTAAAATGTTAATATATATCTGTATACATATTAATTATATTGTTGTTAACATTATTATTATATATTGAATAATTATAGATATTAGTATTGAATAATATATGCATTGATGAAATAAATAAATTATTTGATATATATATAATTTTATTGATGACATATTTGTAGTAAGAGTAAAGAAGTTAAGAGTAAAGAAACCAATTAGTTCATTTACCATTAGTTTTTCTTTTAAATTGAATGTTTTCTGTACGTAAAAAATCATTAATTTAAATAAAAATAATAAACTAATAACATATTAATTAACATTACAAATATCACAATATTTAAAAACAAAATTATAATTATATAGTAATCGTACAAAATTAATATAAATAAATTGTATATACAAATTTCACTATTAATAAACATTGTATCTAATGTATTTTCAATCAAATATGCAACTTAGGTTACTAAATATAGTAAGTAGGTAATATGTGGTAATGATGATGATGATGAGGAGGAGAATAGTTATGAGGAGAAGGAGAAGGATGGTTATGATTAGGAGGAGAATAGTTATGAGGAGAAGGATGGTTATGATTAGGAGGAGGAGGAGGAGGAGGAGGAGGAGGATAAGGAGGATGAGGTGGAGGAGGGGAGGATGGTGAGGATGATGAGTAGGAGGTCGGGAGGAGGAAGAGGAGGAGGAGGAAAGGGAGGAATATATACATATACATAACAATTCTGTGTGGCTCAGTTGGCTAAGGCGTCAAATACACAAGAAGTAAGACATGGATTCGAACCATTAAAATGTATCCATATAATATTTAGAAGTGATATATAAGATATCTAATATAATTGTGTATAAATAAATGATCAGCTTTCATTCAAACCATGGATGCCTTAACACGAGATAATATTCGAAGGGAAATTTGAGACATATGGTTTTAAGTGAAAACTTCATCTAAGTTACTGGATGGGATAAATGGACTCCACCAAATAACAATATATACATGTTTAATATATTATTGATAGTCAAAGTGATTTGCAAAGTCTACACAATCTCATGTTTATATATAAAATAGCATCCTATTCTTTTTATTTTATTATCAAAATCAGCTCTCCATATATTAGGTACCAAAAGTTTACACCTGTACAAATATGATGTTTCTTTATTGTAGTCATACATTATTATATACTTTTATTATAGTATAATAAAGAACGCAGTAGTCTATACAAAATGTATATATATATATATATATATATATATATATTGTATTACTAATCATATAATCATCATGTGTAGACCCATTCAATATTAATAATACGTTTAATAATAATAGATTAATGTTATTTAAAATGATATTAATATTATAATTATTTGTTATATTTTATAGTTAGAAATATTTTGTATTACTCTATTATATTATAAACTATACAATAGTTATTATACCATATCATTAAAATAAGATATATAATTTAATTCGTTTTAAAAATTAATAATTTTCATGCAAAATACACATTTCTGTTAAGTTTTCAGCTCAAATTTAAATTATAAAATAATGAGATATATTATTTAATTATTGCCTTATAAAATATATTATTTATAATAAGATATAACTACCTTATTATATCTTTTGGGAAACTTTTATATGTATATTTTGTCAAATTTGAATATGCGTGATGTTAACTGCAGCGCATATTGTATCAGTTTATTTAAAAAAATTATCATTCATATCTTCAATTATATATTTTAATATAATATATATTATAAAGTAAATATATTAGTCTGATATAATAGTATACAATTATCAATATTAATGTAATGTAAATGATGTATATAAAAGAGAATTTTTATAAAAATGAATCAATTTCTGCAACACTAATCCCGGTTTGTTTACCTTTTTGTTTATGTCGCGCGCATCTCGTACGCGAAAACGGCTAAGCTGTAGGGCTTGGATATAGAGATTTTAAGTATATTGACCTACTAAGATTTGTAATCAATATAAAAACCAAAATAATTTATTTTAAATTTGTTTATAAAATTGTCAAATTTTCAATACAAAATTAAATAGATGTAGGGGTTTTGGTTGAAGCGGGGGGTTTTGGTCGATGCCAATATAATCACAACATTAATAGATATGAAAATATTTTACATTAACTGTTTGTTATGTTCATGTTACCTAATATTTATAACAATTTTTATAAAAATTAAATATATTGAATAATATCATCGATTATATAAATGGTGATTTTCTGCTATATTATTCTAAAAAATAGTGGAGAGTTAATGGTAAATGACAACGTAATTAATGATATTTTCTTTAAATTGTTTTTATTATATTAAAAAATACAATAACCTACATAAAATGAAAAAAAAGATATTTATTAGATTAATATCTTTTTAATAAGTATTCTAAAATTTAAATACTAATATTCAATATTCATGGAGTATTGGCTAGTATATCGAGTGCCAAATTAGATCGATCAAAACCCCCTCATGTCCCCTATTCATTGTATTATTTAATATAAATGTATACACATTAGTATATACTCCATATATATATATTGTATATACTATATATTATATTTAATAAACAGTATACACTATAGTGTATATCACTATAGTGCTGTAAATTAACTCGGACTATTCGAACAAGTATCGAACAGTATCGAATTGTTGATACTTCGAACTTATCACTTTCGAACTTCGAACTATGAATTCTAGTATCGAACTTTCGTAATTCGAACTTGTTATGTAATTATCGAACTTGCGATCATATGTTTGATAATATAATTAATGTAAGTTATCCAAAGTATCGGGGAAGTCTCAGTATCGGTTATCCAAAGCATTGATGCATCTTAGTCTCAGTTACCCAAAGCATCGATGCAGTCTCAGGACATTAGGATATATAATTATATAATTAGGATATATAATCATGGAGCGTTTCATTAGTAACATTATAACTACCTAAATTCATTTCAATGACGGTTAATCTGTAACCTATGTAAACTATAGTGGCATATTAAGGTATAATTCTAGTTACTCAACAAGTGATCAGGTTGTATAGATACGGAGTTATATATATTTTTGTTGTATAACTTTTATAATTATTATTATATAGGTATATTTACCTATTGATATCATAATGATCGATATCCATTGTTAAACATGAATTCAATTAAATACGATCAGTATGTTATATTTATAGTGCATAGGGAGTGGTAAATAATTGAGCATCATTTATTATATAAGAACACATAATCAGCTACCTATATATTTTTATATAGATTTATTTTATAATTGATATATTATTAATATCAATAGTATTCAATATTATGATATGGAATATTTTATTAGAATATAAAAACAAAAGTATGCCTAATAGTTTATAATAAATTTATATAATAAAATAGTTGACTAATTCAATTTGAATTGCATTTTTATATAAGTACCTCTATACTTATTAATTGTTAACATTTAAAAAAAAAAATGAATTATGAATTTCAAGTCTTTTTTCGATCTACGGGAATATACAAATATTTATATATTTAAAATTAAGATATATATATATATATATATATATATATATATGGATAATAATTAATATTCTGGACTCATAAGATCGAGATAGCCATCAACTGAATCTTCTTTGACCATTTCTTTAACGTTGGATTGTTTAGAAAGTACCGGTCTCTTATCGTCGTTGTTCTGATAAGCCCAGAACGAAGCGGGCGGTGAGTTAACGTCGATGGTTTCCTGCCTCGATGGCGCTTTAGTTTTGGGTAAAGTCGGAGGTTTAGTTTTCGGTAAAGTCGGAGGTTTCCTCGAAGGGGTCGGCGGTTTCCTTGAAGGGGTCGGCGGTTTCTCAGTGGTATCGTGCGGGGGTGGCGGGAGATGGGGGAGATTAACCGGCGAATTCGTCGCTTGATCGGAAGACTGCGGTATCAGATAGGGCGGTTCTACATCGACGCGTTGCTGCGGGGCGGCGGTAGACGGGTTCATTACGTCGCGGGGTGGAGTTTCCGATAGGGTTCGGTTGTCTTCGTATGACGAGTTCGGTCCGTCGTGTTCCGCCGTCGTAGGTATCAAGTAGCCGGACTCCTGTGCCAGCTGAGCGGAGGTATCGTTATGAACTTCGATGTAGGACGGGGGTTCCACGTTGTTGCTAGGACTGTTCGGTATCGAGTGTAACAGTGGCTTCTCGGGGTCTTCGGCCGAGTACTGGCTGCGCTCGTTAACGTAGCCGGGTGATATGTAGCCTCGCACTAGGTCTACCTTCTCGGGGATCTATAACGTAGCCAAACGATTGAGAATATTTATGACTATTATTTTAAATAAAAATATAAATAATTTATTTATTTTAATCTTGGCGCCGATAATAGTCGAGATAAAATCAAATTCGAGAGCGATTGAAATAAGAGATTAATTTATTTAAATTCGTTTTATAACAAATATCCTATAATTAATGATTGTTACTATTATTATTTCATGATATTGGTATACTATATATTATAATATAAATAATAGATATCATATATAAGTTTAATTATTATTAGTATAATAATTATTCTTATAAATTGATATTAAATTAATGTAATCAGTCTAACAAACCATGTACTCCCTTTCTGATGGTATAATGTAGTATTTATCATCGCACGATATGTCGTCAGCGAGTAATCTCTTTGAACGACTAACAATTTCTTCAAAAGAAGGCCGTAAATCCGGATTCGACATCCAACATTCGTGCATTAAACCGTATCTGTTTTTGTTTATATCATATTTTATTAATATAAAAAGTAATATTCATTAAATTAGTGAACATTTATGAAAATGTATATGTTTTGATATATATTTATATTTAAATATAAGAATATAACAAATAATATAATAATAGAATAATAGAAATAATATTTGTATATATAATTTTAGTTTATAAATTTTAAAAAAAGTTATAAAAATGTATTATTATAATATAATATTTTATATAAACTTATAATATTATAATATATATATATATATATATATATTTATTTTTAATCTAAAATAATATCTAACATGCTATCAGGAGCGATGCTAGGTTTAGCCAAACGTTGTCCGGATGAAAGGTAATCTAGTATGTGATCCATACTTATGTTTTCATACGGAGATTTCATGTTAGTCCATAATTCCCATAATAAAACTCCATAAGACCACTGTATTCAAGTATATGTTGTATTGATAAAATATGTTATTATTATTTTTAAATGATATTTAAAATAAACTAAATAATAATATGATTAGAAATTAATAAATATATTAAATTCGATTAATTACAATATATATTAGAATTACGTGTTGAAGAATCTTCATTTCCAATAAGTTTAAACAAAATTGCATATATTTAATTAAATAGACTATACATATAACTACATTAAATAATATATATTAATATATAGAATATTATAATAAGTATACTTATTATAATATTCTATATATTAATTACGAAAGAAAATAGACAATATCTTAAAGTAACGATCCAAAATAGTTATATATGTATTACTTAGAATATCACAATAATCGTTTAAAATAACATGAAAACTAAAATATATTAATTATTACTTATTAAATTACATAATGATTCTTTATCTAAAATATTAATGTACATAATTACAAATTTGTATATATAGTTTATTCAGTTCTAAAATGTAATGTAGATGTTTATAGTAGAATATAATTAATGTCATTCTTAATTATATATTGTTATCATCTCTTAATAATGAATCTAATTTATTATTGATCTTTGATATTATTATATTTATATTCTAATATATTTAAAATTACTCTACCCATTATATTTATATTCATTTTTTGAGATAACATTTTATTAAATAACACATTATAATAAAAAATAAATATTTCAACTTCTTCTAGATATAAAAATCAATATAACCTATGTCTCAAACTAAAATAGAGGTTAATTATCGTCAACACTATTTATTTGGTAACATATTGTATACATATATTCACATATATGTATATGCAAAATAGAGATACATGTGCGGATATGGAAATAATATGTATTATAAATTTATATAAATTGTTGGCAGTATACAATTTTATAAATTATAAAATTATTTATATGAATTTATACTTATATATTATATATTATTTTACATAATACATTTATTTTTAATTAAATTATAATTGTATAGTTAATTATGATATATTTACATATCTAGCCTGATATACCTAATATATATCATTATTATTTACTAAATGTACATATTATATAAATTATATAACTATGATAATATTTAATTTTGTATTCAATATAATATATTAGGCGTAAATAAAAATAAATAAATATAAATATATACATTTCAGTGGTATATTTATTTTGTCTGTGATTGTTTTAATTTACGACGCAAATTCATTTACAATATATGCCTATTCCATCATACAATACATAGTGGCATTGACCTGTCCGTTCCGCTTACTAATGTTATCAGTACTAACCACATCAGACTTGACGGTATGAGAGCCTGTGTTGTTCAGTACCTCCAGCGCCATGATGGGTAGCGGCAGCTTTCGCTCTATCGTCTTCCTTCGGTAATACTCTGAGGTGTATACGTCTCGAGATAACCCGAAGTCCGCTATCTTCACTATCCATTTATCATCCACCCTGTAGTCGATCGTTGTGAATTATGCGATATGTCGTTTGTGTGATTAATGCTATGTCTCGGTATTGATATCAATTATTAGAATATTAGAGTTAAAATATTATTATTAGAATTATTAGAGGTATACTTTTAATTGATTTATATTGATATATATACAAAATATTTGAATTTTTGTTTGATTTATTTATACAAAAATAACATAATTTGTTTAACAAGCGAAACATATGATTTTTGTAATAAATATATTTTTATTAAAAATTATATTATGTAAAAATCAGTAAATTTAATGTATTATCTTTAAAATAATATAGGGATTGAGACATAAAAATAAGTGTAATAAATAAGCATTTATAAATACAACCTTATAAGAATACATTAAAATGATAGTAAAATAGTTATTATTTTTTTTTAAACTTATATTAGGCGTAAATTTACTATAAATTTTATATTAGGTATTAACTTACATTACCTACTGATCTTTATTTTTAAAATAACTTTAACTTTTAAACTTTAATTTTGATTCTTTGAATATCCATAACTTTTGATATACTTGAATATACTTGAATATACTTGTATATGAATATTTCAGAACATAATTATAAGAAATAACTCTTCATATATATATTAAGTATACGCTAAGAGTATAACTTAAGCTACTATAAGTTACTGACAAATTTGTTATTTTAAAATTAGTGTTTTGAGGACTTATTCTCATTTTCATATACTTCTATAACTTAATATATATATATATATATATGTGTATATATATATATATATATATATATATATATATATATATATATATATATATATATATATTTAAATGTAATTAATAAGACTTAAACAATTATTAAGACTTAAATAAATGTAGTCATTCTCTTATTTATTTCAGTAGTTATCGTACTTTTAGCTCAACAAATCTCTTATCTTCACCATGTAAATATTCATATGTTTCGCGGCCGTTAGATAATTATTACGTTAGAATATTGACATTAAAAATCTCATTTGTGAATATTTGCAATATTCAACATATAATATGTTTAACATCTATTAAAATTACGATTATTATTTGTAAATACTAGAGGTTATCATTGACAAGTGTGGCCTCAGTTTAATAAGTTAGTAAACTTTACTTTTGTATTATACTTAAACTTTACTTAGTCGACTAACATGCAATTACGACAGGCTAAATCTCGATGTACAAATCTTCGACTGGATAGATATTGCATACCTTTAGCAACTTGGTAACCGAATTCTAATAGATCATTCTTGGTAAAATTCTAAAATAAATATTTTAATAAATTAATGATATAAAATTTAAAAAAAATGATAATCAATACAATAATAAAACATTGTTTTCTACAGATATAACCTTGTGATCCATGACGAATGATTTTAAATCACCATTGTGCATGAGGGGCATTATCACGTAGGGCATTTTACCCAGATTATTTTCATCAATATTTACTATTCCGATTAAATTCATAACATTCTCATGATCAAAGTCTTTCATTATTAAACCTTAGGATTTATTTATAAATATGTACAATTGTGTTAAAAATTATTAAAAATATAAAAATAACATTGGATATTCGTGATAATTTAATAATTGATTACAAACTATTTAAAAAATACTAATTATATTAGCGATATAGAAATTATAATTATATATTTTATATTTAAATAAATTAGTTATAAATGTGTAGTACCTTCTTGTATAAACTCTTTGATTTCAATACAAGTATGGGGTACATTAACTTCTTCGACTCCTTTGTCAGCTGTAGTTTATTTATTGAATTATTACAATAATTAATAAACTGTTGAATTATTACACAAATACGATTAATATAACATACTTTTCTGCATTTGTTTTTCATGTTTTAAAGTTTTCATTGCGATTTCATTTCCTAAATAATCTCCTTTCATCACAATACCATAAAAACCTAGATGATATAATTATATTAATTTAAATACTATTAAATAGTATTATAATGGTATTTATTTAAATAATATACAATATTAATCATCAATATATTCTTATAAATATTTTATATAGTAATAATAAATTTAACTTAATATACTATTATATTTTATACGTTATTATGTATTGTATATGTATATATATATTATAATATGTATAATATGTATAATATGTATACATGAATATATAATTATTTATAACATGAATTTCATAACAATGAAGTTATATAATACTCAAGTTTATTAGAAGATATGTAGCCTCTCACACACAATTTGTGAAATATTAATAATTTAATAGTAATTACTATCCCGGAGAAGCATAATTAGAAATATATACATATTGTATATTACAAATTAAAATTAAAAAGCACACAATTATAATTATACAAACAAGGTATTGTCTTTAAAAATCATGTTATCTGACAGGAATTATAAAATGTACATAGGGGAGAGTGAGGTTGTATGAACAGGTATCTTGCATGAGCCACTGGAGATAACAATTGTTTGATACAGCAGAAATTTGATTTAACTGAACTAGTATCGTCATCTATAATTAATATATTTGCGGAAGTATCATTTTTAATAAAAAAAATAAAAATAGTAATAATTTAATCACATTTTTAACTAAAGTACGCTAAAAAGTAAAAATTCCAGACTAGGTAATATATGTTATAACTTCTATAATAATTATTTGATTATTTTCATATTATATATATATGATTTTAATATATAATTAACTTAATATTAATATAAAAATATATTTAAAATTTTAAATAAAATATTTAAATGTTATTAATTAATAATACAATTTTATATGGGGTTGAGTGAACCACTAAAATGAGAAACTATACTCAACAAACTGATAGAATACGTGATAAAACTATCATGACAAGAGCAATTAAAGAAGTAAAACAGGGTATGTTCATTCAAACCAAAAAGGTTGAATGAACTTTTTTATTTTGTTTTATTAAATGTAATTATGAAATCTTATAAGTATTCCTTATATCTAAAAGTGATATATTAGTAAACTAATATCATATATTATCCAATACAATTTAAATAATTAAGAACAATTTATTATTACCACCATGATGGCACTTTATACAAAAACATGGTCATACAACCCCATCCTCCCCTACTCACAATAATTTTGATATGATTATACTTGGCATAATCTAAGATATTTTTATAATTAATCAGGTTTACTTTTCTGTAATACACTATTGCTTATGTGCTAAGCTATACTGGTAAGTATGAATAGTATTATTAAATTATATATTTGAAATGTTATATACATTTACATTATACACTATATATTGTTATAACTCGTAATTATATGTATGAATAGATATATTATAATAAATAGGAATTAATAAAATAATATTAATAGAATAACATATCGGGTTTCCAATTTATTTATAGATTAGGTGTTAATAATTTATATAAAAATGATGAAAAAATTATAGCTGAAAATTATTCTTCTACTTGATATCTAGTTAGTAGACCTACACCACCTTCTAGTCCGATGACCTTATATAGTATTTAGTGTGAACAATGCATAACCTGATCCTAATCGTGACTCGGAGTCAAATGTTATCTTTTCTACGGGAATTAATAAATTCTGTAATATTGTGTAGGTTTCTTTATCCAATGTTGTCATGTAATCATCTTGCGCGGCTGTCAAAATATCATCGTTTAGAAGAAACAAAAAAATATATAGTAAAGCCTATGATTATGATAGTCAAGCCAAATGTATGTAATAGAACATCTATAGAGCTTCGAAAAACTTACTCATGTAATCATTTTCGTGTTTAAATTTATTATTCATCTCTATTTCGTGGTCGTATAATAATTTCTTCTGCTGCCTTCTCCTATAGAGCAAGTAGAGCACTATAAGAAGGACGAGTGCTGCCAGAATGCCTAGAACTAGGCCGATGATCAGACCGGTATTGCTGCCCTCCAGCGGTACGATCAGCGGGTATTTTACTGCGCCCACGTAGAAATCAATGGGACCGAGTTTCACCTGTGTACAATCGCGAGAACTTAGCGTGTATGATAAGCAATAAACTTTCATACAAAACGTCAATGGTTTGAATCGAGGAAAAACATTTTGAAATTTATAAAAATGTATCATTAAAATACTAATTAAACAATTTTAATTATATAATTATATTAATTATATATTAATTATAATTATATAAACACGTTATTTTCCTTTAAAATACATGTATCAAGATCGTATTGTAATCCCACGAGGTACGAACCGTTAGTATAGGATTGGCATCCGTTACATTTGTTAAGCTTTGAGTCTGAACTGCATTGCAGAATACCTGTTTTTCATTATAGCATTAGTATATATAATTAATATAATAATGTATTTCTATATGTATATATACTATTAATTTTTAATAATTGTATACTATATATATAAATTTTAATATTAATAGTTTTCAATATTTATTCATTTATTAATCTATAATATATTACAAATAAATTACATAAAAGTGTAAATAAAAAATATAGTTAAAATATATATATGATATTTATGATAATAATATAAAAGTAACATTACCAACAAGTACCTTATTGCGAAATAATCTGGTAACAACACAAGTGGAAGACCCAATTTTAATGATGTAATCTTCCTTCATCGAGCCCGGTTGTAAATTTGCACCCTAGTCATTATTATGTAATACTCATTATAATGTTCATTCTAGTTATGTTATCTGTATTATATCTATGATAGCTGTATACATAGGCTGCATACTAGATATATCTACATTTAGTCACATATATATACTCTATATTTGTTAATAAAAGTTTTAGAATAAAGAAGCTTATAATGATATTCATAGTAATACCTTTCAGCATTATGAATAATATAATGAAAATAATATAAACATATAGAGGTATATGTATACATACATTAATAGGAATAGAGTAACGATTTCTAAGCGGTAGGCTGGAATCTATTTGATGATAATCGCCTTGGAATTCGAAGATGTCCGGAGTTGTCAGAATGAGAGTAATGGACCGATTGACACTGAATATGATCAACAATTAGTTTTAATATTAATATTTATTAATGTAATCTATTATATTTAATTGATTATAATAACTGATAATCCACATAATAAACTAATCATACTAATGATTATTAATGTATCTATTTGGATAAACTAATAGGATATTCACACCATCTGTACAATTATCACAATTTAAAAGGTTTGCTGTGTTAAACTTGCCTCGCGAAAGTTGTATATACATTAGGACAAATTAGAACATATTCTTATATGTGAGGTTTGGATAAGTTAGTATGGCTACGGTGGTATTCTTATATGGTAGTATGGTTATGGTATACCTACTATAGTATGCATATAACAGTATGGCAATCTAGGATTATATATGGTAGTATGCATATGGTGGTATGGCTATCTATAGATATGTTGCTATGGTTATAGTGGTATGGCTTGTTGATATTACTATGTTAGTATATCTATAGTAGTATGGCTATATGGTATGGCTATGTGGGTATAGCTATATTGATATGGATATAGTGGTAGTGATGAGTCATCAGTGATCATTCATTAATGATGACTAACTTCAGCGCGAATGGTTTCATGACCCCATCCATCTTCACGGACACGATAGAGCTTGTGTTCTTCATGACCTTGTTGATAGCGGCGTTGTGTAGCAACACATTAGAGGTGTTGCGCAGGTTGAAGATGTCTTCCTCGCTTATCTTGCCTTCCAGCAGTAGTGTTATGTTTTCTATTTGCTGTTCACGATAAAAGTATGCTTAATTTAATACATTGTAATGTACATTGTAATATATATATCTCAGAAGGGTGTAAAATACAAAATATATGGAATATTATAACTGAATTTTTCGATCTATAATATATATATATATAAATATTATTTCGTAATATATTGTTAAAGTATATACATATAATAAATTAATTATAATAAATGATAAATAATATGTGATATTATAATAATTATATTTTAGTTAACTCTTTACTAACTAGATTAATAAGTTTCTTGAAAAATGGAACTTTACATTCTGCACTTGTACTATTGATTGTTTTGCAGACCTGATAGGTTTGTAGAGTGTATATATATAGATGTATGTATAGGTATATGTGTGTTGTCAATATGATTAAATATTAGCTGGGACGCATTATATTTTATTATATAAATTAACCTTGTACTATTATACTACCTTGTACTACTATATACCTAATGGGTATTACCTATATTGTAATATATATTAATATATATATATATATATATTCAATTTTATTCTCTAGAATATATTAAATAATTACAAAATTGAAATTCTGACATCATGGTATAATATTAAGGTATTATATATTGCTTAACGGAAATCTATTAAAGTTTACATATGTGTTTGTATTTCTATACATTTAAATATAATTGAATCTAGGCCGATCCCATTCTACACCCAAATAAGGGTATATGTGAGTATTTAATATTATGTAATGTTAAAACATGTTTACAGTTGAGGTCATACATGTTAATATTCGCTCGCTAAACCGCATTTTTGAATATTCACATACACACGTTTGATCTATAAAACCGCGATTATTCTCATGCGTGCGGATATGTACTACTAACGGATTTCTCTGAGAGGTAGGATGTTTGCATGTCGCCGTAATACAGATCAGTGGTCATCTCTGGCAACACCACACTGTCCATGTTGGTTCCCCTCAGGTATTGTTTAATACCCCCGCTGTGAGGGTGAAGCGACACACATTAATGAGTATGTAGAACTAAATAACTCGCTTACCACCACTCTACATGAAGTAACTGCAGTTACGCTGTTTCTAAATATATTATACATTTGTATAAATAAATGCCTATCAATCATGTGCAACATGTATACGTGTAAGAATAATTGGAAATATCAGACACATTTTATCGGTTCCTTCGAGTAAGATTTAGCTTGATTTGACTGTATACTATTTCAATAATATAATGTAATTTATGATAAATAATTAAAATATAGATCAATCGTGAATGAGAAAAAAGTGTACATAATAGCTTTGAAATAAGTTCGCTTCTGCGGCTAAATGGTGTTCTTTTGGAAAGTTAGTCACATGGGCAGTCAGTTAATACATTGCTTAGATACACAATAATATCGTGTCCATCTATCCATGACCAACTTTCCTGCTATAAAAGCACCCTTAGGCATCAGTTATATACTCACAGTGTTTGGTAAGTATTAAATTGAATCTACACTTGTACTTGCACTATCACTCTGTATACTCTATAAATATAGCTCGCACTTGCACTTTATACTAAATGTAATGATTATATATTATGTGCATAACTTAAGTCGCCATTATATCCGCCATCGCGCTTTATATTCATACTGGCGCACGCAGCACTATAGTGTAATGCCGCAGTCAACACGCAGTCTACTCACATGAGGAAACTCTGCCTCGGGTATATCTCTGTGATCTGTGGATTGGGGAGAATAGTGAAGGTTTGCGTCGATATCAATGGCGGACCTCCGTTGAATTTAACGATGAAATGTATGCTTCTTTCTATTATGGAAACACTGGGCAATGTCATCAAACGTATCGAGTTCTCGTTTCTGTGCATTATTAATATGATTTCAATTAATTAATTATAATATAATTCATTTTAATTATATATATACACATATATATATATATATATATATATATATATATATATATATATATACGATCTCAAATTGTATTATATAATGATGTATACTCAGACATAGCTACTATAAATTGTGGAGTACCCCAAGGAACTATTCTTGGACCTATTTTATTTTTAATATATATTAATGATTTAGTAAATGAATCTAATATATTTAAATTTACCATGTTTGCTGACGATACCACATTATTTATTGATGATAGTTCAATTGTTTCATTATCAAGAAATATAAATATGGAATTATCAAAATTAAATAACTGGTTTATTGATAACCGGTTAGCATTGAATACTGGTAAAACTAATTACATTATATTTAATTGTAAAGAAAACATGAATATACAAATAAATAAAAATAATATAAAAAGGGTAACACATATACAATTTCTTGGTGTAATTATTGATAACAAACTAAGTTGGAAATATCATATTTCATATCTAAGAGCTAAACTGAATAAAATAATCTGGATAACTAGTAAAGTCGCAAGATTATTAAATTTCAAAGCTTTAACAATGATATATAAATCTTTATTCCTTCCTCACATTAATTATGCTAATATAATATGGGGCAATACATATATAGCTAATACAAATTGTATCCTGTTACAACAAAAAAAAATGTTGAGAATAATTTGTAATAAAAAAATTCATGACCATACTAATATTTTATTTAAAAATATAAATACTCTTAAATTTTGTGACCTTGTTGAAAAAAACACTAGTATATTCATGTACAATAAATTATACTCGTCTTCATCATTATTTTTTAAAAAGAAAAATATAATATATAATATTCGTGATTCCTTAATTTTTGAAATAGAATTATGCCGAAAAAATTTCTTATTATTTTCTTTAGTTTTTAATGGACCAAAAACATGGAATAATATACACTCTGACATAAAAAAATCAAAATCAAAATCAATTTTCGCAAAAAAAATTCATGACAAATTCATCGATAATTACAATTAATCCAATAATTCAAACATTTACATTTATAAAAAAAAAATATTTTAGCTTTTCTTTTATGTTATAATTTTCAACCTGACATTTATATAAAAATTGTTTTTATTACTCTTCTAGTAAAATAACTATGTTTACCCTTTAGACCTATATATAAAAATAACAAACTTTAAAAAAATAATCATTTTATTCTTATTGACTTTTATAATAAAATATATATTTTTTTTAATCCTTTTAAACTTTATATAAAAATTATCCTCATTGTTTTGCTATTTTGTTCTCAGTTATAATTTTAAACTTGACCTTTATATAAAAATTTAAAAAATCCTTACAAAATATTTTTTAATGACTTTAATAAAATAATTTGTTTTTAACTTGACCTTTATATATAAAATAACAACTTTAAAAAAAAAAAAAAAAAAAAAAAAAAATAATAATAATAATGTTAATCTTCTTACTGCCTTTTATAATACAATATTGTGTTGTTAATAATTTTAGACTTCTATATAAAAATTATACTCATATAAAAATTAATAAATAGTTATTTTATTTATATTCTAATGACATTTATTGAAAATTACTTTGTATCACTTTTGACTTCTATATAATTTTTATTTATATTTTTTTTATAAATCTTAGTTTGTTGTTGTTGTTCAGTATAGTTTCCTCATCTTTTTATTTATTATATTCGTATTATTATTTAGTATCGAAATTTAAATTATTTTAATGATGTTTTTGTATTTTTATTTGTTTATACCTACACTAATTTTATTTATTTTTATCTTTTATTTTATAGTTTATTTAATTATTAAATGATGAATTAATCAATAACGAGTTGACAGATATCACAATTGTATCATATTATATTTATCTTAGTGTAAACAGGAAGTCAACCTTATTATTATTATATATATTTTATATTCCACAATATTCACATTCCATTATATTTATATAATGGAATTAAATTATTTGATATCTGTCAACAAGTTAAATTAAGGGTAATTGTCTCGACAAGCAGCAATGCTTCTACAATTACCCAGGTACTTGTACCTAAATCTGATAATAATAATAATAATATATATATATATATATATATATATATATATATGTTATACATTAATATATATTATAATATAGTATATTAGAATGGATAAAAAGATTATTAATTATAAAATTAATTAGAATTAATTATAAATATGTAACATAAATATAACCAACACAGAAACAATGTAGAAACGCAGTCCAGTAATAGAGGTAGAAACGTCAACATCGTATTTGTCCTTAAGGCCATAGAAAGCTCCTCTGATAGTGATCAGAGTGCCACCAGCAATGGGTCCTTTGGTCGGAAATATGCTATCTATGTAGCTATCCTGAATAACGGGAAGATCATTATGTAATACATGTATATTTACATGTTAAATTTCACTCATTATCTATATTGAGCAATTATTAAATAAAACTACACTTGGTCTTACATTTATAAATATGTGATATCTCTATATACTATATAAATAGCACCTGTACTTTCACTTTATATAATATTTAATAGTATTTAATAAATGTCAGCACTTTAAAATCGAAAATACACGGAAAACTACAATATATACTGCCGCACTTCACCACACTGCTTACTATATTAGATTTATATTTACATATACTAGTTATCCTTCACTTATTATACATGTTATGTAATGTGGTTTTATAAGTGTTGGGTATAAATAAGTTTGTATTATAATGTATCATAATATCATCAAGAATAATATCATCATGAGGTAATGAATAATCGGTATAATTGTGGGTATAAATCGAATATAAACTATTATTATATTGAGTATGGCGAGGAGTATTATGATAAGTTATTATATTATACGGAGTTATATTATGTTATAACATATATATATATAACAATATATATATAACGTCGATGGAGAGCGACGATGAACAGCTCTACACCAATCAGCGAAACTTTAAAATTGTATTACTGAATATTAATTGACACATATTTATAGACACACCCCTACAAATATTGTGGGCGTGTCGTGAAGACAGGTATCGTTGATTTTTCGATTTGGTCCAGATAACGAACGTGTCGACCGTAAATATACTTTGAATAATGATACCTATAACTTATATAATCTTGTCTTGTAATATACTAAATAATGTAGAATATAATCGGGTATAACGTAGAATAGAAAATTACACAACACAATATTTGGTGGATGCGTACAGGATCGGAAATGGATCGTTGTTAGAAGAGTCTTGGAGGATTGAGTTACGGGCTACAAGGGGTTAGTTATAATATGTATATAATAACTCGGCGTATACTCTCAATTCTATTTATTTTATTTCATATTATTTATTATATGTAATTATATATTACTAGTCTATTATATAATAATAAAATATATACGCGGTCTTTTAAATCGAGAATAATATATCAGATTAATTATTATTATTATTATATATATATATATATATATATATGTATATATATATATATATATCCATATGAATTATATGTAGAAGCTATAGCGTACGCCGTATGTCGTATGTATATTTACTATATTGATACAGGTATACCTATCGTATACGGTATCTTTAGAATTAGTATAGTTATTGCATATATAACATATGCTAGATTCGGGCTGACAATATTATATAATTATAGATTTAAATCTTTATTTTCGAATTAATTAAATAAGAATTTGTTTTCAAATTAGATTTTATTGATTGGATTTCAAAAGAATTTATTTTCGAATTAGTTTTTATGATATTGATTTCTAAAGGAATTATTTTCGAATTAGTTTTTATGAAATTGATTTTAAGGGAATTGTTTTAGAATTAATTCTTTGGAAATTGATTTATAAGGTATTTATTTTCGAATTATTTTTTATGAAATTGATTTCTAAATAAATTATTTTCAAATTAATTATATAACAATTTGATTTATAAAGAATCTGTTTTCGAATTAATTTAATATATTAAATATACGTGAAAATTTGTGTGTGAATTGTTTTTATAAAAAGATTATACAACTCTAATCTAATTTGTGGATATTTCGGATTAGGTATTTTAATATATCACGTGATATATAGTAGATAAGGCTAAGGTAGTGGAGGTAGAGGTGAAATATATAAGTAAGCGAATGGATTTTCCTGTGTTTAGATGATAGTATATTTAAGGAGAGACTGTGTGAGGCACTACGAGATGTATGAGTGAGAGATGAGGATGAGCGAATAAAGAGGAAGACAGGGGACATTACATTCTGTATATTTATTAAACGATAAATGGTGCAAGTCTTATGGGAAAGAGGCCGCTAGGATTAAGATACAGATGTAGACTGAGCGAGGCGAGCGTACGAAACCGGAAAGCGAGCGATGGGAAAGCTAAAGGAATGAATACAATTTGAAGGGCGAGTGTCCTTTTTAGTGAATGACGGAGAGGCTGGATGAGATGGACACGTTAGAGGAGAGCGTATAATAGTGGAAAGCGAGCAATGCAAATACGAAGGGAATGAGTATGGGATTGAAGGGATGGTATCCTTTTGGGAAATAAGTACAGAGCGTAAAGAGATTAGAAGCGAGATCGCGTAGACACGCATAGGTGAGATAGTGAGATATAGAGATATCAAGTTATTAAATTAGATATTTAATATACAAATATATATATATATATATATATATATATATATATATATTTGTATATCATTTATTGTAAGTTGGTGTGGGCTCCAACATCGTTATCCCGGAGATATTTTATGTAGTTTGAGTAATTGTGGATATAAATGAGTTTGTATTATTATGCATATGTCAGAGAGCGCGTAATGAATACACGGTATTTTCAAAGATTTTGCGAAGCAATCCTTCAGAAAATCTTTGGTATTATTGTGGGTACGCATCGTATATAGACAATTATTATATTGAGTATGGCGAGGATTATTATGATAAGTTATTATATTATACGGAGTTATATTACACCAATCAGCGGAACCTTTGTAATTGTATTACCGAATATTAATTGTATAGACACGTCCCTAAAAATATCGTGAGCGTATCGAGCCTATAGGCTATGTATACATATATATATATATATATGGCGATATATCGTGACTTTATCGTTTTGGTCATGGAGGCGAACGTGTCGACCGTAAATATACTTTGAATAAAGATAATTGTATCTTATAAAATATTGTCTTGTAATTTACTAAATAACGTAGAATAGAAAAGTGCAGTATACAACATATATATATATATAAGAAAAGCTACACTGCAGTATTATTACTAACACATTTGATGCCAGCTTTACGAGTGTCCACGCGCATGCCGATGTCTTTACACACGCATACACCATCGATGTCACACCCGTCCATAGCTATAGTCCCCGGTATGTTACAGCCGCAGTTGTTGCTGTTAGGGGTGGGGGTTGTTACTCTTAGCTAGGTTATATTCTAGTTTCCTACTTAATTATATATATATATATATATATATATTTATATTTACTTTTATATTTCACATATTTATTTAAAATATATATCCCTTCATCCCCTCATCTAATTACTATATATATATACTATATATATATATATATATATATTATATATAGTAACTGGGTCAGGAGATGAAGGGATACCTATCTCTATATTAAATGTTAAATATAAAAGTAAATAGTTGACATTTCATTGTTACAATTCTTTACTATTATTAAGGACTTGTTAATTGTTTATTTTTGAATTATTTGATCATATTGAAATACATTTAGATATATCTATAGATTGTGAGTATGTATGTCATCTATAAGTGAATAGTCTACAAATGATTGCAATGACTATAGACTTGTTGAGCATTCATCTAAAATATAAAATAAACAACTAAAGAATATAAGTACATATAATATGGACATGTGTATCGATATCAAAATCATAAACTATAACTGATAAACTTTACTATTGCTATAGATAAATTAGATTTCAGAAATTCATTCATTAATAATGATTCATTGCTATAGTAATAACTCATTGTTATTAAAGAGTATTACAAATATTCTAGTATGCAGATACCTCCTGCACTTATCATAGTTGAGATATCACACAAAATATGATATATTTATAAATATTAATTAAATATTTATAAAATTATATTATTAGTATATATTTATTAATATTTAATATTAATATATATCGTATTTTTTGAGACGTTACAACTATGACAAATGGAGGACCTACATATTAGAATATTAAATAGTGTTAATATTAATATAACTAATGTCAATATTAACTAATATAATAAAAATATACTAATATAATTAATATTAACTAATATAATTAATATTAACTAATATAATTAATATTAACTAATATAATTAACTGATATAATTAATATTAACTATTAATAAGTAATAGAATGTGGCGCTGCTAACTCATTAAGGATGGTGATCTCTGCGATACCAATACTGTAATCCGTTTTCTTTCCGTTGTAGAACTGTAGTGACACCGAGTTAGGGGAGAATATATCGGGGGGACTTACTACTTCCGAAGCTCTAACAGCCCTATGACTTCTGCAATGTAACATTTATTTCAATAACGTATCATTAGTAAATAGTTATACTTTATACTTTCGACTATATATTTCAACCGATTATTTACTTAAATACATTATCAATCAACGTATATTAATTACAACCACGTGTATTTAATATTAATTAATAAGTCGATACACCGATATTAATTTCGTATTTAAATCAACATCGTATAATAGAAGTGCGATTATCGTTCAAAATACAAATATTACTTATTATTAAATATGTTTCGTATACGAACTCCTGAATGATGTGGCTCCTATCTTCGTACATGTTTATTGTTATTGTGAATCTATTCGATGTTTCTCCGGGGCCAATTTCACTGATATTAAAAGGTATATATATATATATATATATATATATATATATATATATATATATATATATATATATGTGTGGACTTGTTAATTTGTTTATTTTTGAATTATTTTATCATATTGCAATATATTTAGATATACCTATAGATTGTGAGTATGTATGCCATCTATAAGTGAATAGTCTACAAATTATTACGATAAGATTACCTTGGTAGTACCTAAATTCTGATATTATTATTATATATATATATTGTATGATATGATTATATAAGAGCTAAAGTGTTATCATATTAATCTACTTTATTAAGTAAACAATAAAAACATATAAAACAGCTCACATATCGGGCCATATTTGTATCAAATTTTCATAGCTAGATACCAAAAGCTTCAAATTATTAAAATTTACTTAACTTTATTTACCCAATATATAGTATATATTCAACAACAAAAATTTGAAAAGGGGTAAATAATATGGGTAAAATAAAGCTATATTTTCTTTGTTTTATCACTGATTAAGTGTATACACGCAAATAAATTATATAAATATGTGTGTATATGCCTGGGGTATATAGACATTCACTTGCTGGAAAGTTAGTTCCCGGGTTCGATCTCAGTTAGTACTTGATTTTTTCTCTTGTATTTATCAAGAACTTAATAATTTATAAATCAAAACATATGAAAATTTGTTTACTATTTGTATCATATTGTCCTCTCGCAGTTATTTTTAACATGTACAAGTCTATGACTTCTCGAGTGATCTATTGAATTAAATTAGTAGAGCTATGGACTAACTCTGCTACAGTAATACAAGAGTAATCCAACATGTTTCTCATAGGACTTGGCTCGTTATCGCAGTGTCTGGACACGTTCTGAACTGTGAATTTGGTTGCCAATGCAGCTCGTTTCCTACGTCCAAACATCGCAGATTCTGAAGGGCCGGTGTTGACCTTGACCAGCATGTAGCCGGACGGAAACTCTGAGGTCATCAGTATATCTATCTTGTAGATCTGTTAGGTATACGATATTAATAAACGATGAAGATAGCTATTAGGGTGTGATTATTGTAACATGAAAGTTGGTCAGGTGGAAAGTTAATATCTCACTAGTAGATACAGCTGTAGTCTGTTCATCTGTACAACTTATTATGCTACAAAATTATACTCTAAGATAATAAGTGTTATTCAACGAAAATATTTTATGGCTATATAGTAGCTATATAGAGAGACAGATATACATTTAAATACATTAAAGTTTAAACATAAATTCTGTATTTTCGGCAATGTTATTTAAATAGGATTTCAGAAAATAGTTACAAATAACTTTCAAATTGAAATCTTAACGGGTTAGGTACAATATATATTAGATAATATAAGTTATTCGTCTACAATAGCATCTCTGGTCCTCTATAATAGAACCTTGGAGTTCGGTTTCAGCATGACTTCGACCCCGTGACCTTGAGCGACTAGGCCGTACTTAGTGTAGTAAGATGTGGACTTGTCTCCATCATTAGCGTATTGAATCACCGATACAATTCCGCCTATTACATAGGTATACGAGGAATTATATATATATAAATTAAATATATTCTCGTAAAAAAAATATATTTGTTTATTAACTTCTCCATTATTTCATGCTTTACAACATGAAATAATAAATCTGATTTATTTATTTATATATTTATAGAGGAAATATATGTAATGTGGCCACTTTTAGATAATGTTGTATAACTTTATAAATACTAGTTCTAATTCGATATTTTTTTCAATATAGATACATCTTTTGATATACAAGAGAACTGATGCATACTTTTATGATTTTACCTTATTTAATTGAAATTATTAAGGTTGCCAAATTACCCTCCATGGACGGTAAGGTGGCCATCTATTGTGGATAATGTGGCCACCTTAAAATTGACTTCCACTAGATGGCATTACTTTATATCAAGTTTAGTCCAATTATATCACATCAAGTATAATCTTAAATAACACTCGCAATTGTGATAATATAATGCTTTTTATTTTAATTTTATAAATTACTATATTCATTAATAGCTATTTATTATAGCCTAGGCTATACCATAGTATACCATTAAACTTACTTATCATGTTATTAATTTGGATAAAGTAATTTCACCAGTAAATGACTGAATGTCATGACAATATGGCGATAAAATACTTAGATAAAATAGTAATTTAGAAAGGTAACTAATTTATATTATCTGATTTCTATATATATATATATATATATATATATATATATATATATATATATATAGAACTATATACATATGGATCGACATTGAAATCAGATGGATCATCAGATAACGAATTACGAATACGATTAGCAACAGCAACTTCAGCAATGGTAAAACTTGGAACAATATGGCAAAGCAAAAAAATTGCGTTCCATGTATAATACAACCTCTATAAATTACTTATATTATCAATACTTCTCTACGGCTGCGAAACTTGGACCTTAAAGGAAAAAGAGGAAAAAAGGATACAAGCATTCCAAAATAAATCGCATAGAAGATTACTGTGTATTACATATCGCCAAAGAAAAACAAATGACTATATCCATGAAAAAATGATAAATCTAATAGGCAAATATGAACCACTCTTAAGCACTATAAAACGAAGAAAGCTTAAGTATTATGGTCATATTTGTCGACACGATGGACTGGCCAAAACCATTCTACAAGGAAAAGTAGAAGGCAAGAGGAAAAAAGGCCGGCCACGAAATAATTGGATGCACAACATAAATACATGGACAGATAGAAGTACTAACGAACTAACACGGATGACGGAAGATCGCCGAAAATGGAAGAAATTTGTTGTTGATACTTGTCTGATGATTCCCCCTACGATCCAAGAGTCAAGGGAGTAAAAGTAAAAGTAAGTATATATATATATATATATATATATACTAAAAATAAAAAAAATATATGGAATATTAAAAATGAATTTGTCGACCTCTTCATCATCGTATTGAGCCAAACTAAATAAAATATAATAAACGCAAACTAATAATAAAATATGAATAAAATATTAAAATAAAACTGAATAAAATATAATAAACGCAAAATAATATTAAAAAAATGAATAAAATATTAAATTATTAAAATATTAAAATAAAACTAATAAAAACAATAAAATAAATTAACTATAAAATTTAACTATCGGGCTTCTTGAAATAATCATATTGGCATTTCCTCGGTGCATGACTACAGAAAGCTTTTGATAAATCCAGTTTAGCGATTTATCTATATTTTCCATATGCTTATCAGCCCATCGTTTAGAAATATAGATAATTATATCTTTAGCAATTTGACCCCAAGTACCAAATGTTTCAGCAACGAAAGGGAGAAAAATAATACCTGCATCATGACAATTATTAAAAATGTTCTCATCTTTAGATTGTTCACGCTCATCAGCTGCAAAACTAGCCTCAATTGCCGCACTTAAAATAGTAGTGTTCTGCAGCGGAAAGGTGATTTATACATCATGGCGGCTGATTTTCCTAAGGACAAGTTAGTTACTGAAACATCTCCAGGTCTTCGAATAGTACCTGGGATCAAATTAGATATTTCTAAAGATGGGGATAAACCTGCTGAATTCATTATATGGTATATAGTATCTCGTACATAATTATGCCTATTAGTTCTTTCGCTCCCAGCTCCACATATCAGGCTATGGTCTCCATACATATCAAGTAGTGCTTTGTTGCAAGCTCGACATGTACGAGATATGCTATAGAGAGGTAGGCCCAACATGTGTCTAAGGAGTATTCTAAATTCAGTAAAATTAAAACACAGTCCCATTGAGGGATTTGGGACGGCTAGTAACCATGCACCTGCATGATCTCCCGATAGCGAAAGTAGTCTAGCTTTATGTTGAGTAGTGGAGCGGTTGAGTAGGTTACCTTTACTTTTTAAATAAATAGGAGTACATAATTTCTTCTGTAAGCCAATTCGTTCATCTAGAATTTCCTTAGCATTTAAACAACCCAAAAATGTAATCTTAGAAATTAAATCCTTCAAAATACCATCTATGTCTAATGAAATTGATAAATTTGAAATAAAAGGTATCGCTTGGCTTACAGAAGATAGATACGCTGCTGGAGCTATGTTGCATGCTGAAATAATCCCTAGACCACCTTCACGGATTGGAAGAGTAGCCTGACACCACGAGTCATCATCCAAGCTAGATTGGCAAATTTCTTCAAGCGATTTTCTTAAAGAGTTATCATATTTATTAATAGAGTTATATATGGATTTAGTAGGAGAAGTTCTAAGAGCATAGTTAATTTTACAAATATCTGCGCATGAACGAATAAGGGCTAGTTCACACTGTGGGTTATCCATTTGTAAAATTACCGGTTGCAATTTAATACAATAATTAACTTTAATATCCATGTGGTTATTTATATATTTGGAAGTACCAATTGATGAACAGAGTAAATCAATTCCTTCTCCATATATCTTATTAATTGAGTCAGGAAAGATATCCCACGAGATGTCATTGAAATTTGGCCACCAAATTTCATATTTGCTAATGTTAATTTCGAGACCTAAATCTGAAGAAACTTGTAGAATAGTATCCAATGTTAATTTCACTTCATTTATATCTCCTATTATAATACATCATCTAAATAAAATAATGATAGGTTAAAATTAGGGAATTTGGTAGTAATTATATCACTACGTTTTTTTAAAGCTAATGAAAATAGTAATGGGCCGAGAGGATCACCTTGCTGAACACCTCTGGAGCTTAGAATAAACTCATTGCCTATGAATAATTTAGATTCTGGGAGAAGAGTAAATAATGTCCAATTTAAAAGGCCTGTATATTTAGCAACTTGGCTAATTATTGATTCGCGAGATATTTGATTAAACGCATTCTTAAAGTCTATTTTTAGAAGACATTTATCATTAGAACTAGAATATATATCAATTAAGGATCTTACCGAATGCACAATAATTTCGCATCCACCATTTACACCTACGCCTAACTGTGTAGGAGATAACAACATTTCTGCTTCTTTTTTAACTGATGCATTTAGACACAAGTCTTCTTAAAGTTTCATCAACTGAAATAGGTCTTATGCCTCCGTATTTTTTTTTCAGTGGATAGCGCCGCAGAAATATTGAGCAATATTATGATTAACTTTTCCAGCTGCTAATAGATTTACTGTATCAGTAATAGCCTTAATAAAATATTCCTGTTTCATAGGGGTTATACCACGAAGAGCTTCACGAAGATGGTCAGAGGAAAGTTTATTTGGACCCGCACCACTAGCTACAGGAAAGGAATCCAACATAAACATCTCTTCCTTATAAGGTATAACTACTATAGTAGTAAACTGAATTGACGAATTAGTTTGCGTAGAAGGAATATCAATTGGATGAAGATTCCAGTTACCCATATTTTGTTACATATATCTAGCAGTATTAGAATCACTATATGTCCTCCAGCTTCAATTAATTCTGCTGGTATATTGTCAATACCAGCTGATTTTCCCATCTTTAATGCCTGGATAGCAGCCTCAACTTCGCTTTCCAATATAGGAAAATTATCCTGGTTTTATGGTTCATTTACTGTTAGTACTGGTATATCTCCTTCTGCGTTATGTGTATACAGTTCAGAAAAATATTCTGTACAACGTTTCAGAACTTCTGTTTTATCTGTTATGCACTTTCCATCTTTATCATGTACATTAACTATTATTTTGTCCTTCTTTTTTGTTAGCTCATTTACAATTTGGTAGGCTTTCTTGGTATTGTTTCTAATTAGACATTCTCCAATATCAGTATATTTGTTATTAATCCAGATTTCTTTTGCTATTCTCATCTCCTTCTTTATTGTGTTAATTATTTATTTGTACGTACTTCCTGGTTCAAATTTAGTCTTTTTCAGTTCTCTTCTCAAGTCACACATATCCATCAGTTCATTTGTTATCCATTTATTTCTTCTTTTCTCTGTGTTTTCCTAGGATTTCAGTTACTGTCTCTGTCATAGTTCTATTTAGTTTCTGTAATATTTCTTCTGTATTTTCTATTTCTATTAATTTTTGTTCCGTCAGTTTTTCATTTATTTTTTTTTCAAATAGTTTTTTGGTCTCTGGATTTTTCAGCTTTTCTAGATCGAATTTATTTCGAGTAAATTTATTTTTCTTAGGATTTTTCAGGTGTAGACTAAAAGTCATCATCAGCATGTCACGGTCACTACCTATGTCAGCTCCAGGGAATGATCTAGTCTTATTTATATTCACACTTGTGGAAAAACGTTTACTCACTAAAATATAATCGATTTGATTATGATATATTCCTCCAGGGCTATACGTGATTTTGTGTGCGGGCCAAATGTATTAACAATTTTTAACTCGTTTGTTTTTGCGAATTCCAGAAGTCGATATCCTCTCTCGTTTGTTACTGAATTGCAAAATATTCCAGAAGTTGATCCCCAATTCTTTTGTGCATCCTTACCAATTGTTGCATTCATATCACCTTGAATCACCATATCCTTCTTTGAAATTTTTGAGATTGAATTTTGCAAAAATAAATAAACTTAATTATATGTGTAAAGGTTAATTTCTATACAGCTGTTATATAATAACTCCGGCGTGATATTTAAAGATATCGTTCCGTTCACACAACTTGATGTGGTCTGACTTAGTCACTAGCGAAGTGAGAGGTTATTCACCAATACATTATGATTAACTGTGGTGAACTTACTAACTAGGCGTAGGCGAACACGTAAGTATTACTATATTGAAAGTATATTGAATGAATATTTAGAATTCTACTATTAAATTTATTAGAAATTAATGATATATACTCTATTTATATATAATAAATCTATAATTCACTTAATTTAATTTATATTATATATATATACACAATTATATACCTATATTTATATCATTGTATTTCTTATTATTTATTTTATAGCCTATATGTACATTAATATTATATAATTTAAAGAAATATTTAAATACAATATTTATTCTAATAAAAAAATTATAATAAAAATTATAAATATAAGAAATTTCATAAAGCTGTTATGAATGATTAAATGAATTCAGTTTATAGACAAAGTATATAAACTGGTGTGAAACCCGTATAAGGAGGATCAGTTAAAGCGATCAGCTTTATTGATTCGAAACATCCTAACAGTATGTGCAATGTCATATTATTATTTATATTCAAATAAAATAATAAAATAAAAATACTGATAAATATAATAATAAAATTATAGTAATATAAAAAACAATGGAATGATTAAATAAAAGGTTAATCACATACGAAAATAATACAAATTTAAAATTTATAATATCATCTTGTAATCAAGCGATACGTTTATTTAATATAATCTATAGACTATAATATATATATATATATATATATATATATATATATATATATATATATATATATATATAATATACTATTATATATAATATAATTCATATATTCAATAGTAATATCAGGTTTGCTAGTTATAAACATTATTTAGTTTGCAATTCATATAATAGCATCCTATATATATATATATATATATATATATATATATATATATATATATACGTATATGTAATAATCTAATATCTAAATATAGGAATAAAATGATATATTGTTGATAAAATTATCTCCGAATTATCTTATATAAATATAAATATCATGAATTTATATAATTTGTTATCATATATATATATATATATATATATATATATATATAAAGTATGTGCATATATATACTTTTTAGTATCTATATATAAATAACCATAACAATGACTATTTACTTTGAACTCGATTTTATCATAACTTTATTTTTCTCATACATACTAACATTAAAATCCCTAATTATGTTTACCCATTTATGAATTTATTTCAAATATTTACTATTATAAAGATATTTAATTGTATTTATAAGAGTACGATATTTTTTATTCATAATTAAAATATGTGATATAAATAATTTACCATAAAAAGTCAACAAATAATAGATTTTATAAAAAATAAAATATAATATATTTGGTAAATAAATTAAAAAAAAAATATGTTATTATATAGATGAGAATAATCTATATACTCGAAAAAAAATTAGAAGTCTATCTATATTGTAGATAAATCCATAGGGTTTTAAGGGGACTTATTAGTTATTGTATGATCATCATAATTAACATATTAAAATATTTAACTCAAATTAAATGTATTTAATTCAATCAATCTACCATATTTAATAATAATAATTTAATATAAATATTCCTTATAAAAAGAAGTAAACTAGTCCTCCTATAGTTTCTAACCATAGCCAACTCTGTTTTCGTGCAGGTTATCGTAGACATGCGAGACACATTTGATGGTATCACTGGGGTCTATGGCAGGCGTATACTTTCCATCGCATTCGCATTGGTTCTTTATGTACGGTTCTATGGATCTGAACTCTTGAAAAGCTTCCATTATGGATCTATGAACCGCCGTGAAATAAACAAATCAATAAGATACTAATTTTAATATATATAAACTTTGCTTAAATTATACATTATTTTAAATATTAAAATTAATAATACATGATTTATATTTATATATATATATAATAGATAAGTAGTATATAGGTTAATAACTATTAATATTATCACTAATGTAAGTTTACTAATTTCTTACATATCATAAAAAGCCTACAATATAAAATATATTAATCTTCATTAATTAAAATACTATAAATCCTAGATGTTAGCCATAAAGATATAATAACACATTATAATTATATATAAGAATTTGTGTATAAAGTTATACAATATGATAATATATAGCATTACTATTAATAATATGTTTAGAATACATTATTGAAAATGTTAATTGTTTAATTAAATAAATAAATATTTAATTTATTTTAAGTATATTAATTTATAGATAACATGTTATATCTTTTTGATTAATAACATTCCTATATGAATTAACACATTTATTGTTGTAAATATAAAGGAAAATTATTATATAATTTTGTTTAGAAAATTAAGAAAAATATATAGGTGTAAATATAAATAAATATTATATAAATTGTGTAAATAAATAATAACTTGTCAGTTAAAAAATGCCCATGAATGAATTCAACACCATCTTTAATTTGACCTTTAAATTCCAAAAATTCAGATGGTTTACCTGTAATATTTTATTTATGATAATATATATATATATTATTATTATTATTATCAGATTTAGGTACAAGTACCTGGGTAATTGTAGAAGCATTGCTGCTTGTCGAGACAATTACCCTTTATATCAACCCATATATATATATATATTAATATTTATAATCCATTAATATAAGGTGATTAAACCTTCTAATAAAATAAAATGCAATGTTACTATTTAATAACTAAGTAGGGGAAATTCTCCGATTACCGACCCTTAAATGATTATTTGTAATAACATATTTAATATTAAATATATTTATTTGAAATTTTGTAATTAGGGTAATATTATGGCTTTGAATGATGTGGCTATTTTAAATTTTTCATATAATTATATTTATAAGAATAAACAGGGGGGGTCGGTAATCGGATTCATGTGCCTAATACCGACCCCCTTCTGCTATCACCGACTCCCTAAAATAATCATTGTATAAATAATTGTAGTATTATAATATCCAATACATATAGTTAATATACATAAATATATTTAATTATAACATGCACACAATTTATTTTGTATTGAATTTATGTTTTAATGGTAATATTAAATTTAAATTTAAACTTTATAGTAATTATATTAAAATAGTGTAAATTATTATTTAATATTCATTTAATAATCAGTATGTATATAATCAACTAAAAATATGAATCCTACACTTATATCAATGATACACAAACAACTTACGACATATTTAGAAGTATAATACGGATTTATTTTGATTGTATATTATAAATCACATGGTGTCGGTATTAGGGTAATATAGGGGATCGGTAATAGGAAAATCACATGGGTTGCTATAATTAAGATATATTGGTTAATATTTATTCAAATTAAATTATTTGTATAGTATTTATAAATATGTTATTGATCTACAATATTATTTGCAGTATTAAGTTTTCTTTTAATTAATAAAGTATTTACAATGATTTAAAAAAAATTATTATTCAAATATTTAAACAAAATACTTATTCATATTCATGATTAAATTCCTAACAGTTTATGTATATATAATTATTTGATATATCTAATAGTTACTGAGATACGAGATGGGGTCGGTATTAGGAGGGTGTCAGTAATCGGAGACTTTCCCCTAACTAAACTAAATTATAATATGTAGATACATAGATTTATAGGTTTATTTACATACTAACAAATGTTATTAAAAATAATATCAATCACTTATATAATATTTATCACCGACATTAAAAATACATAAATATTCACTGAATAATAACCATATTCATAGCAATCGGCTCCATTCGGTAGGTCATCGCAAAATAAGTCAAATTTACATTTTTCGAGATCTAATGCTTTCTTGGCGGCTGATTTAATAATATATAATATATACATATATATATATATATATATATATATATATATTTATATATATAACAATATATTAGTGTTATAAATGTAGTTAAACTGTTCAACTCATATTAATAAATAATTTCAAAATGTAAGACATAATTATTGTAATTACAAATATTTATCAATAATATTAATTTAGGGTTAAATATGTATCCGTAAAATGAATTGGGAACATTTACAACATTAATATATATATATATATATATATAATTGTATTTAATATTACATTTTTTATGTATTAATTTTATATTTATAAACATTTTATAAAATGTTATATATAAATATAAATTAATTATCACATTTACATTATCTCTTTTCCAGGTATATTATAAATTATGATATGTATATATCAGTATTTATCTATTATCATATTTGTTATTAACAATTTATTTTGATTTTTTAATATAATACATAATGTAAAAAATATTTCTTATATATTTTATAATTTTCAATAAATAATTTAAATTAATTTATTATACATTTTCAACTTAATATAAGTACTATAATATATAGGGCTTATAATATAAAATACTTTTCGTACGTATATCATATATACAATGTATATATAAACTATTACATATTAACACTTGTCATTAATACTAGTATATACTATTACTTGATAATTACGTATATTAACATACCTTCACATACTGATTTACAAGGTCTGCCATAAGAGGTTCCGTCTCTCTTACAAACGGAGAATTGCTCAGCGCACAATAATTGTATGACTTCTTTGACATGTTTTGCACATTTAGGTAGTTCATTATCACTAAAATAATATAATAAATAATATCATAATTATATAATATATATATATATGTTTACAATAATGTAACGCGTATGAATATTCTATATAAGATCAAATTATTGATAATATATTCATATTTTATTATAAATACCCATAGAAAATTTACATTTTTACATTAAATTCTATTATATATATTTTGTGTAAAAAATATTAATGTGTAAAATAATTATATAAAAAATGGTTATTAAAAAATAATATTATATTATTATTTTATTTAACCTTAATTATACCCTTTTAAAAAGTAAAGTAATGATAAATCTAGCATGAAATAAATAGATTTTAATAAAATTACAATAATGTTTGAATGTTTAATGATATAATACTTATCTTACATAAATCTTATTAAATAATGAAATTATTTAATACAGTAGTTAGATAATATTCAAATTTTTACTTTAAATTGAAATAAAAATTAATAATTAATTATCAATTAATAATAAAAATTATAATAATATATAACATTCTATATAAATATAACTAATTTTATGTTAGGCATATTTTTAATAATATATATGTATAATGTTATTATCTAGATTAATTAGTATATTAATACGTATATAATCGCATAATAATTATACTAAAGTAAATAAAGCTCATATTAGAGTTGATTTACTTATCAATTAAAACCTATAATCTCTGTTCCTATTTCTTCTGATAAACATGTCCTGTCCTACACCAACGCATATCTTCGAAGTGTGTTCGATGCAGTCCATGCTTTCTATTAAATTGTTGTAGATACGTAGATAATATCCATGTTACGTATAAATAGGTAATCTTACATAACATATGTGCTATTTAATATCCACACATCGTTGAAATATTATTATATATAATTAAAACTATAAAACTAAAACTAAAACCGTTATAATTAAAACTAAACGTATTAAGTTTATATAATTAAATGTTTGTATGTATTTGAACTAGACCTATATTATATGTATTTAATTAAATATATAATACATACTATATATTAATATTACTATAATTTTAAAAATATAAATTTAGAAACAAGTCTATAGACCAAACATCGCTTATATATAAGCGATGTTTAGGTTAAACGTTTAATTAAATATATAAATACGTGTTTTATCAATTTAATAATAGTAGATTAAAATTATATATTAAATACCTCATTTTCAGTTATGATAGATCTAATCTATTCTATAGAGGGAGTTCTAATGAAGTTAAACTTATTCGACTGGTAGTTTTAATGGATCTAACCTATTATACTGGTGGTTAAAACGATCTTAAAGTTTAAACCTTAAACCTATTCTATAGGTAGATCTAATAGAGTATAACCTCTCCAACCTGTAGTTCTAACGGAGCTAACCTATTCTAGAGTATTCTGCCCCGATGTACAGGTACTGATAGATTTTGAACTCGACATAGCGGTCTCTGTTGTTGACATTGGTATCCAAGGTAACGTCTTTCATGGGCGGGTCCGTCATTCGCGGAAACCCTTTAGCCCCTGTCTGCCCTTTTGGCCCGGTGTCACCTGACATCTCAACGTTATCCAGTCGTAGTTTAGGCGGAGGTGGTGGTATTGTGCTAGTGAAGTATACATCCGGTAGTGTGGGAGTGAAGTAGGCGGTGGTGGTATCAATGGTTGTGGTTTCATCGGAATCTGGTTTCTCTGTAGTGTCGTCTTCTTCTTCGTCGTCGTCGTCGTCATCATCGTCATCGTCTCCCGATTGTTCACTCCGCTTCTACGTGTAAACCGGTGTTTTAGCATTCATTATATATGTTTGTTGTTTTAATTTTATTAGTATTCCACTCCGATCATTTAATTAAGCTTTCTAATTGAGTAGAAGGCAACAAATCGAAATATATATAGATATATATATATATATATATATCGATTAATAAAAAATATTCTATAACTACGCAATCTATTATAAACAATTATAAACAATATGTTATCGATACAATATTCGTAAATTGAATCGATAATATATTCCGTATTGGTAACCATTTCATGATTTAATATACGTACTTTTCTTCTATTTTCTGATTTTTCTAAAATTGCTCTTCTCTTCCTCGCCATCGATGGGCTCATTTCAAATGTAAACATAGACACGTGTAATGCGTCAAACTGTTTTTGTATTATTAATATATAAGGTATGAATACACATATTTATGAAACATGCATATGTGTATTATATACTATATATCATAATTATCTATTCTATTATAATATATAAATACATATCTAGTTTAATAAATCAATAGTTAAATGGCTTTTCATGATCGACATTTAAAATGTACATGTACTACCTCATGTAGTCTGCATCATGTTGTACATGTATGATTATCATAATTGCATTATTAATAATAATCAGTATTGATAATTATCATTGATAATGTAACATTAAACCATTTAATGATTAAATTTAAGTAGGACATTAAATATAACCTATACAGTATAGGCAGAATAATTATTATTATAATACTGACATTATTATTTAATAATAATTATTATGATTATTATTATCATTATAAACTTAGTACATTACAGTACTGAGTACTACATAATGATTATGATAATATCATATTAAATCTGATTATTAATCGTCATAATTAATTATCATTATCATGAATATCATGATAATCATGATTAACATGTAGTACTATGCTATTAATATCATACATTACCAATAGTTGGTCCGTTTTATAATTAGCTGGAATATATATCCATTACTATTGGTGGGAATTATTTCACCTTCAGAATAATCTGAATCACTATCGAATACAAAATGCATAATTATATATAAAGTATTTTAATTTGAATTTTTATTTATTTATAAATAATGTAAATAATTGTAAATGATCGAGATATAATTATAAGCAGAAATAATCTAGAATTATTACAAAAGTAAAAATCCTACCACATCCTACTATATACAAGGACTTTGAGGGGCCCCTCAAAGTCTGTGACTATACATCACCATTAAATATATTTTATTTTGTCAATTTTCATAATTTTGCAAAAAATACTACTTCTAAACTCATACTGTGTACAAATTATTAATATAGTAACTACATATTTATTAATAATTAATTAATATTAAATATATTGTAATATATCTATTTATATATATGTATATATATATATATATATATATATATATTATCTATTAATTTATGTTGACTATTTTCGTTCATTGAAATAATATGATTAGTCAATAGTTGAATCTAATATAAGTTGAATACCTTATTAAAATAATATATGTATATATATATATGTATAATAATTATTATATTATTAAAATTTAATCAATCAACTTACCATTATAAAAGGTTCAATAAAAATGCCATCTTTATAAATTTGCAATGTCATCTTATTAAGGTATGAATGTGCCTGAAACTGTTATATTATTTGATATATTAATACATATATTTGAAAAATATTAGATTAACTAAATATACGAATTATGTATAATAAAGGTATATTAATACGTAAAAATGAAAAGTATGAAATTTAAACTATGAATAGAATGATATGATTACTTATATTTTTTAAGTTGACTATTTTAAACCATATATCCTATGTATTAATACTTGAAACTTAATAATATTCATAAGTGGGTAACCTATATACTATTATAACTAATATTATACAATAGTATAGTATAGTAAATAGTATATACTATATACACACACATATATATATATATATATATATATATATATATATATACACGGTGGAGTGTCGACGCCGATAGGGCGCGTCCCCAGGTTGCGGATAGGGGAATGACCTCTTTAAGAGGTTAGCTGCGAACTAAAATAAGCAGCCGCGGACAAAACGACACACCTGTCGCCTTGAGGAGGAGCCCATTGGATTGGAAAGGCTAAGGGAAACCCTGACAGAAACCGGGAACCGCGGTCACAAGTCATTCTGTTTAGTAGCCGGCACCTTTCACATAGAATGTCATTGAGAAAGTGTCTAGGTTAAATATCTCAAAAACAAACACATGAATACAAAGAAATGAACGGCCCTCAGTCGCGGGCAAATAGAGGGTGCGAATAATCTCCCGGTTAGGACGGCTACATGGAACACTAGAACACTAATAGATAATGATACTATTGACTTATTAATAAACGAATTAAACGAATGGAAATCAATATAATTGGCATAACAGAGACCCATTGGACAACAGATATACCTACGATGTGGAAGAAATATAAACACGTCATTATACACTCACAATGACAAGACGGCATACACAGACAAGGTGTTGCTTTAATACTGAATAAAAAACTAATTGAGCATATGATTAACTATGAGTGTATATCAAACAAATTATTGAAGGTTACCATTAATATCAGAGAGAATAACAAAATTCGTTGTGCACCATAAGAGTGATTTTAAACATGCTATTGGTTATCGATTCCTTATCGGCATTTGGATCATCTAAATATGAGTATAGAGAATACACAACAATTTTTTTTTAAATGTAGGTCAATATTGTACATGCGCCAACCTTGTCAAATTTAACAAAATTTAACTTGGAAAATACCAAAAAAACATAAATTTGTATATTTTTCACAGTTATAATAAAGCTACAATCATGAAATTGTCAGAATATGTGTAATGTGTATAGTTAATTTGAATATTATAAATTCGTAACAAAATTTATTTTATTTCTAGGATTTTTTTTTAAATTATAGGATTTTCCAGAATTTTTTTTGACCTCTCATAATTGTGTACAGAATTGTTATATTTTATAAATTTATATTATATATAATAAACAAATAATTCATTAATCAATATATATAACAATTTGGCTAAAAAAAGTACAATTACAATGACATTTCTACAATTTTGTCAAAAATCATCAATAAATGACCATGTTTTTGTGGAGTTGGTACATTTACAAATTTGACTTTTTTTTTTTTTTTTTCCTAATTCATCTTAAGATGTTATATTATAACGTACAAGTATTATAAATTAAAAAAAATAGCTCTTTATAATTTTAATAAATAGTCAAAGTGGCCTAATTTTTAGAAAATTTGTATATATATAAAATTTATTTTATTGTTTAAATTAATTATCTAATAACTAATATTATAATTAGGGATACTATAGATAATATTTACTATATATTAATGTTATCTATTAGAAGAATATAGTATTTAAAAAAGTACTCATTATTATATATATACCCATTACAATAAAATATAAATAAAATGTACAGAATTCAAATAAATGTCCTTACGGACATTGTTTATAAACATATACAATACAATTACATAGGAATAACGACATTTCGAGATTTATTTTTTTTTAATAATATTTTTTTTAAAAACATCCGTCGCACCAATAATGAACCAAAATGTATATGGTTTAATACAATAGTATCATGAGCATCATATCTATAGAATCTACTATGCGGGTTTAGGATCTTTAAAATTAAATCACTCTTAACGCCCCTGCCTCTAGCTACGAAGATACATATGTAGAAGAATTTTTCGGAACGTTATAATATGAAATTAACATCCTTCCACCAAGCGACAATATTGTACTACTAGGTGATTTTAACGCATCGGTAGGAGGCAACATGCAAGACATCTGGCCAGAAGTATTTGGGAGTTATGGTGCAGGAGATCACAATGAAATAGTGCTAAATTGAAATTTAAATGGTGTCAATAAATATTTTCTAATGTTGACATATAACTTAAATCATACATGTTTTATCTAGTTATATTGAAAAAATGAAGAAAACATATTCAATTGTAAAAAAGTTAATAATAGTTATGTCAGTATAATTGGTCAAAATTAATTATTCTGAGTAAATCAAGTTTAAAATATGATATATGAATATAAACAATATGAATATACAGGTACAAATAATATAATATAAACAAAATGAATAATCTAATGAACATACTTTAAAAACCATTTAAAAGATAATATTTGAAGTATTATAATTCTACATTAATAACAAAATTGAAAATCATTTTTTTTAAGTGACAAAATATCTGAAATGGAAGAAAATTGTATAAAGAATAACACTCATAAATTATTCAAACAAGTTCTTGAACTAAAAGGATAGAGATATAGATCTATACTTGCTATGAAAGACTAAAACTACCCAAGATAATCTAAAGATGATAAAGCAAGATGTGTTACATATCTGGAAAATTCACTTTGAGAAACACCTCAACACGCAATTCAACCACGACTAAAATGCTCTGCAAGAATTTTACTCAGTAGATGTTAAATGAAAACATTCCGCAAATAACTGTACAGGAAGTAAAGTACTCAATACAACATCTAGCAAATAGAAAGTCACCTAGGGTTGATAGAATAAATTGTGAATTGATAAAAGCTGAAGGTGATATTATGACTAAAACACTAACAAACCTGTTTAATAAAATAATTATGACAGAGAATTCACCAAATAACTAATTTAAGATGATAATAACTCCATTCACGACAAAAACGGTGACAAACTAAATGCCACAAACTATAGAGCCATTGTACTATTACCAATATCAGGTAAAATATTCTGCAAAATCTTAAAAATAAATTCTAGCACATAATTGAATCATCAATGAGTGACTCTCAATTCGGTTTTAGGCCAGGTAGAGGAACCATGGACGCAATATTTATTACAAGGCAGTTGATTGAGAAAGCTAAAGAGCACCAAATACCGCTCCATTTCTACTTTATTGATTGAAAAGCAGCATTTGATCCTATTTGGAGAAAGATACTTTAGAAAATGCTGTATGTTTAATATTGGCGTGAGATAAGGCTATATAATATCACCAAGCTTATTCAACATATTCCTGGAACAAGTAATGAAGGTAGTTAAAAGTTTGAACCGTGACTTTCAATTAAACGAAAATATGTCTATTGATATCAAATATGCAGACGATACGACACTCATATCTGATATATTCGAAAAACTGCAACTATATTTATTGGAAATTGAACAAGCTCGTCAAAAGTGGTGTTTGAAGATCAATCCTCTTAAATGCGCAATAATGACACCAGATAGCAAAGTGGTTCCCAAATTTTCCAACTTCAAATTTCTGGGTAGTATTGTTCCATACTGCTCCTCAGATATTCAACACCGAATATCAATAGCGTTACAAACATTCGGCCGACTAAGAAGTATATGGTCATCCAAAGACGTATCAATAAATCTTAAGACTAGACTCTACGGAGCAAATATTCTGCCGATCAGCACATACGGTTCAAATTCATGAACTACAAGATGAAAGGAAATCGATGCGCTACTAGTTTTTGAAATGAAGTGCCTTAGAGCTATACTCCGGATCACTAGGTCTGACAGAGTCCGCAATATCATGATACGAAATAAACTAAACATAAGCGAAATAATAGAAGACATAGTTTTTAAAATAAGACTTCGCTGGTTTGGTCATGTTGTCAGGAACACGTTAACACTAAATTCCAGCTATAAGCCGGATTTCAATAAAAAGTGACTAATAGGACGACCACCAAAAATATGGTCTGGTGGCACGAGGGAACAGTGTGGTGAGCCACTATTAAATATAGAGAGACAATTTAAACGACGATATGCCTTCAGCAACTATTTATTCATGTGGAAAGCAAAGGTACGCTAATCCTACGCATTTAAGTCATGACTTGCAAGTCAAGTCATATATATATATATATAGCATACTAGTAGGGGTATATATCTTACCATAGTTCTATATAGCAATGTTTAAATATAGGTGTATTCAAATATTTAGGTATCTTACTCTTCAGTTAGTATGGTATAGTAACCCTGAGATGTAACATAAACCAGCGTTTCCTCTTAACATTACTATTCTTCAAAACAGTCCGAATCCATTGTTTGGTTCCTTCATCCTTGTGTTCGACAACTAATCTTCCGTCTTCTAATAGTAATGTAGCTCCAAATACTGATAATATCACCCTTCAAAATATAAAATACAATGTATATAATTAATTATGTATAACCTATATATATATATATATATAAGATTTTTTTGTTTTAAATTTTCTTTTTATACATATATATATATAGTGTATTTAGTAAATAATATTTACACATATACCAGGAAAATCCCAGACAATTTGAAATATTATTTATTATAGTTATTAATTCATATAAAAAAGAAAACAATTAAAATGATATAGATTAAATAATTCAATTCATTAATTTCACTGTACTTATTACAATACATCTAAATGATATTGCAATATCTTCAGGTATCATGTGAGTATTATCCTTGAGAACAAGTTAATTTAAGTTAGTTGTATTATTAATCAGGTGTAATTCAGTGTTACAAACATACAATTAACCGTAATGCTTATATATATATATATATATATATATATATATATTATATACGTATAGTTATATTACCTACATATATTATATATGTATACCTATTATTATAATTATATCCAAATATTAGTAAGATTATTGCGATAAATTACAATTTAAATTATTAATGTATAAATGATCTCAATAAAGATCGATGTTAATACTTAAATACAATGTACATCTGAGATAATAGGTTACGATGTTTAAATATTGTAGTACACACGAACTGTTTACTCGAGGTATCATTGGTTTCCACCATTAATTTGAACATGGATCCTTCGTATGATTGTCCTGGATATACGACGGTTAGTCTATCGAAACACATTATCTTGTATGATGTATTGTAGACGTTGATGAAGGTTTGCTCGACATCGTTGTTGACCGGTATCGGTTGATACTTACCGCAATTATTATTACCGAAATGGTATTCAAGATTTACTGTTGAACAATTTAACTATCAAATTTTTACATTTATGTGTGTACCAAAGATTTTCTGAAGGGAAATTGCTTCGTAAATCACATTTCTTCGAAAATCTTTGTATATTTTATATATATATATATATTTAATTTAAAGTATATGTAGACGCTTAAATATATCATAAATGATCCCTCAAAAGTGTTTATATAGAAATACAAATACTAAAAGTAGGTGCTACAATAAATACTATTTAAAATAATAAAATAAAATGAATAGAATATATAGATATTATAATACACACATAATTGTATCTATAATTATATTATAGGAATGTTATAATTATTATCTTAATTATTAAACATATTTTATAACTATAAATATAATAATTTATCATTTATTTTAATAGTGACATACTTATATATTTTCATAGATATTATTATATAGATATATCTATAGTTAATTCTAAAAAGAGTGGCATAATCATAAGATTAATAAAAATACTTTAACACACTTTAAACAAATAATTAATGTGGAAAATTATAATAATTGTGTACAATTAAATCAATAGTTAATGATGAAAATAGTTAGATACAACTAGCAAACTTACATGAATGTACGCTAGATAATCTATCCTAATTCTGGTAAACTAACTGTCAGTGGGAAAACTCTGTTTGCGGCGCGGTTTACTGGCCTCGTTACTACAGAAGTCGGAACCGCACGCGTAGATACCCGTAGAGTTAAGTAATTTACTTCCGTTTGCGCATACAGCCGGTCCCGACTGTCTGGTACCTAGCGCGATGATATATTGTCGGTAGGCTTGAGATCTATTGTCTTCGGTAGAAGTGCTGCTACAGGGCAGATAGCACACGAACAATAGAGCCATTATCAACGGTATCATCTTCATCTCTGACGGTGAGGAGTAGGGGGAGGTGTCATATTAATATATTAATAGGGCATATATATATGGTATATAAATATTAATATATAAATATGATATATATTAGACGATACATATAGGTATCTAGTTACTTTTAGTTACATAGAAATACTATAGTATTCTTGTATACATATATGTATACAAATAGTATATAGTATATATATATATACACTACTATACTATAATATAGTGTCTTTATAGGTAACTTGATTCATTGAACACTATTACTATGTGTTTGTTTATTAACACCTATCATTATAACCATTAACCACCAATTATTAATTAATAAACAGTATAGTATGTATCATTAGTATATGCACTAATTATAGTACAATAACACTATAGTTATAGCGGGCAGATATAACGGTTATATATAACTTACAAATACAGTGTACCTGCAACTGGTATAGGTATGCTCTCTATGGTATCTTTATATATAGATACTTATAGGTAGTAATTCATATTAATTGAAAAGTATTCAACACTATTAAACTATGTGTGTGTGTTTAGTAACGGTTATAGTGACGATGATGATGATTATGATGCTGATGATGATGATGATGATGATAATTTATTTAAAAAATGACTAATTATAAAATTATCATAGTGTGACGATAATACATACAATACATGAATACATAGTAAGGACAAGTTTACAACGTGACGAAAATGAATATACTTTGAGTTCAAATATCGTGAAAAAAAAGGTAATTCTTTAGTTTGTGTTTAGGGGTGGCGCATAAATATTATAATAACGTATCTTTAGGGTGTGTTCAATAAATATCACTACAACAACCCATGTTAAATATAGGTTAATAAACGGCGATGGCCGTATTTATTTCTATATAATAGTATGTATACCTATAAGTGTAATGGTAATGTGGGTCATAGTTTACACCCTGATACCCTTTCTCCGCAGATTATACATTGACTATTAAGTAATGTGTAACTATTTTAGTATACAATGTCATTTAATTTATAAATATATATATATATATATATAATTATATACATACATATACATAAATATACTTGCATTATATACATATATATATATATATATATATATATATATATATATATATATAATATATATAATTATATACATACATATACATACATATACTTGCATTATATACATATATATATATATATATATATATATATATATATATATATATTTATATATATATATATATATATATATATATATATATATGTGTGTGTGTGTGTGAACTGTCTTACGCAGACGCGTAGTTCATCTGGCTAATATATCATATATGAGCATATATAACATCATCATATACGTATATGCCAGTCTGTAGGAATCGTTTAATCCTCGTTCAGGCACATAACATATACATAGGTCTTACAATACTTGAAGTGATATTATATAACTGTGTATACATAGTTAATACAGTGGATTCATTAACATGAAAGTATATGGGAAAGTAACCTATAGGTATTAGCTAATACGGACACTTTAACAATAAATGGTCTTAACATTTTATGACTATATATTTATATTCAAAAATTACAATATATTAATATTATATGATTATAGATATTATTGTGATTTTAAAATGTTATTTAATCTTTTAATTCCATAGATAACGGGGGTGTCCATATTCGCTATTCATGTCCAAATACGGATACACTGTGTTATAATACGGACACCCCATACACCACTAGATAAACTATAAATTATTGATGAACCAATAAGATAAATTACAATTACATTATTTATAATTAAATTTATGAATAATTTAATATAATTTTATTAGTAATTAATTCATTTATTTTTATTATTTTTTTAATTAATAATACAAGTTAAATATCTAAATAATATTTTTTTTAAATTTAGCTTCATTGGTGGGATTAATAATACAACGCACGCGATATTTATGAAAATTATAATAATTCACACGCTGCGCGCTGATTGGTCATAGGGTGTCCGACAGAAACTGACTTAATTAAAACATCTAGAGTGTCCGTATTATGGATGTATATGCCCTGCAGGTATATGTTCATAACTTAATTAATATTTGATAACAAATATATAAATTATGTATATAATGTTTAGAATGCTTTATTTTTTAATAATATATTGTTATATTTAATATCGTACATTTGAATATTCTTGAAATGGTTTAAGTTGAATTTTGTTTTCATAAATTTAAAAAAATAATACAAAATTAAGTTTATTAGATATATCAACACTATTTTGAATAATTAATAATACAAATTAATTATTTAGGCTATTTATATAATTATGAATATTTATATAATTACACATTTTTTTGTAGGATCTATAGTTTCTGATATACCGATTTTACGTATTCAGTTACTTTCACCTAAGTATAATCTTTATATAAATTTCTGATTGACTACAAATATTTAATATATTATATTATATTATATAATACAATTATATTCCTATAATTTACTTATTTATTTATTTACAACCGTCGACGGTGATCAATTTTAAGAGTGATTACTATATAATATTCTTTTAATAACTACACGTATATAATCATATTTTTATAATAATAATATATAACCGTAAATATTATATAAATCCTTATTTTAAAGTGACTTGTAATATTTGAATTATTTTAATAGTATGGAATAATATTATTGTTGATTTCAGAACCTTTTTATATTTTAAGTTTTTTAAATCGAGGAAATACATGCTTATAGTTATTTAAGCTATCTACTAAACAAATCACATATATCATTAGGCTGTGTTATGATGTTTATTTCACTCATTCTTTCTTGTGTATCCTCATTCCCACCCATGTAGTATATGACCTATATATTATATAACATATCCACTTATTTCATATATTATTTCATATATCTTATTAAATAATTACATAACAATAACAATATAGAACTACGCAATAACGAATACGAACACACACACACATACTCATACATAATCACATGTGTATAAAGCAACACACACACATACACATACATAACTACATGCATTATTTACGTACATGGTGATATTTATAAATAAGAGTTGAACATATATGTTCAATCTTTTATAATTTATTTATATAACTTTATTATATATTTTATAATTCCACCTTCTCTAATTTATCATAATTATACATATATTGTTATTGTTATTGTCATTTTTATTTGGTGGAGTCCTTTCATCCCATCCAGGAACTTAGATGAAGTTTTCACTTATATAACCATATATGGCTCTAATGTCCCTTCGAAGCTGCTTTCATGTTAAGGCATCCAAGGTTTTAATGAGAGCCGTTAATCATTTATTTATACACAATAATATATAAGATCACTTCTAAATAATATTTTAAGACCCATTTTATAAAATTAATTAATGGTCCGGATGAGGCAGATATATATATATATATATATATATATATATATATATAATATATATATATATATATATTATTTTGTAATGTATGTATAGATAAAATTATCTATAAAACAAGTAAACTTGTTTTAACGATGCAGGTCCTACAGTGAAAGTACTATAGGCCTGCATCATCGCTAGGTATAGTACCTCCTATATATAACTCCTATAGGAGGTCTTGATAATACCGTGAGATTTATAATTATAATAATATAAAAACATGTGACGCACTTGATCACTGGTATACACTCGTATGTACACTGTACGCTTGTATACCTTAATGTATTCGTATTCATCACGAATCGTTCCATTACCCTTTATATTTAAAATAAAAACTAAAATTAAAATACCCGAAACATGACTACAAATAAGTATTTGACAAAACTATTTGTTAACCCTTAAGTGGACAATTGCCCACACGATATTCATGAATATTCCTACACATATAACTCGAAGTCGCAGGGATTAAATGTCTACGAGTGGTTCACTATGGTGTAACCAAGGTAGGTAATGTTCCTAGTAATATTTCACATTTATTTTCAAATGGAAGATACTCATTGTAATGATATTATTTACACTAACATTACATATACTATAACACACACTTTATAAGCCTATAGGCTAATATATATATATATATATAAATATAATATATATAATATATATAATAATAATATATATATAATAATATATATATAATAATATATATATATATATAAAATTACGAAAATGCCATTTATTGTAAATTAAAAATGTAAATTAAAATGCATCATGATTCATGTTTCTAACGATAACTCCCAAGGGGTGACTCATGTATATTTGCTTTATGTTTCCATACGATGAAGTTTATTTAAATCTATAGAATATAGTGCGTAGACTTATAGACTATAGTATGTATAATGCGTACACTGTTTGCATGCTATATCGCATGTTAGTATCGTACACTATACCCGTGTAATATACAGTATAGTATATACTGTATACTATACGGTATAGTATACAGTGTAGTATATACTTGTATACAGGTGAATTTATAGACGTGAATACGTAATAAACGTATACCAAGTACTTGATTAAATAAATAATATTACCATACGACGTATATAGAATAGTCATATACACCCGATATAAACTATAACGTAATCTATTTATAACTATTTGAAACTATTATATCTATTTAATAACGCATATTTGTATTTACGATTACTATGACTCATTTAGCGCATGAATCATTGCTGCAATGTAGGCCAGCACGTATCACGTGTGTGTATACACTGGCTTACAATATATCGATGTGTTAACAATACATTAACATACCTGCGTTACAACTTAGATGACACATAATTACGTAATAAATATACTATAGTTCATACACGCAATATATTTAATTGTTCTATATAATTATATGATACATATTTATAGTATTTTACCGCATATTCTAATATGTAAGGTTTGATATACTATTATATTATTATTATTGTGAATAATGCTGTATTCAAGATCATATAACAAGATTTATAAGTTATATAGTATAACATAATCAATGTACAAAATAAATGTAAACATAATCCAGTATACCTGTGATTGTTATAATAAAATTAAATGTTAATATTATGTATACAATATATATATATATATATATATATATATTCCTACAGTATTCTCAATACTATCGTATATTATGTACAATACAAATAGTGTACTGAAGTATTAAACTATACAAACTTAGTTGTCGGACGCTCGTCACGCTACATGACTCATCGAAAATCTTAGTGCATGACTCACCGCGACGAATCGTGACTATTAGGTGACTCACGATAAGCTTAGCTCTACGTGGAGTCTAAGTATAACACGATATTCCCTATGACTCATCGAGGTACCTCTATCGGGCATATTAGTAACGCGTTGACCTCGTTGTTAGAACTTCCTGCACAGTATCCGGTTGCGGACTAAATCACGTGTTCGACACCTAATATCCTATCTGGAATCAGTTACTCGTCGAAGCTATTAGGTAGTCGAATACACGAAGTGTATACATAATATCGCTACGTCACGTCGTACACCCATAGAGCTAAAGAGAAAAGTTTCTCTCTAGCTATATACATATACCCTACGGGGTGAGCGATAATGCAAATATACCACGTGTTAATATGTCGTAGACTAAAAACTAATAATGAAAGTTAACTCATAAATGGCGTGAAATCTTTCGACACATATGTTTTAAATACGCGTCGATACCTCTATTTTAAATTACCAGATTGTGATCGTTTTTTTCGTGGAGGTATCATATAAATTATATTATATAACACACTAATCGTGTACGTGTTTACTGGGCCCAGTATACCGGTATATTGTTCTAGAATATGCTAATAAGCGCGTATCACGTGACAATAACACCTATAGGTACACGTGTACTTTGTAAGCTATGCGATAACGAGCCACTAAACACGGGTGTACTGTTTGGGTGCTGGTTGATCGATACTTAATAATCAGACAACATGTTGTTATATACGGGGAGTTGTAATGTCCCCCGTGTTAGCTTCAGTGTTGTAACGACATCTTTTTAATTCAAATTATACATGCATTTAATATACATACATTGATGTAATGTATTTAATATACTGAACACACACATATATATATATATATATATATATATATATATTATTTTGGTTATTTTTATTTGTTTGTGATCCATGGAGTATTTTCATCCAATGCTTGCAAATTAAATATAGTTGCACTTCTTATATACACTGTGTATATGTATTTATGTATATTATATTACGTATAAATTAGAATATATTTACATAATGAATCACATATATTCAATGATAAACACATAACAAAGGCTTTATTGACCAAGAGTCTAGCAAACAATTGACCTTTACTATATTTAGAATAATTCATGATGAGATTTCATATTATATTATTATACGATACCGTATTATTAATATTGTAGATGTAATTTGTGTACTAGCTTTATAGATTTATATATAATTATATAATAATAATTAATAAACACACTTTATTTTATTTCATACATCTGTGTTTATTAATTATTATTATATCATTATATGTATATATAGAGTAAATATATTATAAATTAACTCGCTAATAAGTTAGTTAATTTATAATATATGAACATAATCAATGCTTAGCCCGGTGATCCAGTATTATATATATATATATATATTTATGATTATATATATATATATATATATATAATTTATATATCATATATAATAACATTATACTTTTATATGCACCTATAACTACATATGACAATTTAGCCATAACCATACGTATAATATATCGTACATTATAATAGCGATTATGTTTTATAGAGGTCACGTATGGCTAGAAAGGTCACGCATAACCATTGTTTAGCTCCACGGGGGAGTTACTAGTAATACATACGCTCTAGTTAGCTGTAGCTATATATCGCAATACAATCGTTGCGATACGTTACATAACAATGTTATTCTACTATAGTAACTATGGTTACTAGGTAAACAACACGATTGCGTAATACAACGAAGTCGGAATAAAAACATCTATAAATAACCCTACCGAGTACGAATATAACCATACATAAATATATAGTGTCGTGGATGTTGTTATTTATTTTGGTGTAGTGCTTTCATCCCTTCCAGTAATTCATATATCGTTTGTACTTGCGATCAAATAGATATCATGTGACTTTTAAGTCGGTCACGTGTTAATGTTGCAACGTTTTAACGAGAACCGATCATTTTCTAACACAATAATAATATAATATCACTATAAGGTATTATTGTAATACAGTCTAACCATAGTTGGAACCAGCGTGTGCTGCAGGCATATATGATGCCTACGGAACTATCCACACACTTATATATATATAAACATGTAATATATTATATTATACATAACTCTTAATAAGGAATGTATACGAATATTACTAGATATGTTTTTACTAAACAAATATGTTTACATAAATAAAATATGACAACATGGAAAAGTACACTCTATCATATATATATATATATATATATATCAGAATCAGAATCAGAATCAGATAGAGTGTAAACACTCAGGAAAACACAAAAGCAAAGCTCGACTTGGTATTTTCCCACTCAACTTGATAACAACATTACAAGAATAATAAATAAATATATAAGAAAATAGTAAAAGGACAATAAATACATTATTTAGATGTACATTTTGTATAATATTAATGATAATTCTAATAAAGAACTATACATTCATTAGTAAGTTGATATTATTGGTAAATTTGATTTATGTAAATGAATATATATATATATATATATATATATATATATATACATACATATATATATATATATATATATATACATATACATATGACTAATCGACAGTGGTATAGCTGCTGCAGCTGCCCCCCCCACATAAACACGTGTGACATTGCAGCGATCGCCAAGGTCGTGCACGTAACTACAGTAGAACTGTGCCGAGATGTGCCGAGATGTGCCGAGATGTACCGAGATGTACGTATGTGTATACTGACTCATTGTACACGCGTACAAGTGTGTATGTAACTCGTTGTACACTATACTCACGGTATACGGTGTATATATATATATATATATGTATATATATATATATATATATATATGTGTATATATATATATATATATATATATATATATATATATATCGGGATTATAATTTTAATAGTTATTAATATCTGGGTTGTCAGTGTTTTATATAGATAACCAGTGTAACAATTTAGTAGTACACTATATATATATATATATATATATATATATATATATATATATATATATATATATAGATAGATAGATAGTATTATAGATAGTATAATATACCTATAGATATATGCAAGCGTATTACAATGACATATTATCATGTATTATTTCGGAAAATCTTTTTTTTAATTATGAAAATTATATATATATATATATATAGATTATGTGCATGCCGGGCAAGCTCGACCTGTTAAGGTAAGGTATACATCCTCCGTTATATTTACTATGTATAGATTACGCTATTATCATTCACATACATTTAACGATAATACTCAATTTAATTTATAAATATTGGTACCGTATATGGTATATATATATGTATATTATATACTATTAAGCTCAATATGATATCGTACACTCTATAAAATATAGCTGTATATTGTTTATTATACAAGTGGCTTTACTAGCCACATGCACGAGGGGTGCACCACCCCATGCACCCCGAGGTAATTCTATAACATATATTCGAATGTCTTCCGTATAGGGATATATACCACGCGTGAAAGTAATCAGCGTATACGTGTGTATGGGTGTGTGTATGTGTGTGTGGGTGTGTGGGTGTGTGGTGTGTGTGTGGGTGTGTGGGTGTGTGGGTGGGTGTATGTGACTATGATGTGGGTATGCATACAATACTACGGCTCATTCCGCGCATTAAAATGCATAATATCTTTTGTAAAATAATATATACATTATTAAATATAAGTTACTAAATAGAAATAAAATGTGTATTTGCATTGTTATATACCTTTAGTCAAATATTTCGTATGTAATTGAAGTTACTGATCAGGTATTATAGATAAACTTATCTAGTAACATATTGGTTATAACTAGTTAACAAGTTGGTTATATTAGAAAGCTTAGCAAGGCATCAGAAGGTAATAGAGCGTGTGTTCAATCTACATCCGGACCAATAAAATATATCTTAAAATAATAGTAGTAACTTTATAATTGTTCACAATTAATACATGTATAAAATATTATTTGCTTTCGTTAAAATATTTAATATGAAAGTTTATTCTAATAGGCATTATATCAATTTTGTTATAATTTAACTTCTTTTGAGTTTATGGATGGCATGACATGATTCCATCAACATAACAAATAACAAATAACATATAATTTATATATATATATATATATAACATTTGATAATGATAAATAATATATACAATATATGTTAGATATGGGATATAATAATCAAGTCACATCTACATATTACTGTCTACATAATAAACTTGTATTTATATAATACTCGAAATAAGCTGTCGTTTATATAGAGCTAATAGAGTATATAATATATAGTATAATATTATGATATCGAATATATTATCGCTCATTTTTCGTTTAAATTAAACTGTAATCTATTTAGTCGCTAAATATTTAGTCGCAAAATATATATTTTTTTATAACTAGACATTCTTTAATTTAACTTTAACTCTGCTTATTTGCTTAATCGTGAATTACATAAGGAATTCTATGTCGTAATAGAAGTATTTATGCAATATTATGTAAGGAATGCGATGTTATGACCTCGTGCCGTCCGTTACTAGCGCGGGGTGACTTATTGTCGTGATCCCTTGTGTTTATATTTAGGTAGCTAAATATATATATTATCTATAGATACTAGGAAATGTAACTAAAAAGGGCCATATAAACTTAGTGTATATACGAAAATATATGAAAAATAAATTAAAAAAAAACATATATGGTTATTTACTATAGTATACTGTGATAGGTGTATAGGATGTATATATAGGTGAATAAATAACGATATATAACGATATATAACGATACATGTGTGTGAATTTGGTCATAGGTTTTACCCATAATTGCAGTGATATTTCACGAAAGCTTAAAAACAGGTACGGGTTATCTATAGAATACATGTAGTTATGGGTGGTAGTAAGGTTGTATAAGGTTATGGGTCAAGGAATAAAGCATGCGTATGGGTTTTATATAGTAATTATATATTTATAATAGATTCTATATACATAAGTAAGTCAATAACTAAAACCTATAACTAACAAAAGTATAGAAATATATATGATAAAATAATATATGATGTATTGAAAATGAAATATAAATTATATATTTCGAAATACATAATCATATACAAGTACCACAGCCAATAAATACACACGTTATGGAGAAGATTCATAGTCGGTTAAACTTCTAATTAAGAACGTCAGTAGCATTAACTTAAAACCCATTACCTGTTAGTCATGAATGACTCATGCATAACCAAAGTCATCTGTATATATATATATATATATATATATATATAGTATATATTATAACTATTGATATTTTGATAATATCAGTTATAACTTATCAGTTAAATCCTATAGGATTATGTTAAGGTGTAGATGCTGTATTTGTATTCGAGGTGTACGGGTACAACTACGCTATTGTTAATAATATACCCTCTACCGGCTTGTATATCTAAATAAAGAACTATATATACACGTATATATATATATATATATATATATATACGTATATGCCGGTAATAAAGCTAGTTTTGCCTGTGGGTTATTCATCGCTGAATTATTACACCCGAGTTTGTTTAGCTTAGCAAACACACGGCTTAACGTTAGTGGTGTATTAATAGAGGTTTCTATTACTATGTGTGAGTACGCGTATATCGAATATAACCCGTTTATATCGAATATCGTATGTTGCGTGTTTACATTATGGAGGACGGTGAACGTAAACTACACACCCATACACCCCTATACACCCCCCCCCTATACATTATATTAATAGAATTATTGCGTTAACGCCGAAATGAAATTATAAGAATGATACTAGTAAGTGATAAGGCAATGTACTTGAGGCGTATGCATTGCAGCACTGCAGGAGGACATGCGGTACATTTACTTTAATGCAATAACATTCGATTTGTTAATATGTAATTAATCGTTATTTTAATTAAAATGAAGATGATTAATGATTAAAAAATGTATTCAATATATATATATATATATATATATATATATATGTATATATTGATAACTAATTCAACATGCGATCTATTGTAGTTGATAACAATGCAGTGCTTGTATAGGTATACCGCTTCTGGCATATTGTCATTAGCGCAATGCATGGTACAACATCATCGTGCAGGACACGTGATCAGTTATAAGTTATAATGTATACATTAAGAATGAGGATGTTTATACATATTAATAAATTAATGCGAGACGGGGTTTTATATTGTAATAAACAAAACTAAAATGTTATATAACATATGTTATACCCAGTACTTACTGGATAATGTTGTTTGCCAAGCCGCAATAAGTATTGTATGGCTTATATGTATGTCAACTATGACGCAATTGTTCTAAATATTGTCTGCGGTATTTCAATTACTACAATATATATATATATATATATATATATATATAAGTATAGAGAATACAAATAATAAACGAATGAGTATACATATATATATATATATATATATATATATACTCTATAGATTTAATTTCCGAATTTATATTCACATATTATTTGTCTTATATACAATATAATACAAATGCAAATATTGAGATATTGTGCTGCACAATACGCCTTATACGTTATATCATTATATAATCATAATTGTATACATATAAGTTATATAATCGATTGGTTTAAGATATTATAGATGGGTAGATGCGTTAACATCAATACGAATGTATGTAATGTTTGTATTCTTAAACATGTATGTAATATACATCATAATAGACATTAATGACTATAGGTATACTATACATATATGTGTATACCATTGGTGTACCAATATCCATTATTTTATGTCGACAATTTTGTCGACATGTGTGCGCACCTCTATAGGGAGAACTAGAACACAAGCACGGACCCGTAAGATAACATTAGCGGTGAGAGAACATCAAAGTATCGTCGTAATCAAAGAGGTCACACGTAACTGTATTGTTTACGTTCACACCTATAGGTGGCGACGCTTGTATAACAATACGGTGCCTGGATAACAATAGGATACTGCGCTATAGCGTGGTTACAATCACGTGATCTAGGGGTGTCATCGCGCATGCGTAATACAATATAACGATGTATGTGTAGTGTAGATAACATATATGTCGTATGTGACGTGATGCCACGTTGTGTATTCACTTACTTATTATTATTTATTAATATTAATATATATATATATATATATATATTCTCATTAATTTAAAAATATTCATTTATGCTTTACTTATTTATGTTGGTTATTTATATTACAAGATAAACTATATATTATAGACATCAATATATATATATATATATATATATATATATATATATATATACATATATATATATATATATATATATATATATATATATATATACCTATATATCATGATATATCATGTATTAACTGTAATATACGTGATATATGGTATAAGTAGTCATACAATACCCGTTGAGTAGTTCATTGTTTCATTAAAATAACGTCTTACAAATATTTAAAACATATTGAAATATATTATATTTATATATTTCGTATCAAGTTTATATTATATTTTTAATATTAGTATGCTATAGTATGCTATAGTATATATATATATATATATATATATATATATATATATATATATATATATATATATATATATACTATATATATATATATATATATATATATATACTATATATATATATATATATGCTATATATATACTATAGTATAGTATATACACATTAATAACATATATAATCTAATATAATCTAATTGTTACTATCAAATATCGCTGATAGTTGCTAATTTACAAAATGTACACATAACGGCCTAGATAGTTCACTAATGTTGTTGTGATCAATAAATCACATTGTTAACATTGTTACCAGGTATTCGATTACGCCATGACATAGTTTAGCGTTGTTCTTCCTTTTTATAATCAGTAATCGGTAACAATATAGTATTATATGTATACTTGTATGTGTATACGTATAATGTATTTATCACCTTCATGTCTACTTGCAATATATTACGACATATATATATATATGATTGACAGCTATATTGTAAGCCAGTGTATAGTGTAGTAGGCTATGACTGTGACCTCATCTATGCGATATTATGAAGTGATGTGATATGAGTCATAGCGTATGACTGAAGACATACTCTCACACATGTATGCATACATCTATAGTTAGTAGTATATGTTGTATACTTGTCCTACTTAATTGTATACTTGCATTATTATTTAGAAATTAAGTAAATCACCATGGTAACCACCTAGGCATCAACAAGTGGGCTAAATAACACATGAGTTACATAACACACACACCATGCGTTTGTTACATATATATATATATATATATATATAGTATATCATATTATGTTGATGAATACATTAGTAAGTTAACCTGATATCAGTAAGGGAATAGGACTTAAATTAATACCTTCGATAATCATATTTAACGAGTAACATAGTATTGTTAGAAATATCATCGGGTATGATAACTTGCAAACTGGGTAGCTAAGGGAGGGGGTGTTTGGAGTGACATGTGGCATGGTAATAGGCTAGTGGATATCTAAGTGAGGAGCTATTTGGAGTGACATGTGGCATGGTAATAGGCTAGTGGATATCTAAGTGAGGAGCTATTTGGAGTGACATGTGGCATGGTAATAGGCTAGTGGATATCTAAGTGAGGAGCTATTTGGAGTGACATGTGGCATGGTAATAGGCTAGTGGATATCTAAGTGAGGAGCTATTTGGAGTGACATGTGGCATGGTAATAGGCTAGTGGATATCTAAGTGAGGAGCTATTTGGAGTGACATGTGGCATGGTAATAGGCTAGTGGATATCTAAGGGAGGGGGTGTTAGGAATGGCGTATACGTCTATAGGGTATGATAACTGGCTAATGTGGCAATAGTAGATGTAGTGGTATTTGAACATACTAACAAACTTCTTTAGACACTTTCAGAGTCTAATGAACCTTTCATATTATACATTTAACCTAAACGTTCTTGTAATGTAACTGTATAAAGAACTATAGTGTTAAGAGCTATCAACGAAATGCAGATAACACGTATAGGTTATAGCCTAGTACTAGCATCACACACACCCACACACCCACACACACACCCACACACACACACACACACACCCACACACACACCCACACACACACCCACACACCCACACACACACACACACACCCACACACACACCCACACACCCACACACACACACACACACACCCACACACACACACACACACCCACACACACACCCACACACACACCCACACACACACACACACACACACACACACACCCACCCACACACACACCCACACACACACACACACACACACCCACACACACACCCACACACACACACACACCCACACACCCACACACACACACACACCCACACACACACCCACACACCCACACACACACACACACACACCCACACACACACCCACACACCCACACACACACACACACACCCACACACACACCCACACACCCACACACACACACACACACACACCCACACACACACACACGTTTAAATTTCGTTTAAGTGTTAAACTCTCTTCTATTAACTTTACCTTCTTTTTAATTTACCGACCTCCCAATACAAATATTTTACCTTTTTTCAATGACTTTACTGATATTATTCATTCTATAAATAATACCAATTTTCTTATTGCCGGTGATTTTAATTTTCATTTTGGAAACCCTTTCCCTCCACATTCTTCTTTTAGTGATTTACTTGACTCTCTTTCATTAGTACAAAATGTAAATTTTCCAACCCACATAAGTGGTAATACGCTTGACTTAATCATAACTCCTATTCTTAATAATGTTCTATTTTCTAAACCTTCTCTTTATTCTCTCATTACTGATCATTACACTATTAAATTATCACTTATTGCATCTTCATTACCTACTTCCAAATCAAAAATTCACTATCGTAAACTATCTAACATTAATTATTATAATTTTCTCTCTGATTTATCTATATATTTGCCACCTTTCCCACCTTGCATTGATACTCTTAATAACTTCCTTATTATGACACTAAATACCCATGCACCGATAAATACTAAATATCTTTCAGTACATCCAAATACTCCTTGGTATAATAGCGCTCTTTCCTCTCAAAAACGTACCCTTCGAAATAAGGAACGAATATATGTAAAGTGTCCTACATCACTGAATCACGATACATTTAAGATATATAGATCAATATATAAAAGTGCAATGAACAAGGCAAAATCTATTTTCTACCAAAATAAAATTAATGAATTTTCCCGGTCACCTCGTCATCTTTTTAAACTAACTTCATCTCTAATGGGCACTAGTAAGAAAAGCCAATATCCCAATATCCCTGCTCACATTCTTTGTACACAGTTCTCAAATCAACTTAATGGTAAAACTTTAAATACACTTAGATCTATAGCATTTAATATAGCAACTGTTTCTCCTCTTTTCTCCAATTATGATATAAATGTTTTCTCTTTACCTTTATCGTGTTCCTTTACCAGTTTTTTCAGTACTTCTTTAACTGAGATTTTATCCTTATTAAACTCTGTTAAATCTACTTCCTCTGTAGATCCTATCCCATTATCAGTTTTTAAAAAATCATCACATTTTATTTCAAATCAACTACTATCTATCTATTCGCACTCTTTAATATATGGTATATTTCCGGCATCTTTTAAACGATCTCATATAAAACCTATCCTTAAAAAGAATAATCTTGATACATCAGTCTTAACTAATTTTAGACCAATTTCTCAACTTTCTATTATGAGTAAGATTCTCGAAAGAATTGTTTCTAAGCAAATTTTTAATTACCTTTCTGTCAATAATATCCTTGACCCTCATCAGAGTGCTTTCAAGAAACACCATTCAACTGAAACTGCACTAACATCTGTTCTAAATGACTTACTTACTACTCTTGATGATAACCAATGCATACAGATGGTTCTTTTAGACCTGTCATCTGCTTTCGATACTATTAACCATGATATACTTATAAATAGGCTATATTATTTAGGTATATCTGATGCTCCCCTACTTTGGTTTAAATCTTATCTTTCAAATCGTTCCTCCTCTGTACAAATTGGTGAATCGCTATCTTCACCTATACCCGTTACTTGTGGTGTACCACAGGGATCGGTGCTTGGTCCTTTACTTTTTACTCTATATATTCTTCCACTATCTAAACTAATTCAATCCTTTCCTGACATATCTTATCATATTTATGCTGATGATATTCAGCTTTATATAAAATTACCTATTAACTCCAGTCCTGACTCTAATGTATCTCTTTCAAATTGCATTAGACATATTAACTTTTGGCTACTATCAAATTTTCTTCTATTAAATGAAACTAAGACTGAACTCATAAATATTTCTCATTCTCAATCCACATTTCCTCCTCTGTCTGTAAATAATTCTTTAATTCAACCTAAACCTTTCATTAAAAATCTCGGCTTTATCTTTGACACTAATCTTAATTATGACAGGCATATATCTAATATATGTAAAATATCTAATTTACATATATATAAAATTCGCTCTATTAGAAAATTTATAACTAAAAAATCGTGTTCTATTCTAATAAACTCTCTTATTTTTTCTCGTCTCGACTACTGTAACTCTCTTCTCTGCTCTCTTCCTTCTATATCGATATCTAAAATTGATCGTATTATTCGTGCTTCTACTAGACTTACTTTTAATTTATCTTATTCTGATTATACTACCTCTGTCTCTTCACTTATGTCCTCACTTAAATGGTTAACTTTTAAAAATCGTTGCCTATTTAAACTTCTATGCCTCACTCACAAATTATTACTTACGCACCAACCAATTTACCTGTATAACCTATTAGATCCTATTAATCCTCTTAACTCACTTAGGTCTACTAGAACCATTCGACTAAAAACGCATCCTTACAAAAAAAAGATATTTGGTGGTAGATCGTTTAAATGCATGTCCCCTATTAATTGGAATTCCATTCCAATTAATATAAGGAATATCAATAATCACGCCACCTTTAAAACTCGACTAAAATTATTGTTATTACGTAGGCAGCACTGAATGCTATATAAATCTAAATTATGACTATTATTATTTTATTATTTCATTATCGTTTCTTGTTCTCGTTTGTTTATTATTATATATATTTATATTTATACTCATCCATAGCAACTGTTTTGCTGAATATCTGTATATTGTCTATACACTTTTGAGATATGTTTTTATATATTTAAGTGTTTAAATAAACCATTACAATTACAATTACAATTACACACACACCCACACACACACCCACACACTCACACACACTCACACACCCACACACACACCCACACACACACACACACACCCACACACACCCACACACCCACACACACAGCGTTAACATAAGGTACACACATATTGATGTACTTCCGATGAACACAGCCACGAGCGATAGAGAAGACTTCATAAAAAGAGTCATGGTTTAGGAGCGTGGTCGACCTGGAATATTGAAATACATACACATACCCACACATATATGTGTGTGTGTGTGTGTGTGTGTTTAGGGGTACATACAGATACCCTCGCACGTGTATGCGGAATACTTGCGAAGATCTGCGAACAATAGCGTGTTTAATGAAATACTGATTAAGATATATATCTTAGAAATCTATGGAATATCTATAGAAAGTCCACTATATGCTATAGCCTAAAGTGGACTTTCTATACGTTCATATGTTGTGTATACATTGTACACCTGTGGTTTGTATACATTGACGACCTATTTAAACACTATCGCATATATGTGTGTATATATTCATATATAAGGGGGTGTATAATATACGAAGTAGGTATTAGGTTACATGCATGTGTGCAAAAGTGCGCACACATTGAGCGTCAGGGTATATATATATTAGGTATATATATATACATATATATATATATATATATATATATATATATATATATATATATATATATATATACCTATATGTATATTTACAGGTATACCCTGACACACATGCATACCTGAATACATAAGATGTATTCTATACACTCGATTATGTGTTAAGTTCACATGCTAGTCATAGCGATGAGGCAATAACGTGATGACGTCATAGTCATACCTATTACGTAACTCCTCGGTGTCGCCAACTTCCTGTAGTTTAGGGAAATTCCCGTATTTAGGGAAATTCCCGTATTTAGGGAACTTCCCGTATTTAGGAAGATGTGTCTCAGATATAGGTTATTATACCAACGCAACGGATTTCTATTGGGCGCTCTCATGTTTATGTAACATAGTAATAGCAAGGAAATCATTGGTAATAGCAAGGACATCCTCGGTAATAGCAAGGACATCCTCGGTAATAGTAATTCAAATATCTATAAAAAATACGTATACTACTTATATAATAATTACGTATTCTAACTAAATATGCAGTAATCTATCATAACTCTCTTTATATTACATACGATTTATGTAAATACATGTAAATACATGTAAATATATGTAAATAATTTATGTACATAATATATATATATATATATATATAAATATAAATAAATACATAATGATACCACAGTGTTACTAACTTGTATGTAGTTATATATGTTTTCAATAGGTCAATAGTTCCATCTTAAGTGAATGTTTCATATATAAATCCAAGTTAATTACGTATGCGGTATGGTTATAACGAAACGTGTATTCTACGTAAGTGTGGTATATATTAACTAGTTGTGTGTAGTAACTATACGTGTATTATAATGAGTTCATGTGTGTGTGTATGTGTTGCTTACTGGGCGAGCTTAATAAAAACACTGACTACTTCTCATGTCGTCTGCGTTTAAAACTCTTTGAGTGACGTCCGTAACTTATATTTCGATGTTTTATTTGTATACAACTACGGCTATATATATATAATGAAGGGTTCGTGTGCATGAGTCATGCGGCTTGTCACGCGATGAGTCACGTAAACATTAACTCTGTGCGTGTATATATATATAGCATCGTGGATATATACATTTGATATACTTTGTATATTTAACAAATACATAGATGTAGTTCTAAATTAAATTGTAATTGAGAAATGTATTATATATATACATAACTATACATAGTTAATATAACAATTATGCAACACATTAAATTGTGGATTATCGAGAAATCATATTTAAATAAATATATATATTTATAGATAAATATAACAAAAAAAATACGAATATATAAAAGGGAAATTGTCGTATATCAAATGAAGGTAAACTCATAAGTTTTGATTATATCACTATAGTAAATAATATAGTCAGATATCAAATTAAAAATTAATTATATATACGTTATAATTATAAAAAAATATTGTCTAAACCCCCATTAATCTATCTCCATCTCCCCTAGAATATTCAAACATTACATGCTACGATTAAAGATTAATACTCCATTATTCTGATATTTTGTATACTTTTATTTCTCTTTATCTATTTAGCATGTATCTCGAATCTCAAGAATCAAATCTCTACTTCATTAGGTTACTTTAACATGTTAGATGCATTTATAATTCCTATCTCCAATAAACCTAATTTTATATTATATATATATATATTGTTATACATGATTCACTGCACTATATATAGTCTGTATAAGTGCCGGTATAATTACGCTATAGCTTTTGATTGCCCCGGTACAGTTTAAGTACATTAAATTAAATGATAAATTCATTACTATTTTATTTTTATATTTAACTATAGTAATAATATAAGATAAATATCATTTAAATCATAAATACTATAATTATAAATCATTATAATTATAACTTAATATAACGTATAAATAGACGGATTTCGTTTTAGCGAATATATCTAAATATATTTAGAAGAATGTGGAATTACCAAACCACCTACATAGTTATAACAAACTCTACTATATAGTTATATATAGATCTGTATACACTACTATAAGTTCAATAAAGCATATGGTGATATATTCTACTAGCCTTTAGCAAAACAATCAACATTATCTCTCATTCTTCTTTACCTCACCTATCTCGGTCATATCTTCCCTTATTGCCAATGAGTAATAATATCCCTCTGACGTAATTAATATTTCGATAATTAAAAACTCACTGATATCGACATCGAGGAATCCCTGTTTAATGTTGTTTAATTCTAGAAAGCATATATCATGTATCCGCTAAACTTTGATAACCCACCATTATTAATTAATATCCTTATAAAGCTATCTTCATGTATGGTATTAGTATAGTATTATATGTTAACAAATATCACCCATATATATATATATCAACTATCTCTAAAAATCATTGAGAGTATATATATATATATATATATTCTAGTAATAATAAATAATATTCAATCTTTTAATTATATTTCTTTATGAATACATAAAATAAAACAAAGTAAAAATTTCAAAATATGCATATTATTAAATTGGTCCATGATCGGGTAACTTTTGGGATGGCAGCTTATTATGAATCCTAATAACTTTTTTATAAGGAATATTTTGTATGGCCACATTTTGATTATATGATAGATTAATATAATATTAACACAATACAAAAAAAAATTGGTAACAAATTAAATATTAAAAAATATATTCATTTTTGATATTATTGGTGGTCCACGATCTGGTCCCCTATAGACTACTAGTCCTCCTATGACACCTAACCCCTTCGACCTTACGACCCTATACCTCAAATGTTATATGCAACATCATTCTTAATTAACTCATTTTCACTTGCAGAACTTATCGCTGTCAGATATGTGTATGAAATAGACATGGTACTTAAACATTTGTATCATACCTTAAATATAAAAATGACTATAACAAGTTTTAGAATAATAGGTAAAGCTAATCGATCATAAAATAACTTAAATATGTGATAATATATTCAAGATGTCAACACGTCAACATACCATACAGTACAGCTTACCCCGATATAGAATACACCTTACTATGTTATTAAATATAAGATAAACACTTGGGTAAAATAAGAAGGAAGAAATAATCATGGTAGTTAATTATTAGTTAAACAATTATTAGTTAATTTCTAGATTTAATATGATGAAAGAAGACGACTAAAATTAGTAAGTAAAAATCCAAGCATTACGCTGAATATTATAATATTAAGTTAAGTTAATTATAGGCTATATTCTATAATTATAGCCTATGGCCAAAGTAATATTATAGGTATACCTATGATATTTTTTTAATGATAACACGTATGAAACAAAACATAAATCCAGAATGAATACCTCGATAGAGATGTCTAACGTAAACTATATGAAAAAGTGCATAGGTATACAGGTGTCTGGCAAAAGTTCAATAATATAACGAATATATGCCAATAACAATATAATGAAACTATAGATAGAGGCACTGAAGATATCCATCCAACATATATGTGAATATCGTGAATTCTCAGAACAATATACATATAAACTATTATTATAATAAACCACCAGCCTATGCTTTATCTATACTTAATTCTGGAAATATTATTTATGTAAGCAATTCATGTAAACCCAATTTTTCTATAAATAATGCACACCTCCATCACAAATTACCCCAATCACTCTTTCAAGTCTTTCTCCCAAATTAGATGAAATTAAGGAAATCGTTAATAATACTAACATAAATAATATTATGTATATTAGTACTTAGGGGCGTCGGAACATGGTGGGCCCCCCGCGGAGGTATCGGACCACCCCATAAAATATGTTATAATAAATTGTATATATATATATTAAATCTAATATATTGTCTTTGTTAATACACATTTTTGCTAAAGAATATTACAACAAATATGGGGGGGGGGTAATTATTTTTTGCCCCCCCTCCCTCCATGAAATATGATAATATTTATGATAGATAATTGTTATCTGGCGATATTCTGAATGAAATTATTCAACTATATAAAACTGAATTATTAAATATTTTATTGATATATATTAATGGTACTTTCTCAATTCAATGAGATGGAATTCAAGATATACACGAAAGTGAGAAGGATAATTTGGAGGTTCGTTATTTTACATCATAACTAGAAATTAAAGAAATATACATAGGAATATGCAATATTACTGAGGCTACAACTTGGGAAGGTATAGAAAATTAAATTTTATCTGAACTTGAACATCTTAACTGTCCTATTTCTAAATTAAGAGGACATTCATATGACGGTGCAGCTAATATGTCTGGTAAATGCAATGGTGTAAAGACAATAATAGTGACTAGATAGCCATTAGCTTTTTATACACACTGTGGAGCTCATTGCACAAACTTAATAGCATATTCATTAGATTATAATATAAATATTAGAAAAGCATTGAGAGTGGTTCATGATTAGGGATTATTATATGAACAAACTATGAAATTCCGGAATGTATACAATACTAATAATAACATAGTTAAGACAGTGACACCAATATGCCCAACAAGATGGACTGCGATAATCATGTATTAAAACAACATTATATCAATATAGTGGCTTAATCGATGAACTGAAATAATATAAAGAATTATAGTATATAATTAATTTAATTTTTTTAAATTTATGTATAAAAATATTATATAAAATATATTATATAATACAAAATAAATTATAATAAATGATTATAATATAATATAATAATAATTTATTTTTATTTTTAATATATCTAATTTAATTTTAAGTATATCTAATTCAGAGAATAATAATAATAAATATAATATAAATTATTATAAATATGTATGAGGTGAATAGTAATGAAAATTCAAAAGACCATGTATCTTATCTAGATAAAATAATATACATTATTAATGTTATGTTAATATAATAATGTGATTAGATATGATCAGTTAATATATTAATATTCTGTATCATTAATATTTACATAATAAAATATACTGAGTTGTTTGATTCCATAATGATAAAATTAAAACCAAATTTGATACTAAGGAAACACGATTTATAAATTATTATAAATTAAAGGAATCATTATTAAAAAATAATATAATATATGAAAAAGCAGTTTATTTTTTAGATTAATCTTATTAATCCTATTAATTTGGATCTCTCTCTTTGCTACACTAAACATATGTGAATAAAAAAATGTATGAAGAATTATCAATTGAAAGATTAAAGATTGAATTATCTATGTTCAAATCAATCAATATGTTTAACACCATAGACGAGGCAAACATATACATAATGGAACAACCTTCTGAAATTCAAAAAATATTTCCCGGCATAATGAATTTGATCAAACTTTTAGAAAATCTATATTTAGGGGAAAGTCCCCGATTACCGACACCCTCTCGTATCTCAGTAACTATAAGATATATCAAAAAATAATATATACACGAACTGTTAGTAATTTAATGATAAATATGAATAAGTATTTGTTTAAAAAATATGTAATCCTATAATTGTTATTTGATCAAATGTAATATTCTATTTTTACTTTTTAAATATTTTAATAATACATTTTTTTAAATCATTGTAAATACTTATTTAAAATAAAACTTAATACTGCACAAAATATTGTAGATCAATAAAATGTTTATAACTATTATACAAATAATTTAATTTAAATGACTATTAACCAATATATCTTAATTATAGCAACCCATATGATTTTCCTATCACCGACCCCCTAAATTACCCTAATACCGACCCCATATTATTTATAATATTCAATAAAAATAGATCCGTATTTTACTTTAAAATATGTCGTAAGTTTGTTTGTATCATTAATATAGATTTAGGATTCATGATTCCAGTTGATTATATACATACTGATTAATAAATAAATATTAAATAATAATATACACTATTTTAATATAATTACTATAAAGTTTAAATTTAAATTTAATATTACTATTAAAACATAAATCCAATACAAAATAAATTGCGTGAATGTTATAATTAATAATATTTATGTATATCTACTATTTTTATTGGATATTATAATACTACAATTATTTATATCACGATTATTTTAGGGGGTCAGTAATAGGAGAAGGGGGTCGGAATTAGGTACATGTATCAGATTACCGACCCCCTGTTTATTCTTGTAAATATAATTATATCCAAAATTTAAAATAGCCACATTATTCATTGCCATAATATAATCCTAATTACAAAATTTCAAATAAATATATTTAATATTAAATAAGTTATTACAAATAATCATTTAGGGGTCGATAATCGAAGACTTTCCCCCATATAATAATAAATTGTGTAATGTTTTATATTTATTTTCTAATATTATAGATTACTTAAGTATTGTTATACAAATTAAATATTATTAATGAATATTAACATAGACCAAAGAGGTATCCTATATTAATAAAATATTGATTAGTAATTATATTATAAATAATATAAATAAATAATAGGATATATAATATAAAATAAAAATAAATAGCCCCTCCCCCATAACAAATATCATTCCGACGCCACTATATACGAATACACGTTACAATTAATAAATGTTTTCTGTCAATATAAAAGTAATTTACGATATCTATAATATAAATATTACAATATTCAAGACATTTTTAAACTATGACCGTATGTTATGGATAAATATCATTTATAATTATTGACTATTGAAGTTGATATATATTAATATATTTAATATATAAAATAAATCCTAATTCTATCAAATCAATTCAAGCGATAATTTATTATATTGTGATCTTTCCTTAAATAATAATATACAACTTCACAGGGCCGGCTCAAGGAGGGGGCAAATCGGGGAAATCGGGCAATTGCCCGGGACCCATAAATTATTCTAGAAATTGTTGTTTACTATTTATATATAAAAACAAAATTCTTAACTGTATATATATTCTATTTTCTTATATACTACTAGCCGTACCCGACCCGGCGTTGCTCGGTTTTTAATTATTTTCCTATTATCTATTATTTATTAAGTATAGCTATTCATGATTCTACATTGCTATATATATACAATAAAATAAATGTTAGTTAACATATCAATAAAATAATAGAAAAATATGTGTTTAATCTATCAAATTATATTAGTATCTAACAAATTAGTGGAAATATATTAAAAAAAAAACAAATATTACAAATATTACAAAATATGTTTTAAAAAATGTCTAAAACCCAAACTTAAACCCAAACCGTACCCGACCCGGCGTTGCTCGGTTGTTGATTTTTTGCCTATCTATTATTTATTAATTATACCTGTTCCTGATTATTCATAGTTATATATATACAATTAAATAAATGTTAGCTGAAATACAAACAAATTATGAAAAATATTTTAATATTTAAACAATTAGTAGAAAAATATTTCAAAAAATATATTAAAAAATACAATAAATATTTCTAATATTACAAAATATGTTTTAAAAAGATGTCGAAAACCTAAACCCAAACCGTACCTGACCTGGCGTTGCTCGGTTTTTGATTGTTTGCCAATTATTATTTATTAATTATAGCTATTGCTTATTCTGCATTGCTAAATATTTATATTTAATTTTTTCCTAACTATTATTTATATACAATAAAATAAATGTTAGCTGCATACAAACAAATGTAGACAAATATATTAATATTTAAAAAATTCGTGGAAAAATATTTCAAAAAATATATTAAATAATACAACAAATATTTCAAATATTACAAAATATGTTGAAAATCTAAACCCAAACCGTTCCAAATCGACTCGATTTTTTATTATTTGCTTATCTATCATTTATTAATTATAACTATTCCTGATTTGGCGTTGCTCGGTTTTTGATTGTTTGCCAATTATTATTTATTAATTATAGCTATTGCTTATTCTGCATTGCTAAATATTTATATTTAATTTTTTCCTAACTATTATTTATATACAATAAAATAAATGTTAGCTGACATACAAACAAATGTAGACAAATATATTAATATCTAAAAAATTCGTGGAAAAATATTTCAAAAAATATATTAAATAATACAACAAATATTTCAAATATTACAAAATATGTTGAAAATCTAAACCCAAACCGTTACAAATCGACTCGGTTTTTTATTATTTGCTTATCTATCATTTATTAATTATAAATATTCCTGATTTGGAATTTCTTGCCGTACCCAACTCTGCTTTACTCGTTTATCTATTATTTATTAATTATAACTATTCATATAATTAAATATAACTATTCTTGATTTTAAATTGCTTGCCCTACCCAACCCGACATTTCTCGATTTTTGATTATTTGCCTATCAATTATTAATTAAAGATATTCCTAATTATGCATAGCTAATCTTTAATTTTGTTTCTAACTAATATTTAACAATTCTAACTATATTCGATGTAGATCTAGAGTTGTTCGTTTTTAAGATTTATTCGTAAAATATTTTGTAAAAATACAAAAAATATTTAAAATAATACAAAATATGCTTTAAAAAAATGTTGAAAACTCAAACCTAAACCCAAATCCAAACAGTACCCGACTCGACATTTATCGGTTTTTGAGTGTTTGCCTATTTATTATTTATTAATAAGAGATATTCCTGATTCTACATTTCTAATATATACAATTAAATAAAGTTTATCTAAAATACAAACAAATGTAGAAACATATTTTTTTTAATATTTCAAAAAATAAAACAAATATTTAAAATATTCCAAAATATGTTGAAACCAAACCGTTCCAAATCGGCGTTGCTCGTTTTTTATTATTTGCGTATCAATCATTTATTAATTATAACTATTCCTGATTTGGAATTTCTTGCCGTACCCAACTTTGCTTTACTCGTTGTTTGATAGTTTGTCTATCTATTATTTATTAATTATGGCTATTCAATGAATAGTAAGTATTCATGATACTGCCTTTCATATATAATAACATAAATTTGTGCTAAAATTCAAACAAATTTAAACAAATAATCGTTTTTAATATCTCAAAAATTAGTGGAAAAATATTTCAAAAATATTAAAAAAAAATTAAAAAAAAAATACAACACATATTTCCAATATTACAAAATATTGCTTAATACATTTAGAAAACCCAAACCGCACCCTGCGTTGATCGATTTTTGATTGTTTTCCTATATATTATTTATTTATTATAGCTATTCCTGATTCTGTATTGCTAGTATATAACAAATATTTCCAAATATTGCAAAATATATTTTTTATAAATGTTCTACAAATATTTTAAAAAGTATAATATTTATATCTTATAATATTTCTATCTTATAATATTTATATAATTATTATATATATCTTATATTTCTATCTTATAATATTTATATAATTATTATATAATTATAATATTTTAATTATATCTTAAAATAATAATATTTCAACGATTAGTTGAAAAATATAAAAAATTATTTCAAATAATATCTTTTAAAAATACAAAAAAATATAAATAATATTACAAAATATATTTTAAAAAAATTTCAAAAAAATTTTTACAAATATTTCAAAAAAATGTTTAAAAATATTTTAAGAAATTGTTTAAACATATTACTAAAAATATTTAAAAATATATCAAAACATTTTAAAAAATATTCAAAAAAATGTTAAAAATAATTTCAAATATATCAAAAAAATTTCAAAAATATTTCAAAAAATTTCAAGAATATTTCAAAAAATTTTAAAAATATTTCAAAATTTTCAAAAAAAAATTCAAAAAAATTTCAAAAAAATACTTCGAAAAAATGTAAAAAAAATATTTCAAAAAAGCGACGCCGAAGATTTTAGATGACAAAAAATCATTTTAATGGCAAAAAGTCAATTTTTTAGGTTTTTCTGGGGTACGCGGTAAAAAATTCAAAAAATTTTCCGGACCAAGACCATACTGTTGCAAATTTATTAAGATCGGGTATAACATATTTTCGCGACGTACCCCGGTTCTCGAGTTACCTCACCAGATACACACACACACACACATATATATATATACTAGCCGTACCCGACCCGGCGTTGCTCGGTTTTGATTATTTTCCTATATATTATATATTAATTATAGCTATTCCTGATTCTTAATTGATATATATAATAAAATAAATGTTAGCTGACATACAAAACAAAGTAGAAAACATTTTCAAATAATATGTTAAAAAATACAACAAATATTTCAAATATTAAAAAATATGTTTTAAAAAAATGTCTAAAACCCAAACCTAAACCCAAACACAAACCGTACACTACCCTGCGTTGCTAGGTTTTTGATTATTTGCCTATTAATTGTAGCTATTCCTGATTATACTTAGCTAATATTTAATTGTTTTCTTCTAACTAATATTTACTAATTCTAACTGTATCCGATGTAGACTCAGCGTTGTTCGTTTTTAAGATTATTTGTAAAATATTTGGTAAGATTACAAATAATAATTTAAAATATTACAAAATATATTTTTAAAAAGTGTTTAAAAATATTTTAAGAAATATAAAAAATATTTCAACATATTAGTAGCCATACCTGATTTTTAATGCCTATTAATTTTTTTTATTAATTATAGCTATTCCTGATTATTCTAAAATATATAATTGCTAAAAATTGCAAAAAAATATATAAAATATTACAAAATATGTTTTAAAAACAAACCATACCCGACCCGGCATTTCTTGGTTTTTGTTTGTTTGCCTATCTATTATTTATTATTTATTAATTAGGGCAATTTCTGATTCTATATTTCTAGTATATACAATTAAATAAAGTTTATTTAAAATACAAACAAATATAGAAAAATATTGTTTATAATATTTAAAAAATTAGTGAACAAATATTTCAAAAAATATTTTAAAAAATACAACAAATATTTCAAATATTACAAAATATGTTGAAAACCCAAACCCAAACCGTCCCAAAACGGCGTTGATCGGTTTTTAATTATATGCCTATCTATACTTTATTAATTATAACTATTCCTGATTTAGAATTGTTTGCCGAACCCAACCCGACGTTGCTCGTTTTTTTATTATTTGCCTATCAATTATTAATTATAGTTATTCCTAATTATGCATAGCTATTCTTTAATTGTTGTCTTCTAACTAATATTTAATAAATCTAACTGTATCCGATGTAGATCTAGCGTTGTTCTTTTTAAGACTTATTCGTAAAATATTTTGTAAAAATACAAAAATACAAAAATACTTTAAAATATTATAAAATATATTTTTAAAAAGTGTCTAAAAATATTTTTTAAATATAAAAAATATTTCAACATATTAGCAGTCATACCCTACCCGGCGTTGCTAGGTTTTTGATTGTTTGACTATTTATTTTTATTAATTATAGCTATTCCTGATTATTCTAAAATATATAATTGCTAACAAATACAAAAAATATTTAAAATATTACAAAATATGTTTTAAAAAAATGTCGAAAACTCAAACCTAAACCCAAATCCAAACAGTACTCGACTCGACATTTATCGGTTTTTGATTGTTTGCCTATTTATTATTTATTAATTAGAGCTATTCCTGATCCTACATTTCTAGTATATACAATTAAATAAAATTAAACATATGTAGAAACATATTTTTTTTAATATTTAAAAAATTAGTGACAAAATATTTCAAAAAATACAACAGATATTTCAAATAATCCAAAATATGTTGAAAACCTGAACCCAAACAGTTCCAAATCGTCGTTGCTCGTTTTTTTATTATTTGTCTATCTATCATTTATTAATTATAACTATTCCTTATTTGGAATTTCTTGCCGTACCCAACTTTGCTTTACTTGTTGTTTGATAGTTTACCTATCTATTATTTATTAATTATGGCTATTCAAAATTCTGCTTTTCATATACAATAACATAAATTGTTGCTAAAATTCAAACAAATTTATACAAATATTAATATCTCAAAAATTAGTGGAAAAATATTTCAAAAATATTTCACAAAATATTTTTAAAAATACAACACATATTTCCAATATTACAAAATATTACTTAAAAAATGTCGAAAACTCAAACTGCACCCTGCATTGCTCGATTTTTGATTTTTGATTGTTGTTGCCCATTTATAATTTATTAATTATAGCTATTTCTGATTCTGTATTTCTGTATTGCTACAAAATATATTTTTTATAAATTTTCTACAAATATTTTAAAAAGTATAATATTTATATCTTATAATATTTATATATTTATTATATAATTATAATATTTTAATTATATCTTAAAATAATAATATTTCAACGAATAGTTGAAAAATATAAAAAATTATTTCAAATAATATTTTTTAAAATACAAAAAATATAAATAATATTACAAAATATATTTTAAAAAAATTTCAAAAAAATGTTTAAAAATATTTAAAAAAAACTTCAAAAATATTTCAAAAAATTTCAAAAATATTTCAAAAATATTTCAAAAAATTTCCAAAATTTCCAAAAATTTCAAAAAAAAATCAAAAAAAATTCAAAAAAATAGTTCGAAAAAATGTAAAAAAAATATTTCAAAAATGCGACGCCGAAGATTTTGGACGACAAAAAATCATTTTAATGGCAAAAAGTCAATTTTTCAGGTTTTTCTGGGGTACGCGGTATAAAATTCAAAAAATTTTCCGGACCAAGACCATACTGTTGCAAATTTATTAAGATCGGGTATAAAATATTTTCGCGACGTACCCCGGTTCTCGAGTTACCTCACCAGATACACACACACACACACACATATATATATATAATTAAATAGACTTTCTTTTATATAATAGATATATATATATGTGTGTGTGTGTATCTGGTGAGGTAACTCGAGAACCGGGGTACGTCGCGAAAATATTTTATACCCGATCTTAATAAATTTGCAACAGTATGGTCTTGGTCCGGAAAATTTTTTGAATATTATACCGCGTACCCCAGAAAAACCTGAAAAATTGACTTTTTGCCATTAAAATGATTTTTTGTCGTCCAAAATCTTCGGCGTCGCATTTTTGAAATATTTTTTTTACATTTTTTCGAACTATTTTTTTGAATTTTTTTTGATTTTTTTTTGAAATTTTTGGAAATTTTGGAAATTTTTTGAAATATTTTTGAAATATTTTTGACATTTTTTGAAATATTTTTGAAGTTTTTTTAAAATATTTTTAAACATTTTTTTGAAATTTTTTTAAAATATATTAAAATATATTAATAAGTAATATTATTTATATTTTTTGTATTTTAAAAAATATTATTTGAAATATTTTTTTATATTTTTCAACTATTTGTTGAAATATTATTATTTTAAGATATAATTAAAATATTATAATTATATAATAAATATATAAATATTATAAGATATAATAATATACTTTTTAAAATATTTGTAGAACATTTATAAAAAATATATTTTGTAATATTTGGAAATATTTGTTGTATACTAGGAATACAGAATCAGTAATAGCTATAATTAATAAATAATAGATAGGCAAACAATCAAAAATCGATCAACGCAGGGTGCGGTTTGGGTTTTCGATATTTATTAAGTACTATTTTATAATATTGGAAATATGTGTTGTATTTTTTTAAATATTATTTGAAATATTTTTGAAATATTTTTCCACTAATTTTTGAGATATTAATATTTGTATAAATTTGTTTGAATTTTAGCAACAATTTATGTTATTGTAAATGAAAAGCAGAATCATGAATAGCCATAAATAATAAATAATAGATAGGTAAGCTATCAAACAACGAGTAAAGCAAAGTTGGGTACGGCAAGAAATTCCAAATCAGGAATAGTTATAATTAATAAATGATAGATAGGCAAATAATAAAAAACCGAGCAACGCCGATTTGGAACTGTTTGGGTTTAGGTTTTCAACATATTTTGGAATATTTGAAATATCTGTTGTTTTTTGAAATATTTTTTATCTAATTTTTTAAATATTAAAAAAAATATGTTTCTACATATGTTTAATTTTATTTAATTGTATATACTAGAAATGTAGGATCAGGAACAGCTCTAATTGATAAATAATAAATAGGCAAACAATCAAAAACCGATAAATGTCGAGTCGAGTACTGTTTGGATTTGGGTTTATGTTTGAGTTTTCGACATTTTTTTAAAACATATTTTGTAATATTTTAAATATTTTTTGTATTTGTTAGCAATTATATATTTTAGAATAATCAGGAATAGCTATAATTAATAAAAATAAATAGTCAAACAATCAAAAACATAGCAACGCCGGGTAGGGTATGACTACTAATATGTTGAAATATTTTTAGACACTTTTTAAAAATATATTTTATAATATTTTAAATTATTTTTGTATTTTTGTATTTTTACAAAATATTTTACGAATAAATCTTACAAAGAACAACGCTAGATCTACATCGGATACAGTTAGATTTATTAAATATTAGTTAGAAGACAACAATTAAAGATTAGCTATGCATAATTAGGAAAAACTATAATTAATAATTGATAGGCAAATAATAAAAAAACGAGCAACGTCGTGTTGGGTTCGGCAAACAATTCTAAATCAGGAATAGTTATAATTAATAAAGTATAGATAGGCATATAATTAAAAACCGATCAACGCCGTTTTGGGACGGTTTGGGTTTGGGTTTTCAACATATTTTGTAATATTTGAAATATTTGTTGTATTTTTTAAAATATTTTTTGAAATATTTGTTCACTAATTTTTTAAATATTATAAACAATATTTTTCTATATTTGTTTGTATTTTAAATAAACTTTATTTAATTGTATATACTAGAAATATAGAATCAGAAATTGCCCTAATTAATAAATAATAAATAATAGATAGGCAAACAAACAAAAACCAAGAAATGCCGGGTCGGGTATGGTTTGTTTTTAAAACATATTTTGTAATATTTTATATATTTTTTTGCAATTTTTAGCAATTATATATTTTAGAATAATCAGGAATAGCTATAATTAATAAAAAAATAAATAGGCATTCAAAAGCAGGTATGGCTACTAATATGTTGACATATTTTTTATATTTCTTAAAATATTTTTAGACACTTTTAAAAAATATATTTTGTAATATTTTAAATTATTATTTGTAATCTTACCAAATATTTTACAAATAATCTTAAAAACAAACAACGCTGGGTCTACATCGGATACAGTTAGAATTAGTAAATATTAGTTAGAAGAAAAAAATTAAATATTAGCTAAGTATAATCAGGAATAGCTACAATTAATAGGCAAATAATCAAAACCTAGCAACGCAGGGTAGTGTACGGTTTATGTTTGGGTTTAGGTTTGGGTTTTAGACATTTTTTTAAAACATATTTTGTAATATTTGAAATATTTGTTGTATTTTTTAACATATTATTTGAAAATGTTTTCTACTTTGTTTTGTATGTCAGCTAACATTTATTTTATTATATATATCAATTAAGAATCAGGAATAGCTATAATTAATATATAATATATAGGAAAATAATCAAAACCGAGCAACGCCGGGTCGGGTACGGCTAGTATATATATATAATTAAATAGACTTTCTTTTATATAATAGATATATATATATATATATAATTAAATAGACTTTCTTTTATATAATAGATTAATTTTAATTAAACAAATAAAATAATATAATAAATTAATTGAATATGAGTTTATATATTATTTAGGCAGATGTGGAAAGTGAATTTTACAAAAATTTCGAAATATACACGAAGCTATTATGGCAACATGGTACCGCCATGCACGTACATGATTTACGTGCATATGCTAATAATTATCACCATGCTATAGACTCCTCACACATATTGGCAGATAACATAGTATGAAATGAATTGATAAATAATTGATTGATAAACTAGAAAGCGATAAATTATACTAGATAAATGTATTAAGGGATTATTAACCACTACATTGAGACAAAAAATATTAATTAAAGTTTTATTAAAAATGATTCAGATATATCTTAACTATAATTTCCGACATATTTAAAGAATTATATTGATTATAAATTAGAAAAAACGGTATTTTATATAGATGTGTAATAGTAATTAAGACTAATTATGTATTTTTTAAATTATTTTTCTCAAAATAATTAATTGTCTCTATCTATGCACGCGTATTAAAAAAACGTTTATCTTTTTATTGTGTATATATTATTATATTTTGTTAGTGTATATAAATAGTTTAATTCAAATATGAGAATTCTGCTTTATAGTTTTTTTTAATAATTATTATTAATAAAATTCTGTAAAAAAAAGTATTATCTTTTTACTAGAATATTTACAGATATAAATTATATTCATATTCATATTTATAAAAATATATCCTTTATATATATATAAATTTAATAGTTATAGATATATTAGTTATTGCTAGAATGACCCTATTAATATGTTATACAATTATTTTGGGGCCTATGCGTTTTTTTTTGCCCGGGGCCCATAGTATGCTTAAGCCAGCCCTGCAACTTCATAACTATAGGTATTATAAAAGTATGATATTTTTCTTCCACAGTTAAAATATGACTTATTTAGAATAACCTTATTCTAAACTTCTCCAAAATATCTCTGCTTAATATCATTTCTGATACATTCTATTTTATTCCTATTGCCATTGATGTTCACATCATAAACCATATAAGGCTATCTTATAATAGTATTGTTAGATATCTATAGATATTGTAGTCAGGATATATCGTATGTAAGAGTATACTCTTGGTAGCATTACATAATATATATACTCTTTTTTATTTTATATTTTTACATATTTTATGCATTTATTTCTCGATGAAATAATAATATATAATAAAATAAAAAATGATATATAATTTGTTATTTTACTGTATATTATTATTATTTTATATTATCGTAGTTTATTTATTCTTCTTTTCTGTATTCAAAATGCCATCTATTCATACAATTATATCTTATAAGAAGAATACTATCTATTGTATTCACTATATATTTGAGAATGTACCCACAATTTCTAATAAATCATCAGCATCATCATCATCATCATCATTAGTCTGTAAAACTAAATTTACCTAAATATAATTATGAGAACATTATGAGTAGATCTTTCTGTGCACCTACCAACTGGAATAAACTTCCGGAAATTTACGTTGTGAAATTAATTACAATATTTTCCGACGTAAAATAAAATTATTTTTACTTCATTAATATTAATATTGTTTTATATTTATTTATGGAAATTATTTAAATCAACATGTTATATTTATTTATTTTCATTTGTTTCATTTTTATCACACACTGTTGAGTAATGTAATTCGTTTTATATTCTTACGGTGTATAAATAAACAATCAAATCGAAAAAATCATTGTCATCATACTTATTATATAATAATGTATAATAATATATAATGTATTTATTAATTATAATTAATTTATAAACAATAATGTAAAATAAGTATATTTATTATTAACTAAAATAGCATTGCGTATTTCACGTGATAAAGTTACAGATGGATTTCAATGACAAGTGTATCATACATATGTAATATGTGTATGAATCTGTATTATTATACTGCATCCTTGTTATACAGATCTGCGAAGTAGGGCATCCATTTCGTACATCTGTTAGCTATTTAAATATGGGTTATAGTTCACTCACCAAGAATATAGATATACGTTATATAATGTAACTTATATTAATATTGCATACGTTTTATATTGTAATGTTATCATTTATATTATCGTAATAATAACCGTTTTATTAATTCATTCTTTAATAGACGTTATCTTTTGTTCCTCTTTCTTTAATTGTTCCTTTATAGAAGTAGTGATACATTAAAATACTACGATTAATAAACTAGTTAAGATGATATTTATATTTTTAATTATACAAATTTTAAATACATAATTGATGATAAAATTTATCTTAGAATTATAATATATAATACTTCTTACAACATAGTTAAAAACACATTAAGAGGGGATATTAAATATAATAGTAATTTCTCTAGAACCAATGTTAAACCAATGTCGTGGTATATCGATAGGGTATACCCTACATTATACCCTACCTTATACATTACAGTAAGGTTACTAAATGTGATTTATAAAACTAAAGTTGTTAAATTAAAATGAAATAAGGTTATTTAATTAAAAATTACTAATAAATCAAATTATATAATGAAGTATTTCGGAAATATTAAAAATAAAATATTCTATTATTATTAACTAAATTTGTATATTTCACAAAGTCGTTAATCACCATATATACATGCATGTATATATATATATATATATATATATATATATATATATATATATATATATAAACACTATATAAAATAACTATATATAAAACAACCAACCCACATTTCCGATGTTTTCTCATTAATCTTGTGATACTGAAATAATTAATATGATATTGTTGTTTTATTTTATTTGATATCAATAGTATAGATATGAGCTTCGACATTACATTAATATGCAGATTCATCATATAAAGTAACGAAAACTTAACATGAAACAACGTACATTTATTTTTATTATTATATGTGTATATGAATCATAATCAATATATTGAAGTCAACTTATATATATATATATATTTATTACATTATTACATAATATATGTATTGTTATTGATCACAATTACAGCATAGTGTATGTTATAAATAATACGATTATAACAAACTTTTTCTTGAAGTTCGTACGTTTCTATAACTAGTTGTTCAACGGAACATTTCAACTGTTCGTTGTATCTGCTTCTTTCGTCGGTGACATCTAATTAGATATGATTAATATATAAAATCATTATTATTAGTGTGTTAATATATCTTAATATATATATATATATATATATATATATATATATATATATACACAACTGCCTGTGTGGCTCAGTGGCTAAGGCGTCAGACACACAAGCAGTAGGACACGGGTTCGACCCTCGTCCGGACCATTAATTAATTTTATAAAATGGGTCTTAAAATATTATTTAGAAGTGATCTTATATAATTGTGTATAAATAAATGATCGACTCTCGTTAAAACCATGGATGCCTTAACATGATAGCAGCTTCGAAGGGAAATTAGAGCCATATATGGTTATAAGTGAAAACTTCATCTAAGTTCCTGGATGGGATGAAAGGACTCCACCAAATAACAATAACAATATATATATGTATAATTATATTGTATTACATGTTATATTATAGTATAATGTAATATATGTTGTTCTAATAATGTTAGATATAGTGTATAATATACTGTATAATATAGCGATAGGGGGTACTACGTAAACACTTACCAAGAATCGTATTGATATTCTTGAACGTCTTCACCGTGTTCAGGATAACCCTGTCTATCTGTAGAGGTCGCGTGTAAGGTCATATAGTAGACGGATTATAACACGTAATAACGAGCATACATCCACACTGCATCACCCACAATGTGTGGGCCACACACATACACATACACATACAAATATATTATTTAGGTATATATGATGCTCCCCTACTTTCGTTTAAATCTTATCTTTCAAAGCATTCTTCTTCTTTACACATTGGTAAATCGCTCTCTTCACTTATGCCCGTTACTTGTGGAGTACCACAGGGATCGGTGGCCTGTCCTTTACTTTTTAATCTATATATTCTTCCACTATCTAAACTAATTCAATCCTTTTCTGATATATCATATAATATTTTATGCTGATGATATTCATCTTTATATAAAATTACCTATTAACTCCAGCCCTGACTCTAATTCATCTCTTTCAAAGTGCATTATTCATATTAACTTTTGGCTACTATCAAATTTTCTTATATCAAATGAAACTAAAACTGAACTCATAAATATTTCTCATTCTCAATCTACATTTCCTCCTCTGTCTATAAATAACTATTTAATTCAACCTAAACCTTTCATTACAAATCTCGGCTTTATCTTTGATACTAATCTTAATTATGACAGGCATATATCTAATATATGCAAATTATCTAATTTACGTATATATATAAAATTCGATCTATTAAAAATATATAACTAAAAAATCTTGTTATATTCTTATAAACTCTCTTATGTTGTTGACTACTATAACTCTCCTCTTCTCTCTTCCTTCTATTTCAATATCTAAAATCATATTATTCGTGCTTCTACTAAACTTACTTTTAATGTATCTTATTCTGATTATACTACCTATGTTTCTTCACTTATTTCCTCACTTAAATGGTTAACTTTTAAAAATCGTTGCCTATTTAAACTTCTATGCCTCACTCACAACTTATTACTTACGCACCAACCAATTTACCTGTATAACCTATTAGATCCTATTAATCCTCTTAACTTACTTAGGTCTACTAGAACCATTCACCTAGAAACTTATCCCTACCAACAACATAGATTTGGAGGTTAATCCTTAAATGTATGTCCCCAATAAATTGGAATTCCATTCCAATCAATATAAGGAATATACAAAACCTGTCCACCTTCAAAACTAGATTACAAATATTATTATTACCTAAGGAGCACTGCATGATATATAAATCTAAAGTATTACCATTATTATTTTATTATCGTTTGTTATCGTTTCTTGTTCTCGTTATGTTTATTATTATATATATTTATACTCATCAATAGCAATTGAGTTGTTGAATATCTGTATATTATCTATGCACTTTTGAGATATGATTTTATATATTTAAGTGTTTAAATACACCATTACAATTACAATTAAATACACACACATACACATACACACATACACATACACACATACACATACAAATACACACACATACACATACACACATACACATACACACATACACATACAAATACACACACATACACATACACACATACACATACAAATACATATACACATACATATACACGTACACATGAGCATACACCAAAATAAACACACACACACACACACACACACATAAACCTATACCTACATACATATACATACTACACATGTATTACGTTCTATAGTTGAGTCGGATACATACCGCGGCGTTTTCATCTTTAGACGTGCTTTCGTATACCTGATCCTCTTTCACGTAATTCTTATAGTATTGCATAATGTTAGGACTTATTGCGTCACTTTCCTATGTAATATATAATTGTGTGTTTACATATATGTGTGTATGTGAATATTATTTTTAATATTGACATTTTTTATTGACTCCATATAATGTAGTTGCATAGGAGAGTTATCTATACTTATTATTTTACTAAAATCTTCATAACTTTAGAAATACTATAAAAGAATATTAGCTTTTTTGTATATTTTAAATACATTTAGAGCTATATAGCAAGACCTCCTATAACCTTGATGTTATAGTAGGTCTTGTATATAGTTACAATTTAAATTGTTTTGATAAGTATAAGACTACGAGAATGGGACCTAAACTATTAGTAAATTAATCAATACCAATTTGTTATCATTATTTTAAATCGATTTTCGTTTATAAATGAATATTTATGATGGCACTTATATTTACTCGTGTGCATCATTTAATACACCATTTTAAAGTGAATTAAAAATGTTTTATGATTTTATATAATATAATTTTTAATAAATAATATATTTTTTTCAAAAATCCCCAGTTGTGCCGACCCTATGTGTCTAAATAAATTATTATAATTGTTATCATGTTCACTGTACATAACTTGATTTTATTAAAAATAGATATATAATAATTTAGTCTAGAAAACATTAGTACACGTATTAATGATTTGATAAGTTGAAAATAGAGTTTAGTGAGAGATTTTTAATAAGTATAGAGGTAGTAATTAGAATAAGAATAACATTATATATATGGGTGGAGAGAGACAGGTTAGACTTAAACGTAATGACAAGAGTGGTGATAGATGAAGAACATGGAATAGAGGTTAGCTGATTAGTAATGAGTTATGATGAATGCGTAGTATACCTATAAGTATGTGTCTGATTAGGAATCTGTTGAAATGTTTAGAAATAGCGAGATCATAAATAACCATATAAGTATATCACCAATGTACTTAGGTACAATGTATATTTAAGTTACTGGTAATCATAGGTATAGATTAATAGTTGCAGAATTAGTATTAAGATAACATTAACCTAATATAATAATACAATTATATTATGTTATACATTTAGAACAAGGGTCCAAACATTATTAAATGAATAGAAAATAATATATTGTACATCTGGAATAATGTTTACTATAAATATATAGTATAAATAAGGTTTGGAAAATGTAGAATGTATCATACCTTATATATATTATATATGTATGTATATGTATTACATATATATATGTAAATAATTTATAAATACAAGTTAACATTACATTCCATATTATATATATATGTAATTCAGTATTAATTTACCTTTATATTTAACAATCGATGATCAAGAATCTAAAAATATATTTATATGAATTTATACATGGAAATGTAGAGTAATTATTAAGATAATGATAAAGTAAATAAATATATGTAGTATATATACAACTTATCATATGTTTATTATAAACAAATATTTTCTTTCTTTAAAATTAAGAATTATATAGGTAATACTAATGCATATTAATACCTAATATTGTTATATATATATATTAATGAATAGCGGGTTGACAATATTTAATAGAATGTAATCTCCTTATTATAGAATTAAATATAGGTACAGTATGAGTATACATTATATATAGTCTACACTGAGAATACGCGATACATGATGCATACAATAACAACATAACCTACATAACATGACATAATTACAAATAATAATAATGAAGTATTAAACTACAAATAAAATGTTAATTTAAAAAATTCTACACTATATAAAAAATATATAGTATATTTGACCAAAAATGAGTATTATATTAAATTACAAGATAATTTTATAAGAAATAATTGTATATATATACTATATAATATATAATATATATATATATATATATATATAATATATTGACGAGATCATATTAAAATAGTATGTATAATATACATATTCAATTATAAAAATGAGTATTATATTAAATTACAAGATAATTTTATAAGAAATAATTGTATATATATACTATATAATATATAATATATATATATATATAATATATTGACGAGATCATATTAAAATAGTATGTATAATATACATATTCAATTATAATATGTATACATTAATATTATATTTATTAAAATAAGTAACTAATATTAAATATTTGGGGAAAGTACCCGAATACGGACATACTCGGTATCTAAGGTACCATAAATCCTACACAAAAATGTAATGAATAAAATATTCATAATTATATAAATAGTCTTAATAAGTATTTTTTATTTTGTATTATTAAATTATTAAAATTATGTATTAGTACGTTTTTAAATTTATGAATACAAATTTCAAATTGAAACCTTCTCAAGCATATACAAAAGTATTAATATAAAATATAACAATATATTATTAATAACTAAAACATACTAAACATTATATGCATACTTGATATATGTTATGTACAATATTAATTATGTTATACGCGTATATCTAGAGGCCATGTAAATGCTTAATACAAATACTGTGGTATCTTAATACGGACACCCTATAACCAATCAGCGCGCAGTGTGTTAACTATTCTGATTTCCATATAAATCGCGTGAATTATAAAATTAATATCATTAATTTATTAATAATTCATGATTATTATGTAGATACTTAACAGGCAATTATTAATTAATAAATTAATAAAATTAATAAATTAATTACCTATTAAATACCATTAAATTATTCATAAAATTAATTATAAATAATGTAATTGTAATGTATCTGATTGGTTCATCATTCGACCACTTATTAAAGTATCCGTATTAGGTTACAGTTATATATTTTATATGTTGTACATATAATATTCACATTATTATTATTGTATATATATATATACATATATATATATATATATATATATATATATATATATTAGTGGTTTAACCCGAACTCGGTTTCGGGTATCAATTCCGGGTTCTAGCAAAATTTCATGAGATCGGGTTTCGAAAAATGGTCCAAGAACGGGTCCGGGTTTTAGTAAATTAATTTCGGGTATTTGTGTAAAATAAAATAATATTAAAATTTTATATAAATTTAAAAAATATATAATACTTAATTTAATTGATAATTATTATAATAAATTATTATAATGGATACAACTGATAACGTAAGTATACTAAATATTGCCAAAGCCAAATATATACTATATGCCTATTAATCCTATGTAAATTGTAATATCTGGAAAATAATTATTTAATTATTTCATAGATATTGAAAATTTCAATAATTGAAATGTTTATAATGTTATATATAATTGTACTACATTTTTGTACATAACTTATGTTTTAATACAAATTAAAAAAAACTACAATATGAAGTATATTATAGAATTCAATAAGCTGTCCGGTGTTAATTATTGTATTACAATAGAATCTATATAAAAAGTATCATTCTAGTAGATATTTGTTTATCATAATAACAAATATTTCACGATCTAATATTTATAAATTATATTTTGATTGTTGTTGCCTATCTATTATTTATTAATTATAGCTATTTCTGATTCTGTATTTCTGTATTGCTACAAAATATATTTTTTATAAATGTTCTACAAATATTTTAAAAAGTATAATATTTATAACTTATAATATTTATATATTTATTATATAATTATAATATTTAATTATATCTTAAAATAATAATATTTCAAAGATTAGTTGAAAAATATAAAAAAATATTTCAAATAATATTTTTAAAAATACAAAAAATATAAATAATATTACAAAATATATTTTAAAAAAATTTCAAAAAAATGTCAACAAAAATGTTTACAAATATTTCAAAAAAATGTTTAAAAATATTTCAAAAAATTTCAAAAATATTTCAAAAAATTTCAAAAATATTTTAAAAATTTCAAAAAAATTTCAAAAATTTGCAAACAAAATTAAAAAAATTTCAACAAATTTCAAAAAAATACTTTGAAAAAATGTAAAAATAATATTTCAAAAAAGCGACGCTGAAGATTTTAGATGACAAAAAAATCATTGTAATGGCAAAAAAGTCAATTTTTTAGGTTTTTCTGGGGTACGCGGTAAAATATTCAAAAAATTTATATTTATTATAAACTTTCATTATCTCGAAAGTCTCGAGATAATCAAATTTAGGATTTGATTGTCTCGAGATAATGAAAATTAGGATTTGATTGTCTCGAGATAATGTAAAATGGGCTCAATTTAAACCACTAATATATATATATATATATATATATATATATATTTATATTTATTATAACCATTTGCATACGAGTATTATGTTTTTCCAAATCCGTTGCAACACCTTGAACCTGATTAAAACTAGCACTGTCACGTGATATTATGTCATGATTCATTGTTGCTGTAGAGCCGCATTTCACATTTCTCTTTACATCAATAGAAGTTTGATATTTATCTTAATAAAGTAATGTATGAATTATATATTTATATATTAATGTATTGCCTATTGGTAATTATAAAAATCCTTAAAGTTTACATATATGTAATGCAAACAATATTTTGAAAAGTCACTTGGGAAATATTTGATACAAATACAAATACATATACATACAATATATATATATATATATTATAATATAATTAACATATGTATAATATTAAAAATTATATGTATTCTATAATATAATTCGACTATATAAAATATATATATGTCAATAATTTGTACTATTTTATATTTTCTCCTTTATAAAATTAAAATGTTATGTTATAACATATACATAACGATACAATTATATATACACATTATTATTATTATTTATTTTACATGAGGAATATGCAAATATAAGTTAATATATATTTATAAATATATTATAGTTAATTAAATATTATGGGTACTTTAAAAAATAGAAATAATTATAACCTATTATACTTATTATAATAATTCTAATAACAAATTAAATATTAAACACATTATTTTTATAAATACTTAATTAATAAATCGTAATAAATTAATATAAATTTAATTCTACATTATTTATCAACTACTTATGATTATATGTAGTAGACATGATATTATTATGTATACAGTGTATACTATACTATGTATACTATATAGTGTATAGTATACACTATTACTATTACTGGAAATCTATTATTTGTTATTGTATATTTATTAATATGAATACGTTCTTTATTATTTGTTTACTGTTCATTCGTGACTTAGTGTAGAACTGCTAAAGCATATTGTATGTGATAAGATACATACATCATCATTATCATCATCATCATCATCATTATTATTATTATCATCAAATAATATATATATATATATATATATATATATATAATACAAACTGATCTGATTGGGCCATATTTTCATGATAACGATCAATAAATATATCCAAAGACATGCGAAATAAGCGATGAACATCACGTGCAATATCGTGTCTATTATGTCTACGTAGAAATCTACATTCGTACACGATATCTATAGAAATGACAGTGGTAGTAATATAAGTGTTAGAGGTGCATTAGTAGTAGTAGTAGTAGTAGTAGTAGTAGTAGTAGTAGTAGTGGTGTAGTAGTAGTAGTAGTAGTAGTAGTAGTAGTAGTTGTAGTATAGGTAATATATATAGTACACATATAGGTAATATAGTAGTGACGGTCGGCCATCTTAAGATACCTAAATCGAGGCCCCATGTATGTTGAAGAATTTTACATTAGAGAGATATAGCACTATCGATCTATGTAAAATACAAATATATGAGTAATGTACATGAAACATAAATTATCTTTTACTCTCAACTTAAATATCTATATCATTTAAAATAAACATTTCCTATTGCAATAAAGCATGCTTTGTTAAATATAGGTAATGAAGACTTAATTTTCATCATATAACTAATAATTTCAAACATATTATTTGACATTATAAAAGTGTATATATAGTTTGATACGAATTTATATTATTAATAATACATTTTTCCGAAAATGTACCCCCATATAGATGGCGCTATCGTGTTTTGTAAAAACAATTAAATTACATTATTTCGGGTGTATTATATCTTTCCTTATACAAATATTTGGTAGCTGTAACAATACCAGTGGTAGTAATATCAATGGTAGCAGTAATTGTAGTGGTATCAAAGATTTGTATAAGGAAATATATAACACTCACGCGAAATCGTGTAATTCTATTTTGTATACAAAAACTAATAACGCCACCTATATAGGGTCACTTTTTGGAAATATGTTTATAATGAAAATTGTATCAAACTATGCACTTTTAAAATGAAATATAATATGCTTTACATTATTATTTTTATTATGAAAACTAAGTGTTCATTACTAATATATAACAAAGAAATAGTATATGTTTGTTTTAAATACTATAAATATATATGTGGTGAGTAAAAGCTAATTTATATTGCATGTAATTTAATAGAGAAATGAAAACATTGTAGTATGCAAATCGTGACAAACATAAATCGATTTCGATACTGCTGCTAGCAGCGGGATGTATGAATAATAATCACGTTGCCAATATAGGGAGTGTTATATATTTGCTTCGCAAAATCTATGGTATATACTGATTTATACTTTAGTAGTAATTTAGTGGTAATTTCAAGGACAGGACGTATATATTGTGAAACTTATATTTTCTGCTTTAATGATTTTATCGTATTGCATCATTGTCCAAAAATAGAAAGTTTAATTTTATACAAAAACAATGTAAAATCTTGTTATTGAATCAATGATTTTAATATGATTATATTAAATTCATAATATAATTTGATATAAACTATATTATATAGAATTTCTACATAGATAATATAAAAATTCGTTTAATTCAAACCTAATTTATAAATAATTCGTATATAGAGATATAAAATTAAAAATATGAATGCATTTTATTTCACAAATAAATCAATTGAAATCAATAAAATATAATTAAATATCCAAATGAAAAGTATATAGCTAGGAGTACAAAAATTAACAATTCAGGAGATAGAGAGCATATATGCCATATACGTATATATAGTACGTATACGTCATGTCATTTTTAATATTATTAATATACGTAATAGTAGTAGGTGCAATAGTAATATTAGTCGTAGTATATATATATATATACTATAGTACTATAGTACTATGATACTAGGAATTATAATATTAGATATGTTATATAATAAGTTACCTGGTTGTGTTGTGGGCTCTCTGCACTTCCGTATAACAACCAGTTCACAGATTCGATATAAACGTATTTTATATACGAAAGTAGGGTGCCTATTTCAAAATCATGTTCGGTGTATTCGAGTGTTCCAATCGTTTCCATTGTTATGCGATTGCGCAGTGGTCACTGACCACTGGTCAGGGGATTATAATAGTTCTATACAATAGACTATTGTATTATAATTAAATTAACAATTAACTAAGCGTTTGTAGTTTAGTATTTCATAAATTATAACTGAATTAGTAAGTGAATTAATGTTAATTCTATAAATAAAATATTGATCTAAATTTTAAAAGTTATGAATCGGTTAAATGTTGATAAACATTGTTTATGTTTATTTGTATTCTAATAATATTTATTTATTAACAATAAATTTCAAATTAAAATTATTAAAATATTAAATTTATTTGTAAATAAATAAATTATTATATTATATTTTTAAACATTTTAAATAGTAGGTATATTTGTATTGTCATTATTTTAAACCGATAGTATATACACAACACAGTCATGCGCAGTGACTTGATTGTATTGTCCCTCTTATTAGAGTTACGTAGTACAACGGGTCAGGATAACAACAATAGACGAGCAGATGATTCTAGAGATAACTCCACTGTTCTTAAGATACGATTCAAGGATGACGATCCAGACAATGCCTACATTGTAGTCATTTTGTTCACCATTCTCTACATCATTATGGCTCTAGTGAATATTAAGAGCATCAGGTTAGTTCTGTCGGGTTTTTCTTTAATAACTCACGCATACATATACACCCATATATATATATATATATATATATCTGGTATACCATATACCCACATTCATAAATATTATATGTGTATAATATACACTGTATATATATATATATATATATATATATATATATATATATATATATATATATTTATATTATAATATTTTTGTTTTCATGAAGTCATTATTATTATTATTATTATTATTGTATTAACATTATTATTAGTATGTTTATTTTTGGTTGATTAATTTAAAGCAAATATAAAATTATAACATTTACTAATAATACGTTATTGAAACACCACCCACGTAATGCTAATGCTACAACCCCGCTAACTCGTATTACCCGTTATTATGTAATCTATATACCCCGTGTATACCACTGGTAGTACCAAGGTCATGTCATTGGTAGTATCGCTAGGTTACTAGTTATCACCACTGTAGCTTTCCTCTGTATCCTTTAACCTTCATATTGTATGAGTCATGCATACAACTATACACTTTGTTACATATACACTGTTATTGTTATTGTTATTGTTATTGTTAATTGGTGGAGTCCTTTCATCCCATCCAGGAACTTAGATGAAGTTTTCACTTATAACCATATATGGCTCTAATGTACCTTCGAAGCCGTTCTCATGATAAGGCATCCGTGGTTTTAACGAGAGCCGATACATTATTTATACACCATTATATCAGTATATAGTATATAACACTCCACTATACCAATTCAGTATGTAGTTAATAACACTATTCTATATCACTTAGTATTTGTGTCCGTGTTATATTCAATGTATTATTATAAATTGTTTTCGTATTATTATTATCCTATAGGTTATATAATAATAATATATTATTATTTTCTTTCCGCACTATAGCGAAGGGTTCTAGAAGCCCTATTTTAATAAACCGATTAATAACCCGATTAATAAACCGAATATCATCATTATATAATAACACTTCCAAATAATAATTTACGACCTATTTAAATGGTCCGGACGAGGTTAGAATCGAAGTATTATTGCTTGTCTGCCTGACGCCTTAGCCAATTGGCCTAGTTAACTAGGCCTCACAGGAAGTTATATATATATATATATATATATATATATATATATATATATATATATGTTTAATCTACATCTAATAAACAGCATCCTAACTTCACATCGCTAACACAATGCTATTCATCTTCGGGTAATTAATCAAAACATCCCTCTATTCTAGAACTTTTAGAAATTCAGGACCAAGACAAATTTCTAATATATTACATGTGTTATTTAAATGTACCTGTAACTCTATGTCTATAGTTATGAATGTTAACGGCCATAGTTGTTTAATATATATATGTGTGTGTATATATGTGTGTGTATGTATGTGTGTATGTGTTTGTGTATGTTATCCAACATTTCAGTACTAGATACAATTTTATAATAATTATTGTATTAATATAGGAGTACATAATTCTTCTTTATATAACAGTATTTAAATAGAAGGTTGCATATCGTCTACTTCAGACGTATGCTTAATGCAGTCTAGTTCATATACACATTTTAACAATATTGGTATTAATATTATCAATTTGAATATATTATATGACAAAATTCTGTTAAATTTCCATTCATATAACTTTTTCTGTTAAATTTCCTATCACCTTATTGAATTGAACTAAAACATGAATTTAATTTCCCATGAATGATACATTTTTAGAAAAAAGAGTTTTCTAGCATGTATTAAAATTTAGAAAACTCTTTTTTTTTATAATGTAGAAAACTCTTTATTTAAAAATCAGTTTTCTATATACTAAAATGGCCAAATACTATTCCAAAAAGTACTATTTCAAAATAGTATTCCATATCATAACCGATATAAAAACTAACAAAAGAGTTTTTAATATAATATTCATTCAAGTTCTATTTTATAAAACTCTTTTTTATATAATGTAGGATACTCTTTTTATATGATGTAGAATACTCTTTTCTGTAGAATTGATATAAATATTACCTAAATTATAGTTATACTAATTATTTAATATAGAACAAATAAAATATACCTTTTATTTATTTTAATATATTTATTATATTGTTGTTTATCAACATTAATTATTAATTATTAATTTTAATATACTGCTTTAATAAATAAAATATTTATTTTAAAAACTTAAATTATGTAAGTATCTTATAGATTTTTCTAAATTATCAACTACACTTGTCATCATAATTATATTGATAATACAATTATAATTCATCTTGAATAATTTCTATATATTTTAGTAAATAGTTTTTATATGTATTAATAGCTAGAAAACTCTTTTAGTAAATAGTTTTTATATTTATTAAAAGTTAGAATACTCTTTTAGTAAAGAGTTTTTATATTTATTAAAAGCTAGAATACTCTTTTGGTAAAGATTTTTTATATTTATTAAAAATTAGAATACTCATTTGCAAAAGAGTTTTCTATTTGCTTAATGCTCAAAAAGAGTTATAATACAGATACACTCGGAAAACTCTTTTTCGGTGGTTAGAAAACTCTTTTTTTCTAACAGTGTATGCCATAGCCAATGCTATTAGCCATTCGACTATATAAGTATTGTTATTTGATATCTGTACTTTTCTATTAGTTATTTATTCATTGTTTATATTAAATTTATTTTTAACATTTAATATTATTTGTAATAGTTTTCAAATTTTTAATAATATCTATATTAAATTATTACATGATACATTTCAAAATCTGTCATCAAATTTGTTCTTATTTATTTATATATAAACAGGAAGTTGTATTATTTTCATATTATTATTATTTTTTTTAATTTATTAATGGTGAAAATAACATATATATAACACCATATATAATTATATATATAAGTATATATATATATATATATATATATGCAGTAAAATATATGTATATATAAGCTTATATAATATCAAATGTATTAATAAAATGAATAAAATATCGTATTAATAGTAACACGATTACTGGTGGAATAAATGATATGCAAAAGGTTTAATTTATATTATGATAAATATAACAATTTATTTATTATATATTAATATATATATTTATATATATTGCTTCTACAAAAACCCTGGTGTAAACCTAAATCTGATAATAATAATAATAATAATAATAATATATATATATATATATATGGTACATATACTATAGTGTATATAAAGTAATAATAAATAATAATATAAAATAATATATAATGTAGACATTATGATGAAATTACGATGAAATTATATAGAAAGGATGTTGAAATAATAATATAATATAAATTAAGTAGATAGTATAGTATAGTAAATATACATAAATTGCTATACCACTACATACCGCATCACCCACATAGAAACTGAAGGCGAAACCGATGACAGACGAGCTTCAGCTACCTGTACAACGAAAGCTCACAGACTCCGACGGAGCAGAGGAACAAGTCGAACAGAAGAGTCCGTTAGAGCGAACGAAGACGTTCAAATCCGGCTTTCTGAACCGACTTCTAAGGCGCAGGTACACGGCTACCCCTACCACCGCGACTCCGGCGAAGTCGGACGAGGCGAACGTTCCGTCGGGCATACTGATGTGGGTGCAGCAGCTGTACGCCACCCAACCGATTGAAGAAGCGGGAGTTAAGCCTGTCGAGGTAGCGATTGCATAGACCCGGGTGTAGGGTTCGGAGTGTAGGGTTCGGAGTGTAGGGCTCGGAGTGTAGGGTTCGGAGTGTAGGGATCGGAGTGTAGGGTGTGTTATGTGCGCCGCACACTGTGCGGTGAATGTAAATAATGATATCTCTAATTTGAATGATACTATTAATAAATTTATTATATTTAAAAAGTAAGTATTATATGTTTTAATATGTCTATTTGTATAAATATATGTTCATGTCATTGTTTTAAATCTATAATATACTGTATATACTATAGTATATATATATATATATATATATATTTATTTATTTATTTAATTCGGTATTTACAATTGATAGAAGTATTTGGATCAGGTTTATTTTTATTGATTAATATGACATTTTATTTATTACATTTAAATTTTATTTTTAATTGTTGTATAACAATTGATTATATATATATATATATATATATATATATATATATATATATATATATATATATATATATATATATATACTATAGTATATACAGTATATTATAGATTTAAAACAATGACATGAACATATATATATATATATATATATATTGTTATAACTCCTCTTTCTTTATATTATAATATATACTAATATACTAATATATTCTATCATGATATATACTAAATAATACCTATAGGTACCTAGAGGTATTATTTAATTTTCGATCTTCATGTTATAATATTGATTTTATTTTAAGTGTTAACATTATAATTATAATTAATAATTATTCATATCTTAATTTCATTTCTGAAATATGATTGAATAATGAAAATAATTATATATGGTTATCTCAATAATAATTTAAATTTTGTTTTCATATATGTGAATAATGCCCAATCTATACACATATATATATATATATATATATATATATATATATATATATATATATATATATATATATATATATATATTAGCATTGTCATTCGGACACGGACTTCGGACTTTCGGTCATTGATACCGGACTGATACAGTATCATGTATAATATATCGGCCCGGATCGGGCTCGGATCAGACTTTAATATTAGACTCGGATTATTTCGGACTTTAAATATTAGACTCGGGCTATTTCGGATTATTATTATTTTATATTTTAAATAAATTTACTGTTGCTTCCAATATCTTAAAATTATCTTTGATAAATGTTTACCCTATAGGGTTTATATTAATTCTCGCCACTGTCAATCATAGGTTATGGTTGGCCAAGCTATGCTATGATTCATAACATCTCTTTGTATGAATTCACGCCACTTTAAACATAGCATAATTTAAATTATTTAATGATAATATCATCGAATAAATAACTACTAATAATAGCGAGGATAATCAATATATGAAGGAAGATTCGGTAATGTCCAGTTATATTTGTTCCTCCTGTTTCACCAGAATATGATAATATACTGATTGCAGTCAAATTATTCTTATACAATTATCTAACGATACTGATGTCAAAAGATACTGATACGATACTGAGACCGCTGTTATATGATACTGATACTTACTTTTTTAGAAAATGTGACAACACTAATATATATGTAAATACTACTTTAAATATAATGTGGTAGGTCCTTCACCTACTACATGCTCTAGACATTTAAGGTTCTTCGCACAGAGATCTATACCGGCATTATCATACATTATTATTTATATTCATATCTTATAAGATATCTTATATTTTCTATGTAATTATCTTAGTATTATAATTTATTATCTTAGCATATATATTATTAGACTTTAATTAATATATTATAACCATATATGGTCCGTGTAAATAACTTGTTTATTTATAATTATGATTTTTTATAATTATTTATAATTATGATATTCTTTTTTTTCGTTACTTTTTTTATTTCATCCCAATAAACTTTATAAGAATATATCTATCTGTCTATTAAACAATAGTTTACTATATATATATATATATATATATATATATATATATATACATGAAAACATCCGTATATCCGAAATCTACTTATTATTTATAACTCATTATTGTTATATAAGAGTATATACTCTTACTAAAGTTATTATCAGTGTTAAAATATATATACTTTATAATTAATTCAATTCATTAATCTCAACTACATCTCATTATTCCATAAACTGACCGTATTTTTAACACATTTTATTTCTATAATAACGTATAGTGTATATATATATAATAGAGTATAATATATAGTATATTTATAGTATATTTATAATACTTACTAATATTGTATTGGTAATACATACTTTATAAGGACAATCACCAGGAATTCTATAATCCACCTCTTCTATATATTTTGTCAAATAAATCTCTTATATAATTTATATAATTATTATAATATATTACAAGTTATTTTTTAACTTTCATACTATGATATGTATTAGTACACTTTATTTTAATGGTATATAAACATATCAAATAGAATATCATTCATTTGAATATATATATATATATATATATATATATATATATATATATTACATATAGGTAAAAAAAACAAATACACTAAGATTAATTAATAAATAGTAATATATTATGTATAACTGGGGGATCGCATTGTTGATAGGCCCATATGAAATCGTTTGGTAAGATCGCTAGCATCTTCTGTCAGTTTTGTATAAGCTTGGTACTTTGAGATCTAAAGTAGTGTAAATGTAAATATATATGTCACTATATATATTATAAGTTATTAAATCATATATGAAATTAGATAAGATCAATATAGTATTACTTCTTAAAATTAAACATCAATATTGACTTCCATTGGTTAATGATAACAAATAACAACATTACAAAGTCTGTGTTACTATATAATGATTACATCTAATAAAATATTTAAAATATAAATAATTAACTAATTAACGTGTATAATAATAAGTAATATAACAAATTAGTTACAAATAATACATTACGTGATTCTAAAGATGCATATTGTATATAAGTAAAATATATATATGGGATATCCTAAATATATTCTAGTGTTGCTAATTGAACAAAGTGCATATAATCAATATTAATAATAATAATACAGTTATAAAGTGTATCATGTAATGAATTATGTAACGGCGATTACGTCATATAGATTATCGAACTTATTCATTGTTCCCAATCTTTCATAGGATCATAGAGAATACATTCTTATACAAAATGTCAGAATGTGGTTGTATATATACAACCAAATTGCTATAGCGTATGTTTTGATAGCGTATGTTTTATATTGTTTATACTTCAAGTACTACTATCATCGTTACCATAGTACGTTACCCTAGTACGTTACCCTAGTACGTTACTCTAGTACGTTACTCTAGTACGTTACTCTAGTACGTTACTCTAGTACGTTACCCTAGTACGTTACCCTAGTACGTTACCCTAGTACGTTACCCTAGTACGTTACTCTAGTACGTTACTCTAGTACGTTACCCTAGTACATTACTCTAGTACGTTACTCTAGTACGTTACCCTAGTACGTTACTCTAGTACGTTACCCTAGTACGTTACTCTAGTACGTTACTCTAGTACGTTACTCTAGTACGTTACCCTAGTACGTTACTCTAGTACGTTACTCTAGTACGTTACCCTAGTACGTTACTCTAGTACGTTACCCTAGTACGTTACCCTAGTACGTTACTCTAGTACGTTACTCTAGTACGTTACTCTAGTACGTTACCCTAGTACGTTACTCTAGTACGTTACTCTAGTACGTTACTCTAGTACGTTACCCTAGTACGTTACTCTAGTACGTTACTCTAGTACGTTACTCTAGTACGTTACCCTAGTACGTTACTCTAGTACGTTACTCTAGTACGTTACCCTAGTACGTTACTCTAGTACGTTACTCTAGTACGTTACCCTAGTACGTTACTCTAGTACGTTACTCTAGTACGTTACCCTAGTACGTTACTCTAGTACGTTACCCTAGTACGTTACTCTAGTACGTTACTCTAGTACGTTACTCTAGTACGTTACCCTAGTACGTTACTCTAGTACGTTACTCTAGTACGTTACCCTAGTACGTTACTCTAGTACGTTACCCTAGTACGTTACCCTAGTACGTTACTCTAGTACGTTACTCTAGTACGTTACTCTAGTACGTTACCCTAGTACGTTACTCTAGTACGTTACTCTAGTACGTTACTCTAGTACGTTACCCTAGTACGTTACTCTAGTACGTTATTCTATTACGTTACCCTAGTACGTTACCTTAGTACGTTAATCTAGTACGTTACTCTAGTACGTTAATCTAGTACGTTACTCTAGTACGTTACCCTAGTACGTTACTCTAGTACGTTACCCTAGTACGTTACTCTAGTACGTTACTCTAGTACGTTACTCTAGTACGTTACCCTAGTACGTTACTCTAGTACGTTACTCTAGTACGTTACCCTAGTACGTTACTCTAGTACGTTACCCTAGTACGTTACTCTAGTACGTTACTCTAGTACGTTACTCTAGTACGTTACCCTAGTACGTTACTCTAGTACGTTACTCTAGTACGTTACCCTAGTACGTTACTCTAGTACGTTACCCTAGTACGTTACCCTAGTACGTTACTCTAGTACGTTACTCTAGTACGTTACTCTAGTACGTTACCCTAGTACGTTACTCTAGTACGTTACTCTAGTACGTTACCCTAGTACGTTACCCTAGTACGTTACTCTAGTACGTTACTCTAGTACGTTACCCTAGTACGTTACTCTAGTACGTTACCCTAGTACGTTACTCTAGTACGTTACTCTAGTACGTTACCCTAGTACGTTACCCTAGTACGTTACCCTAGTACGTTACCCTAGTACGTTACCCTAGTACGTTACCCTAGTACGTTACCCTAGTACGTTACCCTAGTACGTTACCCTAGTACGTTACCCTAGTACGTTACCCTAGTACGTTACCCTAGTACGTTACCCTAGTACGTTACCCTAGTACGTTACCCTAGTTCGTTACCCTAGTACGTTACTCTAGTACGTTACCCTAGTACGTTACCCTAGTACGTTACTCTAGTACGTTACTCTAGTACGTTACTCTAGTACGTTACCCTAGTACGTTACTCTAGTACGTTACTCTAGTACGTTACTCTAGTACGTTACCCTAGTACGTTACTCTAGTACGTTACTCTAGTACGTTACTCTAGTACGTTACCCTAGTACGTTACTCTAGTACGTTACTCTAGTACGTTACCCTAGTACGTTACTCTAGTACGTTACTCTAGTACGTTACCCTAGTACGTTACTCTAGTACGTTACTCTAGTACGTTACCCTAGTACGTTACTCTAGTACGTTACTCTAGTACGTTACTCTAGTACGTTACCCTAGTACGTTACTCTAGTACGTTACTCTAGTACGTTACCCTAGTACGTTACCCTAGTACGTTACTCTAGTACGTTACTCTAGTACGTTACCCTAGTACGTTACTCTAGTACGTTACCCTAGTACGTTACTCTAGTACGTTACTCTAGTACGTTACCCTAGTACGTTACCCTAGTACGTTACCCTAGTACGTTACCCTAGTACGTTACCCTAGTACGTTACCCTAGTACGTTACCCTAGTACGTTACCCTAGTACGTTACCCTAGTACGTTACCCTAGTACGTTACCCTAGTACGTTACTCTAGTACGTTACCCTAGTACGTTACTCTAGTACGTTACTCTAGTACGTTACCCTAGTACGTTACTCTAGTACGTTACTCTAGTACGTTACCCTAGTACGTTACCCTAGTACGTTACCCTAGTACGTTACTATAGTACGTTACTCTAGTACGTTACTCTAGTACGTTACCCTAGTACGTTACTCTAGTACGTTACTCTAGTACGTTACCCTAGTACGTTACTCTAGTACGTTACTCTAGTACGTTACTCTAGTACGTTACTCTAGTACGTTACTCTAGTACGTTACTCTAGTACGTTACCCTAGTACGTTACTCTAGTACGTTACTCTAGTACTTTACCCTAGTACGTTACTCTAGTACGTTACCCTAGTACGTTACTCTAGTACGTTACTCTAGTACGTTACTCTAGTACGTTACCCTAGTACGTTACTCTAGTACGTTACTCTAGTACGTTACCCTAGTACGTTACTCTAGTACGTTACTCTAGTACGTTACCCTAGTACGTTACTCTAGTACGTTACTCTAGTACGTTACCCTAGTACGTTACTCTAGTACGTTACCCTAGTACGTTACCCTAGTACGTTACTCTAGTACGTTACTCTAGTACGTTACTCTAGTACGTTACCCTAGTACGTTACTCTAGTACGTTACTCTAGTACGTTACTCTAGTACGTTACCCTAGTACGTTACTCTAGTACGTTACCCTAGTACGTTACTCTAGTACGTTACTCTAGTACGTTACCCTAGTACGTTACTCTAGTACGTTACCCTAGTACGTTACTCTAGTACGTTACTCTAGTACGTTACTCTAGTACGTTACCCTAGTACGTTACTCTAGTACGTTACTCTAGTACGTTACCCTAGTACGTTACTCTAGTACGTTACTCTAGTACGTTACTCTAGTACGTTACTCTAGTACGTTACCCTAGTACGTTACTCTAGTACGTTACTCTAGTACGTTACCCTAGTACGTTACTCTAGTACGTTACTCTAGTACGTTACCCTAGTACGTTACCCTAGTACGTTACTCTAGTACGTTACTCTAGTACGTTACCCTAGTACGTTACTCTAGTACGTTACCCTAGTACGTTACTCTAGTACGTTACTCTAGTACGTTACCCTAGTACGTTACCCTAGTACGTTACCCTAGTACGTTACCCTAGTACGTTACCCTAGTACGTTACCCTAGTACGTTACCCTAGTACGTTACCCTAGTACGTTACCCTAGTACGTTACCCTAGTACGTTACCCTAGTACGTTACCCTAGTACGTTACCCTAGTACGTTACCCTAGTACGTTACCCTAGTTCGTTACCCTAGTACGTTACCCTAGTACGTTACCCTAGTACGTTACCCTAGTACGTTACCCTAGTACGTTACCCTAGTACGTTACCCTAGTACGTTACCCTAGTACGTTACCCTAGTACGTTACTCTAGTACGTTACCCTAGTACGTTACTCTAGTACGTTACCCTAGTACGTTACCCTAGTACGTTACCCTAGTACGTTACCCTAGTACGTTACCCTAGTACGTTACCCTAGTACGTTACCCTAGTACGTTACCCTAGTACGTTACCCTAGTACGTTACCCTAGTACGTTACCCTAGTACGTTACCCTAGTACGTTACCCTAGTACGTTACCCTAGTACGTTACCCTAGTACGTTACCCTAGTACGTTACCCTAGTACGTTACCCTAGTACGTTACCCTAGTACGTTACCCTAGTACGTTACCCTAGTACGTTACCCTAGTACGTTACTCTAGTACGTTACTCTAGTACGTTACCCTAGTACGTTACCCTAGTACGTTACTCTAGTACGTTACTCTAGTACGTTACCCTAGTACGTTACTCTAGTACGTTACTCTAGTACGTTACCCTAGTACGTTACTCTAGTACGTTACTCTAGTACGTTACCCTAGTACGTTACCCTTGTACGTTACCCTAGTACGTTACCCTAGTACGTTACCCTAGTACGTTACCCTAGTACGTTACCCTAGTACGTTACTCTAGTACGTTACCCTAGTACGTTACCCTAGTACGTTACCCTAGTACGTTACCCTAGTACGTTACCCTAGTACGTTACCCTAGTACGTTACCCTAGTACGTTACCCTAGTACGTTACCCTAGTACGTTACCCTAGTACGTTACCCTAGTACGTTACCCTAGTACGTTACCCTAGTACGTTACCCTAGTACGTTACCCTAGTACGTTACTCTAGTACGTTACTCTAGTACGTTACTCTAGTACGTTACCCTAGTACGTTACCCTACTACGTTACCCTAGTACGTTACCCTAGTACGTTATTCTAGTACGTTACCCTAGTACGTTACTCTAGTACGTTACTCTAGTACGTTACCCTAGTACGTTACCCTAGTACGTTACCCTAGTACGTTACCCTAGTACGTTACCCTAGTACGTTACCCTAGTACGTTACCCTAGTACGTTACCCTAGTACGTTACCCTAGTACGTTACCCTAGTACGTTACCCTAGTACGTTACCCTAGTACGTTACCCTAGTACGTTACCCTAGTACGTTACCCTAGTACGTTACCCTAGTACGTTACCCTAGTACGTTACCCTACTACGTTACCCTAGTACGTTACCCTAGTACGTTACTCTAGTACGTTACCCTAGTACGTTACCCTAGTACGTTACCCTAGTACGTTACCCTAGTACGTTACCCTAGTACGTTACCCTAGTACGTTACCCTAGTACGTTACTCTAGTACGTTACTCTAGTACGTTACTCTAGTACGTTACCCTAGTACGTTACCCTAGTACGTTACCCTAGTACGTTACCCTAGTACGTTACCCTAGTACGTTACCCTAGTACGTTACCCTAGTACGTTACCCTAGTACGTTACCCTAGTACGTTACCCTAGTACGTTACTCTAGTACGTTACTCTAGTACGTTACCCTAGTACGTTACCCTAGTACGTTACTCTAGTACGTTACTCTAGTACGTTACCCTAGTACGTTACTCTAGTACGTTACTCTAGTACGTTACCCTAGTACGTTACTCTAGTACGTTACCCTAGTACGTTACCCTAGTACGTTACCCTTGTACGTTACCCTAGTACGTTACCCTAGTACGTTACCCTAGTACGTTACCCTAGTACGTTACCCTAGTACGTTACTCTAGTACGTTACCCTAGTACGTTACCCTAGTACGTTACCCTAGTACGTTACCCTAGTACGTTACCCTAGTACGTTACCCTAGTACGTTACCCTAGTACGTTACCCTAGTACGTTACCCTAGTACGTTACCCTAGTACGTTACCCTAGTACGTTACCCTAGTACGTTACCCTAGTACGTTACCCTAGTACGTTACCCTAGTACGTTACTCTAGTACGTTACTCTAGTACGTTACTCTAGTACGTTACCCTAGTACGTTACCCTACTACGTTACCCTAGTACGTTACCCTAGTACGTTATTCTAGTACGTTACCCTAGTACGTTACTCTAGTACGTTACTCTAGTACGTTACCCTAGTACGTTACCCTAGTACGTTACCCTAGTACGTTACCCTAGTACGTTACCCTAGTACGTTACCCTAGTACGTTACCCTAGTACGTTACCCTAGTACGTTACCCTAGTACGTTACCCTAGTACGTTACCCTACTACGTTACCCTAGTACGTTACCCTAGTACGTTACTCTAGTACGTTACCCTAGTACGTTACCCTAGTACGTTACCCTAGTACGTTACCCTAGTACGTTACCCTAGTACGTTACCCTAGTACGTTACCCTAGTACGTTACTCTAGTACGTTACTCTAGTACGTTACTCTAGTACGTTACCCTAGTACGTTACCCTAGTACGTTACCCTAGTACGTTACCCTAGTACGTTACCCTAGTACGTTACCCTAGTACGTTACCCTAGTACGTTACCCTAGTACGTTACCCTAGTACGTTACCCTAGTACGTTACTCTAGTACGTTACTCTAGTACGTTACCCTAGTACGTTACCCTAGTACGTTACTCTAGTACGTTACTCTAGTACGTTACCCTAGTACGTTACTCTAGTACGTTACTCTAGTACGTTACCCTAGTACGTTACTCTAGTACGTTACTCTAGTACGTTACCCTAGTACGTTACCCTTGTACGTTACCCTAGTACGTTACCCTAGTACGTTACCCTAGTACGTTACCCTAGTACGTTACCCTAGTACGTTACTCTAGTACGTTACCCTAGTACGTTACCCTAGTACGTTACCCTAGTACGTTACCCTAGTACGTTACCCTAGTACGTTACCCTAGTACGTTACCCTAGTACGTTACCCTAGTACGTTACCCTAGTACGTTACCCTAGTACGTTACCCTAGTACGTTACCCTAGTACGTTACCCTAGTACGTTACCCTAGTACGTTACCCTAGTACGTTACTCTAGTACGTTACTCTAGTACGTTACTCTAGTACGTTACCCTAGTACGTTACCCTACTACGTTACCCTAGTACGTTACCCTAGTACGTTATTCTAGTACGTTACCCTAGTACGTTACTCTAGTACGTTACTCTAGTACGTTACCCTAGTACGTTACCCTAGTACGTTACCCTAGTACGTTACCCTAGTACGTTACCCTAGTACGTTACCCTAGTACGTTACCCTAGTACGTTACCCTAGTACGTTACTCTAGTACGTTACCCTAGTACGTTACCCTAGTACGTTACCCTAGTACGTTACCCTAGTACGTTACCCTAGTACGTTACCCTAGTACGTTACCCTAGTACGTTACCCTAGTACGTTACCCTACTACGTTACCCTAGTACGTTACCCTAGTACGTTACTCTAGTACGTTACCCTAGTACGTTACCCTAGTACGTTACCCTAGTACGTTACCCTAGTACGTTACCCTAGTACGTTACCCTAGTACGTTACCCTAGTACGTTACTCTAGTACGTTACTCTAGTACGTTACTCTAGTACGTTACCCTAGTACGTTACCCTAGTACGTTACCCTAGTACGTTACCCTAGTACGTTACCCTAGTACGTTACCCTAGTACGTTACCCTAGTACGTTACTCTAGTACGTTACCCTAGTACGTTACTCTAGTACGTTACTCTAGTACGTTACCCTAGTACGTTACTCTAGTACGTTACTCTAGTACGTTACCCTAGTACGTTACTCTAGTACGTTACCCTAGTACGTTACTCTAGTACGTTACTCTAGTACGTTACTCTAGTACGTTACTCTAGTACGTTACCCTAGTACGTTACTCTAGTACGTTACTCTAGTACGTTACCCTAGTACGTTACCCTAGTACGTTACCCTAGTACGTTACCCTAGTACGTTACCCTAGTACGTTACTCTAGTACGTTACTCTAGTACGTTACTCTAGTACGTTACCCTAGTACGTTACCCTACTACGTTACCCTAGTACGTTACCCTAGTACGTTACTCTAGTACGTTACCCTAGTACGTTACCCTAGTACGTTACCCTAGTACGTTACCCTAGTACGTTACCCTAGTACGTTACCCTAGTACGTTACCCTAGTACGTTACTCTAGTACGTTACTCTAGTACGTTACTCTAGTACGTTACCCTAGTACGTTACCCTAGTACGTTACCCTAGTACGTTACCCTAGTACGTTACCCTAGTACGTTACCCTAGTACGTTACCCTAGTACGTTACCCTAGTACGTTACTCTAATACGTTACCCTAGTACGTTACTCTAGTACGTTACTCTAGTACGTTACCCTAGTACGTTACTCTAGTACGTTACTCTAGTACGTTACCCTAGTACGTTACTCTAGTACGTTACCCTAGTACGTTACTCTAGTACGTTACTCTAGTACGTTACTCTAGTACGTTACTCTAGTACGTTACCCTAGTACGTTACTCTAGTACGTTACTCTAGTACGTTACTCTAGTACGTTACCCTAGTACGTTACTCTAGTACGTTACCCTAGTATGTTACCCTAGTACGTTACCCTAGTACGTTACCCTAGTACGTTACCCTAGTACGTTACCCTAGTACGTTACCCTAGTACGTTACCCTAGTACGTTACCCTAGTACGTTACCCTAGTACGTTACCCTAGTACGTTACCCTAGTACGTTACCCTAGTACGTTACCCTAGTACGTTACCCTAGTACGTTACTCTAGTACGTTACCCTAGTACGTTACCCTAGTACGTTACCCTAGTACGTTACCCTAGTACGTTACCCTAGTACGTTACCCTAGTACGTTACCCTAGTACGTTACCCTAGTACGTTACTCTAGTACGTTACTCTAGTACGTTACTCTAGTACGTTACCCTAGTACGTTACCCTAGTACGTTACCCTAGTACGTTACCCTAGTACGTTACCCTAGTACGTTACTCTAGTACGTTACCCTAGTACGTTACTCTAGTACGTTACTCTAGTACGTTACCCTAGTACGTTACTCTAGTACGTTACTCTAGTACGTTACCCTAGTACGTTACTCTAGTACGTTACCCTAGTACGTTACTCTAGTACGTTACTCTAGTACGTTACTCTAGTACGTTACTCTAGTACGTTACCCTAGTACGTTACTCTAGTACGTTACTCTATTACGTTACCCTAGTACGTTACTCTAGTACGTTACCCTAGTACGTTACCCTAGTACGTTACCCTAGTACGTTACCCTAGTACGTTACCCTAGTACGTTACCCTAGTAAGTTACCCTAGTACGTTACCCTAGTACGTTACCCTAGTACGTTACCCTAGTACGTTACCCTAGTACGTTACCCTAGTACGTTACCCTAGTACGTTACCCTAGTACGTTACCCTAGTACGTTACCCTAGTACGTTACCCTAGTACGTTACCCTAGTACGTTACCCTAGTACGTTACCCTAGTACGTTACCCTAGTACGTTACCCTAGTACGTTACCCTAGTACGTTACCCTAGTACGTTACCCTAGTACGTTACCCTAGTACGTTACCCTAGTACGTTACTCTAGTACGTTACTCTAGTACGTTACCCTAGTACGTTACTCTAGTACGTTACCCTAGTACGTTACCCTAGTACGTTACTCTAGTACGTTACTCTAGTACGTTACCCTAGTACGTTACTCTAGTACGTTACTCTAGTACGTTACCCTAGTACGTTACTCTAGTACGTTACTCTAGTACGTTACCCTAGTACGTTACCCTTGTACGTTACCCTAGTACGTTACCCTAGTACGTTACCCTAGTACGTTACCCTAGTACGTTACCCTAGTACGTTACTCTAGTACGTTACCCTAGTACGTTACCCTAGTACGTTACCCTAGTACGTTACCCTAGTACGTTACCCTAGTACGTTACCCTAGTACGTTACCCTAGTACGTTACCCTAGTACGTTACCCTAGTACGTTACCCTAGTACGTTACCCTAGTACGTTACCCTAGTACGTTACCCTAGTACGTTACCCTAGTACGTTACCCTAGTACGTTACCCTAGTACGTTACTCTAGTACGTTACTCTAGTACGTTACTCTAGTACGTTACCCTAGTACGTTACCCTACTACGTTACCCTAGTACGTTACCCTAGTACGTTATTCTAGTACGTTACCCTAGTACGTTACTCTAGTACGTTACTCTAGTACGTTACCCTAGTACGTTACCCTAGTACGTTACCCTAGTACGTTACCCTAGTACGTTACCCTAGTACGTTACCCTAGTACGTTACCCTAGTACGTTACCCTAGTACGTTACTCTAGTACGTTACCCTAGTACGTTACCCTAGTACGTTACCCTAGTACGTTACCCTAGTACGTTACCCTAGTACGTTACCCTAGTACGTTACCCTAGTACGTTACCCTACTACGTTACCCTAGTACGTTACCCTAGTACGTTACTCTAGTACGTTACCCTAGTACGTTACCCTAGTACGTTACCCTAGTACGTTACCCTAGTACGTTACCCTAGTACGTTACCCTAGTACGTTACCCTAGTACGTTACTCTAGTACGTTACTCTAGTACGTTACTCTAGTACGTTACCCTAGTACGTTACCCTAGTACGTTACCCTAGTACGTTACCCTAGTACGTTACCCTAGTACGTTACCCTAGTACGTTACCCTAGTACGTTACTCTAGTACGTTACCCTAGTACGTTACTCTAGTACGTTACTCTAGTACGTTACCCTAGTACGTTACTCTAGTACGTTACTCTAGTACGTTACCCTAGTACGTTACTCTAGTACGTTACCCTAGTACGTTACTCTAGTACGTTACTCTAGTACGTTACTCTAGTACGTTACTCTAGTACGTTACCCTAGTACGTTACTCTAGTACGTTACTCTAGTACGTTACCCTAGTACGTTACCCTAGTACGTTACCCTAGTACGTTACCTTAGTACGTTACCCTAGTACGTTACTCTAGTACGTTACTCTAGTACGTTACTCTAGTACGTTACCCTAGTACGTTACCCTACTACGTTACCCTAGTACGTTACCCTAGTACGTTACTCTAGTACGTTACCCTAGTACGTTACCCTAGTACGTTACCCTAGTACGTTACCCTAGTACGTTACCCTAGTACGTTACCCTAGTACGTTACCCTAGTACGTTACTCTAGTACGTTACTCTAGTACGTTACTCTAGTACGTTACCCTAGTACGTTACCCTAGTACGTTACCCTAGTACGTTACCCTAGTACGTTACCCTAGTACGTTACCCTAGTACGTTACCCTAGTACGTTACCCTAGTACGTTACTCTAGTACGTTACCCTAGTACGTTACTCTAGTACGTTACTCTAGTACGTTACCCTAGTACGTTACTCTAGTACGTTACTCTAGTACGTTACCCTAGTACGTTACTCTAGTACGTTACCCTAGTACGTTACTCTAGTACGTTACTCTAGTACGTTACTCTAGTACGTTACTCTAGTACGTTACCCTAGTACGTTACTCTAGTACGTTACTCTAGTACGTTACTCTAGTACGTTACCCTAGTACGTTACTCTAGTACGTTACCCTAATACGTTACCCTAGTACGTTACCCTAGTACGTTACCCTAGTACGTTACCCTAGTACGTTACCCTAGTACGTTACCCTAGTACGTTACCCTAGTACGTTACCCTAGTACGTTACCCTAGTACGTTACCCTAGTACGTTACCCTAGTACGTTACCCTAGTACGTTACCCTAGTACGTTACTCTAGTACGTTACCCTAGTACGTTACCCTAGTACGTTACCCTAGTACGTTACCCTAGTACGTTACCCTAGTACGTTACCCTAGTACGTTACCCTAGTACGTTACTCTAGTACGTTACTCTAGTACGTTACTCTAGTACGTTACCCTAGTACGTTACCCTAGTACGTTACCCTAGTACGTTACCCTAGTACGTTACCCTAGTACGTTACTCTAGTACGTTACCCTAGTACGTTACTCTAGTACGTTACTCTAGTACGTTACCCTAGTACGTTACTCTAGTACGTTACTCTAGTACGTTACCCTAGTACGTTACTCTAGTACGTTACCCTAGTACGTTACTCTAGTACGTTACTCTAGTACGTTACTCTAGTACGTTACTCTAGTACGTTACTCTAGTACGTTACCCTAGTACGTTACTCTAGTACGTTACTCTATTACGTTACCCTAGTACGTTACTCTAGTACGTTACCCTAGTACGTTACCCTAGTACGTTACCCTAGTACGTTACCCTAGTACGTTACCCTAGTACGTTACCCTAGTAAGTTACCCTAGTACGTTACCCTAGTACGTTACCCTAGTACGTTACCCTAGTACGTTACCCTAGTACGTTACCCTAGTACGTTACCCTAGTACGTTACCCTAGTACGTTACCCTAGTACGTTACCCTAGTACGTTACCCTAGTACGTTACCCTAGTACGTTACCCTAGTACGTTACCCTAGTACGTTACCCTAGTACGTTACCCTAGTACGTTACCCTAGTACGTTACCCTAGTACGTTACCCTAGTACGTTACTCTAGTACGTTACTCTAGTACGTTACCCTAGTACGTTACTCTAGTACGTTACCCTAGTACGTTACTCTAGTACGTTACTCTAGTACGTTACTCTAGTACGTTACCCTAGTACGTTACTCTAGTACGTTACTCTAGTACGTTACCCTAGTACGTTACTCTAGTACGTTACTCTAGTACATTACTCTAGTACGTTACTCTAGTACGTTACCCTAGTACGTTACTCTAGTACGTTACTCTAGTACGTTACCCTAGTACGTTACTCTAGTACGTTACTCTAGTACGTTACCCTAGTACGTTACCCTAGTACGTTACTCTAGTACGTTACTCTAGTACGTTACCCTAGTACGTTACTCTAGTACGTTACTCTAGTACGTTACCCTAGTACGTTACTCTAGTACGTTACTCTAGTACGTTACCCTAGTACGTTACTCTAGTACGTTACCCTAGTACGTTACCCTAGTACGTTACCCTAGTACGTTACCCTAGTACGTTACCCTAGTACGTTACCCTAGTACGTTACCCTAGTACGTTACCCTAGTACGTTACCCTAGTACGTTACCCTAGTACGTTACTCTAGTACGTTACTCTAGTACGTTACTCTAGTAAGTTACTCTAGTACGTTACCCTAGTACGTTACTCTAGTACGTTACCCTAGTACGTTACTCTAGTACGTTACTCTAGTACGTTACCCTAGTACGTTGCCCTAGTACGTTACTCTAGTACGTTACACTAGTACGTTACCCTAGTACGTTACCCTAGTACGTTACCCTAGTACGTTACCCTAGTACGTTACCCTAGTACGTTACTCTAGTACGTTACCCTAGTACGTTACCCTAGTACGTTACCCTAGTACGTTACCCTAGTACGTTACCCTAGTACGTTACCCTAGTACGTTACCCTAGTACGTTACCCTAGTACGTTACCCTAGTACGTTACCCTAGTACGTTACCCTAGTACGTTACCCTAGTACGTTACCCTAGTACGTTACCCTAGTACGTTACCCTAGTACGTTACCCTAGTACGTTACCCTAGTACGTTACTCTAGTACGTTACTCTAGTACGTTACTCTAGTACGTTACTCTAGTACGTTACTCTAGTACGTTACCCTAGTACGTTACTCTAGTACGTTACCCTAGTACGTTACTCTAGTACGTTACTCTAGTACGTTACACTAGTACGTTGCCCTAGTACGTTACTCTAGTACGTTACACTAGTACGTTACCCTAGTACGTTACCCTAGTACGTTACCCTAGTACGTTACCCTAGTACGTTACCCTAGTACGTTACTCTAGTACGTTACCCTAGTACGTTACCCTAGTACGTTACCCTAGTACGTTACCCTAGTACGTTACCCTAGTACGTTACCCTAGTACGTTACCCTAGTACGTTACTCTAGTACGTTACCCTAGTACGTTACTCTAGTACGTTACTCTAGTACGTTACCCTAGTACGTTACTCTAGTACGTTACTCTAGTACGTTACCCTAGTACGTTACTCTAGTACGTTACCCTAGTACGTTACTCTAGTACGTTACTCTAGTACGTTACTCTAGTACGTTACTCTAGTACGTTACTCTAGTACGTTACCCTAGTACGTTACTCTAGTACGTTACCCTAGTACGTTACCCTAGTACGTTACCCTAGTACGTTACTCTAGTACGTTACCCTAGTACGTTACCCTAGTACGTTACCCTAGTACGTTACCCTAGTACGTTACCCTAGTACGTTACCCTAGTACGTTACTCTAGTACGTTACCCTAGTACGTTACTCTAGTACGTTACCCTAGTACGTTACCCTAGTACGTTACCCTAGTACGTTACCCTAGTACGTTACCCTAGTACGTTACCCTAGTACGTTACTCTAGTACGTTACTCTAGTACGTTACCCTAGTACGTTACTCTAGTACGTTACTCTAGTACGTTACCCTAGTACGTTACCCTAGTACGTTACCCTAGTACGTTACCCTAGTACGTTACTCTAGTACGTTACTCTAGTACGTTACTCTAGTACGTTACCCTAGTACGTTACCCTAGTACGTTACCCTAGTACGTTACCCTAGCACGTTACCCTAGTACGTTACCCTAGTACGTTACCCTAGTACGTTACTCTAGTACGTTACCCTAGTACGTTACTCTAGTACGTTACTCTAGTACGTTACCCTAGTACGTTACCCTAGTACGTTACCCTAGTACGTTACCCTAGTACGTTACTCTAGTACGTTACTCTAGTACGTTACTCTAGTACGTTACTCTAGTACGTTACTCTAGTACGTTACCCTAGTACGTTACTCTAGTACGTTACCCTAGTACGTTACTCTAGTACGTTACTCTAGTACGTTACCCTAGTACGTTGCCCTAGTACGTTACTCTAGTACGTTACACTAGTACGTTACCCTAGTACGTTACCCTAGTACGTTACCCTAGTACGTTACCCTAGTACGTTACCCTAGTACGTTACTCTAGTACGTTACCCTAGTACGTTACCCTAGTACGTTACCCTAGTACGTTACCCTAGTACGTTACCCTAGTACGTTACCCTAGTACGTTACCCTAGTACGTTACTCTAGTACGTTACCCTAGTACGTTACTCTAGTACGTTACTCTAGTACGTTACCCTAGTACGTTACTCTAGTACGTTACTCTAGTACGTTACCCTAGTACGTTACTCTAGTACGTTACCCTAGTACGTTACTCTAGTACGTTACTCTAGTACGTTACTCTAGTACGTTACTCTAGTACGTTACTCTAGTACGTTACCCTAGTACGTTACTCTAGTACGTTACCCTAGTACGTTACCCTAGTACGTTACCCTAGTACGTTACTCTAGTACGTTACCCTAGTACGTTACCCTAGTACGTTACCCTAGTACGTTACCCTAGTACGTTACCCTAGTACGTTACTCTAGTACGTTACCCTAGTACGTTACTCTAGTACGTTACCCTAGTACGTTACCCTAGTACGTTACCCTAGTACGTTAACCTAGTACGTTACCCTAGTACGTTACCCTAGTACGTTACCCTAGTACGTTACCCTAGTACGTTACCCTAGTACGTTACTCTAGTACGTTACTCTAGTACGTTACCCTAGTACGTTACTCTAGTACGTTACTCTAGTACGTTACCCTAGTACGTTACCCTAGTACGTTACCCTAGTACGTTACCCTAGTACGTTACTCTAGTACGTTACTCTAGTACGTTACTCTAGTACGTTACCCTAGTACGTTACCCTAGTACGTTACCCTAGTACGTTACCCTAGCACGTTACCCTAGTACGTTACCCTAGTACGTTACCCTAGTACGTTACTCTAGTACGTTACCCTAGTACGTTACTCTAGTACGTTACTCTAGTACGTTACCCTAGTACGTTACTCTAGTACGTTACCCTAGTACGTTACTCTAGTACGTTACTCTAGTACGTTACTCTAGTACGTTACTCTAGTACGTTACCCTAGTACGTTACTCTAGTACGTTACTCTAGTACGTTACCCTAGTACGTTACTCTAGTACTTTACCCTAGTACGTTACCCTAGTACGTTACCCTAGTACGTTACCCTAGTACGTTACCCTAGTACGTTACCCTAGTACGTTACCCTAGTACGTTACTCTAGTACGTTACCCTAGTACGTTACCCTAGTACTGTAGTACCTCTCTATAAATACAATTATTATAAATGGTTGCGAATACGGGGGTTATAACTGTGGCACATTGCAATGTGTACAGTGTGCACTGGAGGCATTCGGTGGCAATAATATACGCTCGACAATGTAAGCAATACAATAATTCTATATTAAATATCATATATATTTACCAGGCAACTACAACAGAAGATATTATTTTGAAATACTTTAGAATGAAAAAGCATACTAATGTTATAAACTTGAAAACGAAACAGAAAATACACAACACTCTTCTATATTATTATCAACATGTCTAATAGATATTGTCTACATATATATATATATATATATATATATATATATAAATTTATATATATCTTTAAGTATTCTGACCGAACAATAGTTGTGAAATCCCTTCTTAGCGAGTCTTTCGTAGGCACACGAGTGCAGCTTCCTACTTGCCGAGATACGATCCGCTTCCAGTTCTGGTAGGATGTATCCATCTTTATATTGACGAGGTCGTAGCGTGGTTCTCGTGCCGATTGAATCCATTTGACCTCTAGGCAGTAGTAATGGCGTCGTGTTCTCTATGATAGTATCCAGAAGCTGCAAGTGTAAATATGTAATTTTGTAAAGAGATACATTTTTATTTTTTATTAAATATATTCACAATAATATCAGATGTTTTTTCTATTTAGATTTTCAATTAAGTCACAAATTTCTAAGTTTATTGTTTATAAATTATATACTATTATTAATATAATGGAAATTTAGTTTCATTAAATATTAGAAAAGTCGTTCTATAATTAACAACATTATCAATTAAAACATAAATATTTTAAATTTAAAGAATACTTTTAAATAGAAATGTTATTAAACAATATATAATATAACATGTTACTAACACTCCATTCATCTGCATATATGATCACTTTATTCCTATACGCCTTATTGTTTTTATCAATTTTCTTTCTAAGAAATATAGGATACCATATATATATATATATAGTATACTATATAGTATTGCCACTCTATACGTATATTATAATTGTAAGTTAATATTTATTAAAATACCTTTTCTTTCCTTTAGTTTTAATATTCAATGACAGTGTTCTGAAAGGAATTGACTTGTGAGAAATTTTACTTTCCTTTTTCTTTTTCTATAGATGACATATTAATACATTGTTATTTAATACTTTATACATAGATAATATTCTAATAAGTTGTCAAATGGATCGAGTAACACCTTATTTCGAATACACTAGTATAGAGCTAACCTTTATATTAGCAGACTTGTAAACATCCACTCTGATACTGTTAGAGGAGCTTACTTCAGCCTCGTCCTCTCTAGTATAACCTTCTATATCGGTGTCTACTTAGATTATAAGTATGTACATGTGTGTATGTATATTTAGGTAGCATTATAGTTTATGACATAAATGTATGTAAGTTATTACTATTAAAGGTTATGTATTATATGTGTACCTATATGTGAGATTCTATAAATAAATATTAATTATTATATATATATATATATTAGACCTGCATTAGAATTATCTTTAATGTCCGTTTCTTTAAAACATATTTTAGATTCTGAGTCATCTTTATCAAATATTTTATTTGCACAAGAACTTGTAGTAGATCCAGCAATAGCTGATGAACTTATTGATATGTCAGCTTTTCTAATTTCATCGTATTTAATCAATGTTCCTAATATATTCATATAAAGATATATAAACGCATTAAACGTATAAATATACCTATGTGTATATTCTAAGGGCAAATAATAATAGCAATACTTACTTTTATTATTGTAGATATTGTGATGGAAATAATATATTACATAGCATTATAATTATAAGTTTATAATTTATCTCCAAAGTATTTAAGATTAATTATATATATATATATATATATATATATATATATATATATATAATTGTATATGTATTATATAATATAATAAAATAAAACTTACTATATTCATCAGCATCAAACTTAACTTTTCTGAATGCATTTGTCTCAATAGTTCCTTCAGCGTAATCCGTTTTATTCGAATATGAAGATATTATACTCTGTTGAGATTAGAACAATCATTGTGTACATTACATAATATATGTATATGGTTAAATATCCACATACAAATATGCATTAAAATATATATATATATATATATATATATATATATATATATATATATAAGGGGAAATTGTCTCGATAAGCAACACTGCTTCTATAATTAGCCTGGAATTGCCTAAATCTGAAAATAATAATAATATATATATATTATAAAATAATTAATCATCTTAATCATGTCATTAATCTTCTTAATCGTCTTAATTGTGTCATCAATTGTGTTAACTTTTATTAAGAATCGTAATCCTAACAAGGCAACACTGTTTAAACTTAATCCTAATACTGAAACCATGGTTTCATGCTAAGCTCATCATTCTCTTCATTCTCATACATACTACTTCACGTAAACGAATAACAGGTATCCATCTAGTTTCTTCCTGCTTGCAAATAATATAATATCCAGAATACAACCATATGCATATACACATACATACATATTTACTTCAACGCATTCAATACATATTTATAATTAAATGATCATGTATATATAGATACTATTCAGTATAAATATATATATATATATATATATATATATACGTATATAATTTAGTACTAAATTGTTGTGTTGAGTATACCGTATTATCAATGATCATTATTAACTATATATATATATATATATATATATATATATATCTATATATATATATATATATATATATCTTCCTACAATAAGCTATTGTACGATAAGTATTACTCCCTTTTTTGCTAATTTACCCCCTTTTGACTATCTCAAAACTCTTAATATTCCGTTTCCACTAACCTTATTACTTCGATATTATCTTCACACGCATCTCTCTCAATACTAAATAGCATGTATCATATGTACTCTACCTCTAATAACTAAATAATCCTACTTATTTTTGTATTCGTTATGTCTGTCTCGTTTTAGCTCCAACGTATTATTATTATCTAATTGTTATCGTATTATTATTTCTTCCCGCACGAGCGAAGGGGTATACATTCCCCTATTTTAGTGTTTAATAAAACTGATATCATCATCATCATCATAACTTATTTGACAAATGTGACTCACTATATTATATTACAGTTATCGTTACTATAACTTATAAGATTATAGATAATGATATATTGACAGGTACCATATGTATTGCACACCACACTAATTTCCACTATAATGTATCTCAAGTAATAGAAATTCTTTATTAATATTGTCTATCTATATTTATTCATTATCTTCTTTTATGCATGCAAAATAAACATCTATATTTTTTCAAAATTTCGTATCCTATATTATAATATAATACTACACATTTTCGGTAATATTTTCCGTATTTTATTCTACCATTACCTAATACCTTCATTCTAATACGATAGTGTACAGTGTACACTGTACTTCACATAGTTAGTATCTACCATTGTTATCTATATAGACATGTTCATATATATCTATATATATATATATATATATATATATTCATCTATATAGAATACACATATATCGAAAGTCATTATTAGCAATATAACTAAAACATCGATAGCACCCCTATAACATTATAGGAGTGGTATTAGTACTCGCTAGTCTTATTTAATCTTCCACACAAATCCCAATCTCCCTAAATCGTATAATGATATCATCTAGTGCACCATTCATAAAACTCATCTGCGGAATTGTGACCTAAATAAATTAATCTTTCCCATTGATTTAAATTTAATAAAAGATCTACAATACATACATTATCATATTCATTCATTATTATGAAAATGTATACGGTATATCATTCTTATCTCTTCGTGTCATTCCATACCCATGTTATCCCTTATCCATCGCAGCTTATCTATCTCTTAGTATTCATCCCTTCGCTAACACGTCATAACACTAATACACACTGGTCCGCTACCTGTAAGCTTAGGAACCTGTTTACCTTCTTCACTTTGTAGGCACCATCAGCTCAGATACAATATCATTTATATTTTATATAAATATTTATTATATATGTTATTGATATAGATGAAATATATATATATATATATATATATATATATATATATATATATCGTTACACAATAATACATGACTAACCCTGCTGTCATAGTTGTTATCTAATGCATCATACTTGGTGGTATGCAGCACACCTGTAATATTGGTGTCGCCTTCCAATCGTATCTAAAGATAAATAATTGCATTACATCGGATTAATAGTTATTAATAGATTTCGATGCTATATGTACTATTGAAACCTTTGGAAGAATCAGAACCTGCGATGACGATGCACTATGGTTGAACCCCACTCCTCTGTCTGCCGCCATTGTTTCTAGTCACGTGGTATTACTAGCTTAATTATCTATGTAGTACATCTCTGACAATAGATTACATCTTATATGTGAACACTATTAAATGAGATAAGTAATATACCTATAGGCCTCTAGTTATAACTAATTAATATTATATTGCTACACCTAATAAGTAATAGTCATTAATAGCATATTCAGAGTATAGCTGTATCTCCTCTAATAGTATATTATTCTATAGGCAACGTGTTGATTAGATGTAAATTATTATCAACGATTTTGCGAATTAAATATATCCTAACACACCCTATTTGACGTAATAATACTATTAATTTAATAGCGAACCCATGCGGCTAGTGGAAATAGTGATGCCACTACTATGGATTAGGTTTCAGGTAGTTTTATTGAATAATTCGTTCATTGTTCTATTAAAATACATACAATATAATGTATATGTTACTCACCTCAATGCTAGGTATATTATATACAAATAATATATTCTATTAGCAATGAACACTAAGTATTCATTATATAAATAATAATTAAAAACTATTTTTTACATTTTAAAAGTGCATAGTTTAATACGAATTTACATTATAAATAAACTAATTATTACAACAACAAAACCTATGTAGGTGACGTTGTTCATGTTTTGTATAAAAAATCGAATTCGTATAAATATTATATATTTTCGTAAACAAATAGTTGTTATTATTAATATCAGACTATAGAATAGTTAATACACAATACATTTACATATTAATATAACAATATGTTGTAAGTATATTTACTTATTATTTGGGGCTAAATATTGATAAATATAATAATTATTATAAATAATAATAATACTATGTATTGTATTACGAAAAATAAAATAACTTATAATTTACCCTAATGTATCTATATTTGAATTGTCTGTATAGTTAATAAATAAGTTTTATCTTTTATAGTGTTCGTAATTATATATGATGATGATGATGATATTGAGTTTATTAGCACTAAAATAGGGTCATGTAGACCCCTTCGCTCGTGCGGGAAGAAAATAATAATAAAATAATAGTAATACGATAATAATTTGATAATAATATACATTCAATATACAACGGAAAAACAATAATAAACAATATAAAGGACTACTATATACTACAGTCTGCATTGATATGGTGTAGTTGTATATACTACAGACTGCATTGATATAGTATAGTGATATATAATAATAAGATAATAATAATACAATAACAATTTAATAATGATATAAATTTAATATAACACGGATACAAATAATAAGTTGGATGATTTAATGATTATGGGTAGAGAGAAAAGAAGAAGTAAGATTTATAAATCTTTTGTGGGATCTAATAGAACGAATGGTAGGAGGGAGGGAATTCCATAGGGTTGGACCGGATTTTTAAAAGCTCTAGAATTTAGGGAAGTTTTACTAGAGTTCTGGGAGATAAGTAGAGGAGCATTTTGGTAACGAAGAGAAGATAATATAGTACGTTTTTTAATTAGATCAGAGATATAGCTAGGGGTAAAAGAATATATTGATTTATGGATTATAGATAGTATACGTAATTTACACCTGAGGGAGAAGGGTAGCCACATACGAGATGCTTGATGAGATGTTGTAGTAGAGTGATCCAGTCGAGTTAAACAGTAAGTAGTACGTATTGAGGAACGGATAATCCGATTAAGTGGAGCAGTAGCTTTAGCAGGAAGTAAATTCAGTAGGGAAGAACAGTAGTCAATACGTGAAAGTACAAGAGCATTAATTAGAGTTTTAGTAAGGTTTCTGGAAAGTGATGTCTGTATTTTTTTAATTCTGAAGAGATGAAAGTTGGATGATTTTGTAATGGATGATATGTGATTCTTAAATGATAATTTGTCATCAAATACTAATCCTAGGTTTTTGGAGGAATGAGAAGGAGAAATAATCATGTTATTTAGAGTAAAGTTTGGAAAGGAAGTTTCAGAAGTAGATATGTTAAGTACAGTAGTCTTAGAGGAATTAATTAGTAGTTTATTGGAGAGGAGCCATAATCTTATGGAGTTAGCACACTCGATTAATTCAGAGTTAATGGTATTATGAGAATTTATAGGGAAAAAGGTAAACAGTTGGATATCATCAGCAAAAATATGGTAGTGGATATTTGGAAATTTCTTAATTAGATCAGCAATAGGGCGGATATAAATAGAAAAGAGGGATGGACCTAGAACAGATCCTTGGGGAATACCGTGGTTAAGAGGAGAAAGAGGCGAGTAAGATTTGTCAATCATAATAGAGATATTCCTGTTAGTGAGATATGAAGTAAACCATTTTAATGCTAAGCCAGATATACCCATTAAAGTAAGTCGCGAGATTAATATGTTATGGTCTAGGGTATCAAAAGCAGATGATAGATCAAGTAGTATTAGCTGGCAACACGTGTTGCTATTTAAGGTAGATAATATAGTGTCAGTAATACGTAGGAGAGCTGTTTCGGTTGAATGACCCTTACGAAAAGCGCTTTGAAACGGGTCGAAAAGATTATTTTTATTTACATGGGCTATGAGTTGTTTGGAAACAATTCTTTCTAATATTTTACATATATATATATATATATATATATATATATATTTCATATGTTTCATATGTTATAATGATTTATTTTAAGAGTGTAGTCACTACACTGTAGTGTCATGCTCTAGAGATAAAATTATTAAATACTGTGAAAATAAATGTCCATATAGGGAATCCCTATTAAATAGCATAACCACTATAGTAGTAATTTCATGTGTTCATAATAATAAACTAGTTTTAATAATATTTTAAAGATTGAATAGCTTTTTAAATTATATATATATATATATATATTACATTTTTATTTCATTTTATTGCATTTTTGATGGTTTATTTATATACATATTCCTATATAACTACATATAAACTCTCACTACTATATTATATATAGAGTTATATAGAGTTATATATATATATATGAGTTATAACTCATAATTATATATATATATAATTATGAGTTATAAGTTATAACTTATAACTCATATATATACTTCTTTTTATTTCAATATTCTAATATATTTCTGCCTTATTATCTAAAACTTAATGAATAAACTTCTGAACTAATATTGTTATTAACTGTATTATAATACATTTATGTAATAATATAATATGTATTATTCATATGACTATATAATATTACTTTGGCTACTAACTGTATTCAATACTTATATAGTTATGAACTTTAAATTATCTATTAATATTTAAAAAATTTAAATTAGAAAAATATAATATTTGATGTATTTTTATGAAAACAAATAAATAATATTCATTTACTAACTGGGTAAGACCACTTTTCTATTATTTATGAATTTAATTTTAATTTCATTGTTACCTGTTATGAAAATATCAAGAATTAATAATATATCCAATATTTATGATGATATTATATAAGTGATTATATATAATAACTAGATATACAATTATAAAAATCTCACTTTCTCACTTTTATAAAGTTCTATATAAATATCCCATATCATTTTAAATGCGTAAATATGAATATGAATAAATTCACTAATAGTAATATATGTTATAATGTAGTTACTATAAATGCACTAACCTCGAGTCATTGATAAGTCCTACTATATATAGTTTATATTGATTTAACGTAAAGATTACTTTGGGGGCGTTAGCATAATTAGATAACTGATGTTTATTTAAGGTTAGTGCATTTACTAAAACATGGTGACTATACGATTATAAACATTCCATAACAATATATAAAACGTAATAATATATATATATATAACCAATAGTATCGGAGGAGCTTCGTGTACCATATGAAATATGTGAACCACTTTTCGGACTCTCGTAGATCTGGTGGTCCTTTATAGTGGGCAACCGACCGCATGAGTAAGATCTTCTTCTCGAATGACCTCTGCAGTGTATGCATTATGTATAGTTCACACACACACACGCACAAATACTCACATATATATATATAATATTTATTGAAATCTCATATATATTGATTAAATATAAATAGCAGATACAAATGGACCCGTCAAGAAGTCATAGACGTATTAAAGTTATAAATAACTTACCGGACAAATACCGCGGACAAAATAAAATTGTTTTATTGTGTTTTTAACGTTTATTAAGTTCAACAGAAAAACAAGAACTTCCTGGAATCAAATCTGTGACCTATGACTTACTAGCTTTTGGTTATCCCACTGAGTCGTATACCCCTTACCAATATATATATATATATATATATATATATATATATATGTATATATATATATATGTTGTTATTGTTATTTTTATTTGGTGGAGTCCTTTCATCCAATCCAGGAACTTAGATGAAGTTTTCACTTATAACCATATATGGCTCTAATGTCCCTTCGAAGAAATATACTATAAGAATATAATTATAATATATACTATATTTACTAACCTAAATTCATTAGTGTCGGAATGTAGCCTATCTAGATGATGTGTAGAATGCGCCCCATCCTCCCCGCTTAAGCGAGATTCGCTATTAAAAGTATACTTATCTCCCTGTTTCATACCCGCGTCGTCGTAGAGTTTCGGTTTAGCTTTTGTGCGCTTACTTCTTTTTAGTGATTCATCATAAGTCATCTTTTTCCTATTATCTTGAGCTATGAATGTTTCATTATATTCACGTGTCACTCTAGGTCGATATCTACAGTTATAATAATGCCAGTACTAGTATTATGTAATAGTATTACGTATTAATTAGTTACAAGTGTCACCATAGTAACGAATAGTAGTTAATAGTTCACCTACACGTTATCCGTAGCTCTCGAGTGCACTGTTACAATATCGATATTCTATTGTATAACATATCGTGATTGTAAATATTAAAAAGGGTAACGTAACCTATATATTACATAATAACGAGCATCGTACGTGAATCGTATACACGTTAATAATACGTATATGTATATGTATATACGTATACAGTATATGAATATATTCATTATAATTATAATTACTTGCGGTTTGCGTGTCAACATATCCGGAAGAACGTATGCATTCCATCTGACTCTGTATTTCGTTAGGCACGAACACTTCGCTTATAGACTGCAGATACTCGGGCGTTCTGTTGTTACCGCGAGACCCCGACATTCTCTATAGAGAGACGTGTACGTGAGATAAACGTTACATACAGGTAATACTTGCAATACACTGTTGTTTTACATCCTATAAACTATCCACAAATGTATTATAATTATTTCATTATTTAAGTCAATTTGCACGGCAACCGTGGAATAATTACTCGATTACTTATTATAAATATTTGTGGAATGTAGGTAACAATTATTATTATAATTAATTTAATTTAATATTATTATCAAACATTATACATATGAGATAATAGTTTAGTATACTATAACTATAGTTATATATAGTTCGAATTTATCATTAAATATTCATAATTATCTACATTTTATAATATAATCACACACACACACATATATATATATATATATATATATATATATATATATATATATATATGTGTTTCAATTATTTGTAAATATTTATAGAAAAAAAACATTTTTATTTTGCAATGAATATTCTTCCATATCGTTATGCATTTTTAATTTATTTTCATTAGAATTAAATAAGCGTTCTCCTTCTTTCGTCCTTCTTTCCACATCTGATGTAGTTTTCATATTTTTATTTAATTCTTTATTTGTATCTTTTTGAATCTATTGACATATACAAATATTTAAAAAATGATAATAATCGAATTAAAAAAATAATAAATGTATATATTATGTATCAATTAAACTATATTATATATATATATATATATATATATAAATATTTTATATTAATTTAAATATAATTAAACTAGTATTATTAAAATAAACATTACCAGTAGCATATTTAGTTTAATTTGTAGAATGTATTCTATACCATGGTATTCGCCCCATTAAATAGTTTCCGTTTAGTACTTGTAATATGTATAATATGTGTAATGTAATGCCAACTTCAACTATACAAATAATTATAATATATATATATATATATAGTGTAAACTATAAAATGTATATTATACAGTGCATATTGTCCTATGCGTATTATTAATTCGTATAGTTTGAAAATATACATTTATAAAAACATAATTTAATAGTTGTAATTAACTTTAGTTTATTATCCTAGTTATTTATTTATACAAATATAAATATTCATTAAAAACCTAAAAACACATATATTATATATAATTAAATATAAATGTATATGTTGTATACCGGATGAGGGTTTAACTAACACATTAGTTCTAGAAGTAAATACGTATCGTATATAGAATATATTTAAATCTTAAAATATCATAATCTATTTTCGAAATGAATTTTTCTAGATGGTTGATCGGCATATTTTATAAATTATTGAAGATGTTAATTTATAATTCCGTTAAATACACCGCAATAATTCGCCAACACATTAGTATCACTAACACAGTACGCTATTATTAGTGTCGTATTTAACCGTAGACATAAATGGCAGGGGTGAATCATACTCGGACCTAGTCTGGCCACTGAGGCTAGTTATGGACAACTCATTGTCCGAAATAGCCTCGAAAACATCTCCACTCGCGATACTTATATTCTCCTTTGTTTCATCTGGATGACTCAGAGCTTCAGATTGATTTACTTTTTCATCTTTAGACTATAATTCATTATTATATATAGTATATAGTTAACCAATACTAATAGTAGTATATATATATATTCATAATTATAACAATAAATATTATAAAATGAGATTATTTACAAAAGAATATGTTAACAATTTATTTATTTGAACAATATATATTTTAATTATCTTTCATGAGGACTAAACATTATTGTAAAGAACATTTTTAGATACAAAATATTTAATTTCAATAAAATATGTCATAAATTATGACTCATAATTATATAATCAAATGTTGCATAACAAAGATATTTAAATATAGCATTACTAACCGTTCTTTCAATAAGTAATAAATAACATTTATATAATATTATGATTATATTGTTTCTATTATTTTGTATTTTTATTGAAAATTATAAATCATATACTATTATATTAATTCAAAAATGAAAATAATTCTTCTCATTTTATTCATGTTATCATAAATAAAATAAAATATGTTAACTTAATATTTCCTTTACGTATTGCATACGATTATGTGTACTTTAATTGAACACTGATATAACATAGTTGTGCTTATTTTTAATTAAATATATATAAGAGGATCAGATTTGATCGTTAGCAATATTTAAATAGTTGCAATTAATACAATGAAGTAGTTATAAATAGTATAAGCAGTAATTATTTGTATACCCTAAATTTCACTCTTTATACTTATATTATATATGCTACCTATTATCAATTATAGGACATCTGATTACGTCTGTTTTTTTTTGAAAAAAAATCATAATATAATCATACTATATATATATATATATATATATATGTATACGTATATTATATTTTAATATATTGTACTATATATCACATATTTGGTAGCATGCGTCTTACTGTATTGCTGGTGTCCGTGAAGTTGGTTTCATTAGACCTGAACCTACGGTTTCTCCTCGTAAGATTGATCTCTACGACATCCGGGGTACTTTCTCCTCTATCGTGTCGCTTTCGGGCTATGGCTTGCTTAGCTATCTCATTCAATACTTCGGAAAATGCCCTTCTTCTATAGTTCTATAATGTCGTTCGATAACATACACATTTATTATTGACAATGTTTTACTATTTAAATATGGTTAAAATAACCATGTAACTAAGTTTATATATGTTAATATATATATGAATATGTATATATATATATATATATATATATATATATATGTATTAAAGTAGGTGGATTACACGCTAAGCTATGACCTATATTAACCGATGACTCATACATAAAAGGTTTAATAAGTTCTATAAGTCTGTCGTCGTCGATGTTTAATGCTTTCAAAGTTTTCTGACTATTCAGTCGAATAAAATTACGTTCGTCTGACAATTGGAATATCAAAGATGATAGAATTTTATCCGCCATCTTGTCCGTCAAATCTGCTCGTCTGTATAATTGATATGCTATTAAAAACATTAATAATAATTAAAAACAATTATACATTTATAAACAAAGTTATATATTATATACGTTCATGTATGTATGTATATAAGTTGTATTTTATTAGCATAAATAATGATATTCCTATATATTATATATGTGTAATAGGTAGGTACATGGTAACATCTATATACGAGCCCCACTCATCATATGTAAAGCCTTATTGAGAATTGTTTCTTGGTGTTATATTGCAATGGTGACTAAGGTAGGTGGACACATTATGTATTACTTAGATATAATAGTAGACTGTACAATGTACACTGTACACTGTACAGTGCAGTACAGTACAGTACTGTACAGTGTACAGTGTACATTAGGAGAGCCCGTTTTGGCAACTTTTTTAGTTCCCTTCATATAAAATTGCTATCTCGATCGGAATAACTGCTTTTAATTATTAAAGATATAAAAAAAATAATAATTGAAATCTGACAAAAATTCAGTAATCGAAACCATATTCAAATATAGATAGGAATTTACATTGACAATTAATGAATTATATTGACAATTTAAATTACAGATATATGAAAGAAAAATTTGTATACAAGTAAAAATTGCATATTAGCATATGTAGTATATAACAACCTCATTAAAAAATATTTTTTTTAAATAATTAAATCGATCTACGGAAATTTTAATTTAATTTTTAAATTTGTTCTAAATTGAAAAAAAAAATTAGCAATGGAATTATAAAAATATATATATATATATTATATATGTCTATCATCATTATATGAATATAAAATTATAAGTATTGTTATAAAAATAGCATATATTTATTCAAAAAATGACTTTTAATGAGCATTTTAACAAAAAATTAATTTTGGGGTAAAATAGTCGTAAAAAATTTGTTGTCAGAAAATTTAATATTTTTTTTATTTATTATATCTCGTAGATATCAATTATAGGCTCACAACAAAGTTTGATCCTTAATTAAAATAATTTATAAAAAAAATAGTCGAATAAATTACATTAATTAAAAAATAAAAAAAAATTAAATTAATTTTAAATTTTTTAATAATTTTTTACTTTATTAATATTATAATATATTTATACACGTATTTGCCAAATATTTTATTTTTATGACAACGCGCACTTGCACAAATATATAAAATACATAAAAAAAAATTTGTAAAATTGTAAAATAAATGAAATATTTGTCATTAAAGTACACTTCGCTTTACCAATATTACATATTTTGTGATGAAACTTTCCAAATATGTTTATTATGACATGTATGAAATACTGTAACTGAGAAAGAAAAAATTTCAAAAACGTGCTCCCCTAGTGTACATCTGTCCAACTGTACATGCTACGAACAAAACGTATGATAATTTATAGATCTGTAATAGTGACTCACGTTGACTAACTTAAAGATCTTTACTGGTGAATCATGGTGAATCACGGCGATTAACTTATATATCTGTACCGTTGACTAACAGTGACTAACTTATATACCTGTACTGGTGATTCATGGTGGCTAACTTACATATATTTAGAGGTAACTCGCAATGACTAACTTATAGATCTGTATGATGTAATCGCAGATCTCCTCGTGATGGAGGCTGTCTGTGGAGGCTGTTAGATGCTCCACAAGTACCTCGATCAGCGGTTCCAGTCGAGCTAGATGTTCCAGGGGCCTGAGTCGTGCCGACCCTGGAACCTCGCTGGACTTCCTCTTTCCCCCCTATGCGGGTATCGTTATTAATAATTTGAAGAACTACCTATATGTATATGAATATATATATATATATATATATATATATTAATCATGTTTTTGATAACTATACATTAAATATATGCATTTAAATTTTCATTTATTATTGCAATATTTTTCAGTTCGAAAGTATATGAGTATTTTCTGAAGTCGTATGTTTAGAACATAGCTGCTAAAGCATCATATATACATGACATTCAATGTATTTATAACAATACAAAGATGAGTATATCTATGTATCTATGCATATATAGAGATAATTAGCGGCAATTCATATAGTCGCGTTGACATATTCCATATAGTATATACTTTCCTTATTAAAGGGTTAATTAAATGGTTAATTAAAGGATTAATTAAAGGGTTAATTTAAAGGCGTATAGTAGTCCTACACAACGCGATTAGAATAATGTTGATACATTAGAGTTATTATTATATTATACTACATGGAGTATGTGGTTGGATACTGCAGTATAGGTGTTAATGTAGGTTTTAAATAATGTATTAAAACAATATTAATATTTAATTGTTTATAATATTAATAATTATAAATAGTAATTTAAAATCACGTCACACCATTACAAGTAATTACATTTAGTGTCACGTTTAATAAATAATGTAATTAATAACATATTACATGGTTAAGATATATATGATGTCTTCTTTTCTACTATTAATATTTGTATATATTAATATTGTATTTCCTAGAACTTAATAGGTATCTTTCTCTGTATAGACATGGTGTTATTAATTACTACTGTATAATACAATGCTACGCATGTATATTTGTCTTGTATAAAATATTTAAATATATTTATAAATTTTCTACTAAATAGCAATGTATTGATACCAAATATGACGGTTTTAAATATCATTAAACATCGATAATATGCGGTATATACATCCGAGTATACGACATTAACTCGAGGTCACGGGAATAAAAGTGCAACTTATGAATTGAAATAATACCTAGGGACTTTACGATAACATCCTCTTAACCGGACATACGAGTTAGATAATCGAGACATTGTTAACATAATGTACACAGTATACGGTGTCATATTAACCCTAATCGTGCTACTACTTGTATTCGGGTTTACCGAGTTCGATTTATCGAGTGAATATATATATATATATATATATATATATATTAGTTATTTTTAATATTCAATAATTTGTTCACGTTTACTAATTTAACATTCCTCTTATTTTCGACTATCAACTGTTTGTATTGTTTATTTATTTATGTATTATTAATATTGTTAAAAAACAACTTTGAAAATTCATTATTGTATTTGTGTATAAATAAGCCATATGTATATATGTATGTACACTTACGAGATAGGTAAATTGGTAGAGCGACTAACATCGAATGAAGTATTAAGACAATCAATGGTAGCGGATCTCGACACTGCGGTAGAGGTTACGGGTTACAGGTTATAGGTTACGGGTTACAGGTTAGAGGTTACGGGTTACGGGTTAGAGGTTACGGGTTACGTAACGCACATATATGACGTCATAGTTATGGAGCTAACGTCTCGAGAATGTTCCTACGATACTGAGGGAACTGACTTGAGAACTCTGAAGGGTGTTTCGTCTCGTCTATATAGACAGGGGTATGTCATGTATTTAATCATCATATTTCATATTCGTAATAAATAAACATATATTAATTAATTATAATTAAATATTTCAAAATATAAAATATCAATATTTATATATATATAAAGTAATATTCTATATTAAATGACAACTTATAATCAGTATTCGCAAATAGTATAATAAATATATAAAATATATAAGTTTACTGTTACATTACTTACTAGTAATTTAGTTAACTACAGATATAAGTATTAATCTAAACGGGTGTTAACATAAATAGTTAATAGTTAATAATGACTATAATGATGTAATACTCTTACCAGACTTGTTACGTAATCTAGTTGTTCCTGAGTTCTGTCAATCAGTTTATCATTTGGCAATACGTACTTTATTAGATCACGAATAGTTGAATTTGGAATGTAACCTGCATTTAGAACAGATATTTTATATATATATATTATATTATAATTACTTTTTATGATATTTTTTTATAAGGCATATATGATTTTTATAATCCAATTTTAATATACATTCATTTACATTTTATATTTTACATTTTTCGTTTTTCGGACTGCAAACTGTGCTTATAAAATAATCGGCAGTCCAATGCTTATAAAAATGTATTGTATTTAGTTTTTAAAATAAATATCATTAGTTTTATAATTATATTACATGTATTACATATTATTAAATTACATATCTTTAAATTTCATTATAAAATAAATGTATATCCATATAATTATAATACTAAAAAATATACTTTGATATGATATATAAAATTTATAAAAAATATATTTTAGTATTTTAAAATATATCACAATTTACTAGTTTATGATATTTATTTATATGAAATAATATTCGCTATGATAATGAGTATACTTTATAAAAAATAGCTTGGTTAGCCAAATAATTAGTTACTTACTTAAATATAATGATTTAGTTTATTTAATTATAAGTATCTAAACAATTACAATGAGAGGTGTAATTACTTTTATAATGTTTATGAAAGTTAATATCAGGTAATATTATGTGTGTACACCATGGTCATAGCCTCTTTATTGATGATAATTCAGTATAGTTATATTAAATATATATATATATATATATATATATTATATTTATAAATATTTGAATAATTTAAATGTAGATCAATAAATAAGTTTAGGTAATAATCGTTTTTGTAGATTAAATTATTTAATTAAACAAAAAAATCTCCATAATATATTTATTTTAATTTTATTTATTCTCTTTTTTATTATATCTATATTTATTATATTTCAATATACTAGATATGTATGATATATATGGGATAAAATAATTAATATATTACTAGTGTGATTAGAAGAAACATTATTTTGATACCAATTCTAAAAATTCTAATAATTTTCTTACAATAAATTATATCATATTTGTGTTATATATTAATTTTGTTATTTATTTTAAAATTACATAAATTAAGATACACTGAATACTATTGTAAGTATTGACAAGGAATGTTGCGGTATTTAGATGTTTTATTAATAAATAACCTCAATCTAATATAAGGAAATATGTCGGGAATAATGCAATATTATATAATATAAATATAATATATAGTATATCGTAGATAATAATAAAGGAGATGAATAAATGAGATGAAAAATATATAAATTAGTATATTATATTAGAATCTAATTAAATTATATTATATATATACATGATATTGATATAGACAACAAATCGACATCGCCCGAAACCTAACAAGATGGTTCATCATCATAAGAAACATCAGAATATACACCGTAAGAAGCATCATAAGAAGCATTATAAGCAGCATTTTAAGTAACATCAGTACCGCGCGATGATACTTAATGTTAAATAAATAATATAATCGATAACGTTTAGATGTGTGTGTACATTGTACTGAGTAATGACTCATTACTAATGAGTACTGATTACTCTTAGTGGATCAACGGTTAAACTGTATGATTACTTACTTTGATGTAAAGCCTTAAATATTAGTCTACTAAATATATAGTGGTCTCAAAGGTTCGGCGAATTATTATAAGCGAGGAGTGTATGCGGAACGGAGATGCGAAAAAGGAGCGATGACCATTACTGTATATATTATATACGTTTAAAATTAACTCATATATAGCGCACTAATTACAAATATTTTCCGAACGCTTCATATATATATAATATTATATATATATATATAGAATTAAGACTTTTATTAAACAAATATGTAAATAAGTAACATTTATATTAAATATGATACTATACTATTGATATTTTATAGCTATTATATAATAGCTATGTATTTAGTTACGTAAGCAAACCGTCCGGAGCGATGATGTCACCGGGCTTCTGGACTCTGTCAACTATAGCCAATCTATCGAGCCAGACCGAACTACTTATCAGGGCGAGTTCCGTGTTTTCGCTCGTTACTAGGTCGTCATCGCCTTCCTCCGCCGAGCTGTTGTCTTCTATTAGCGATTCTAAATAGGCCCCGCCTCCGACACCACGTGATGCCGCCCCGTACCGTGACGTCATCGCGCCGCCGCTATTGTTACGTAACTATTGTTCAGCGAAGCGTGGAAACTAGACACTCGGTGTGAAAAACGCAAAAGTATTCGTGTAATATTCGTGTAAGATAGTCGCCGTTCAATTATTCACAAGTGGTGTATGCATCTCGCTATATCTCATGCATTCTCGCCCACTCTCGCCCACTATCGCCCACTCTCGCCCACTCTCGCCCATTCTCACCCACTCTCGTACTATCTCATCGACTCGTAATTAACTCTGATTCACGATCTCGTTAACGTTAACGCCCTGATTCGAAATACCTCTATCGATTTGCGTAATGATGTGTGAACACGGTACAGATCTTCTCTGCGTGTATGCTATCACTGTATTCTACCACATTGAGGTATATGTATAATATATATTGTATATACTATATATATGAGTATATTTATAGTATATTTGAGAATATTTGAGTATATTTGAAGTATAATAATAATTATTATTATAATCGATATATTAAATATTCTACATTTATGGACTAATAAATCATAGCACATGTGAAATAATATATAATCTTAATTAACATATTAACAGTTTTACTAGAACTTTGGGTATCAATTTGAAAGCAGATTTGCAATATATTATATATTGTAACATACATATTGCGATAACATATTAGGGAAAAGTCTCCGATTACCGACCCCCTCCTAATACCGACCCCTCTAGTATCTCAGTAATTATAAGATATATCAAAAAATGATATATACTATTAGTAATTTAATGATAAATATGAATAAGTATTTTGTTTTTAAAAATATACAATCTTACAATTGAAATGTAATCAAATGTAATATTCTGTTTTTACTTTTTAAATATTTGATTAATACATTTTTTTAAATCATTATAAATCATTTATTAATTAAAATAAAACGTAATACTGCGCATAATATTGTAGATCAAATAAATGTTTATAAAATTTATAAAAATAATTTAATTTGAATAACTATTAACCAATATATCTTAATTATAGCAACCCATATGATTTTCCTATTACCGACCCCTAAATTACCCTAATACTGACCCCATGTGTTTTAAATATCCAATCAAAATAGATCCGTATTTTATTTTTAAATATGTCGTAAGTTGTTTGTGTATCATTGATATATATATATATATATATATATATATATATATATATATATATATATATATATATATATATATATATATATATCTATATATATATTTCTCTAAACATATAACAATGCGGCATCGTCGCGAAGCGACGATTCTACGAAATTAAAAAATAAATGCAAGATCGGAAGACACCTGTTATACTCATATTTTATTCCTCTTTAATATGCACTATCAAAATGTGAGATTGTACCGTGTTATCATATATTAAAGTGGATTTATAAATTTAGATTTTAAATTAATTCGCATCGAATATTCAATAGGTGGCGTTTTTAATAACATTATATTCATCCAATGAGATTCATGGTTACAAGTAATCTCGTACGTTGTACAACTTATTAAATTAAATTTATTTCATAATTATATAGTTCTTATACGAATATATATAACTTATATTATAAAGAGATGAGATGCTCCTATAGGGCTAACTCCGATAGGGCTAATTAAGATAGGGCTAACTCCGATAGGGCTAATTCAGATAGGGATAACTCGATAGTGGTAACTCATATAGGGTTAATTCAAATAGAGCTAACTCCGGTAGGGCTAATTCAGATAGGGCTAACTCAGATAGGGCTAATTAAGATAGGGCTAACTCCGATAGGGTTAATTCATATAGGGATAACTCCGATAGTGCTAACTCAGATAGGGCTAATTCAGAATGAGCTAACTCCGATAGGGCTAATTCAGATATGGCTAACTCATATAGGGCTAACTCAGATAAGGCTAATGCAGATAGGGCTAATTCAGATATGGCTAACTCAGATATGGATAATTCAGATATGGCTAACTCAGATAGGGCTAATTCAGATAGGGCTAACTACGATAGGACTAATTCAGATAGGGTTAATTCATATAGGGCTAACTCCGATATGGCTAACTCCGATAGGGCTAATTCAGATAGGGCTAACATGATAGGACTAATTCAGATAGTGCTAACTACGATAGGGATAATTCAGATATGGCTAACTCATATAGGGCTAATTCAGATAGGGCTGAATCAGGTAGGGCTGATTCAGATAGAGCTAATTCGATAGGGCTAATTCAGATAGGGCTAACTCCGATAGGGCTAACTCCCATTTATTATGTATATTATATTAATTTCTCAATATTTGTTTTTTATAACATAATTAATTTAAATCAAATAAAAACTATATTTCTTGTTTCTAAAATACACCTAGATCAAGCAATTTTCTAATAATAACTCATAATTCTCAACTATCCGCATATACACCGGGCCAAAACTGCTAGTATATATATATATATATATATATTTAGGATTCATGATTCCAGTTGATTATATACCTACTGATTAATAAATAAATATTAAATAATAATATACACTATTTTAATATAATTACTATAAAGTTTAAATTTAAATTTAATATTACTAGTAAAACATTCAATAATAAATAAATTGCGTGCATATTATAATTAATTATATTTATGTATATTTACTATTTTTATTTGATATTATAATACTACAATTATTGATAACACGATTATTTTAGGGGGTAGGTAATAGTAGAAGGGGGTCTGTATTAGGCACATGTCTCCGAATACCGACCCCCCTGTTTATTCTTGTAAATAAAATTATATCAACAATTTAAAATAGCCACATTATTCAATGCCATAATATTACCCTAATTACAAATTTTAAATAAATATATATAATATTGAATAAGTTATTACAATTAATCGTTTAGGAATATTAATCGGAGACGTTCCCCTATATAGATAAGTAGGTATATTAGTACTTAATAAGTACTACTTATCATAGATGTGTATACAATGTATAATAAATACACAAGAACACGAACGAGTAGGTGAATAATAAAATAAATATAGCCACATTATGAAATGTAATAATATTGAATGTGTTAGTTTTATATTCAGCGTAAACAAGTATTGTAGGTCACTTCTAATTGGACTACATTGTAAGATGGTAAATAACTAATGTTTACGGGCGATACGTTATAATTGACGTTAGCCAATACGTTGTTTATATCATACAACACACCTAACATTCTTTATAGGTTATACGAATAATTCTAATTACCAGCAGTAATCCCATATTAAACATACTCGTTATTAGGAAAAAATAAAATAAAGGAATTCCATTTAGGGACCCTTAAGACCTTTATGGTCTGATGAAATAACTTAATAATATATAATAATATAATTGGATAGAGGTATTACTTAAGGTGTATATTAAAGGAAGAATGGGTACGGGTAGATCTGACGTGAGTATAAAGATGGAATGTTTGAAATACGTCGATTTCAGATATTCGAGGCGGAATCATGGCGATTAATTAAGAAAAAGTGTCCAAATAGATGAACGTATATATATAGGTACTATATAGTACTATATAGTATTATAGTGCTGTAAATGATGCCGAGCTTTTTAATGCCGAGCTGGGACTTTTGGTTATTGATGCCGTGTCGATACTTTAATTTTCGGAAAAAAAATGAACCCGAGCCGAGACTATAGTCTATAGATTATTTCCGAATGAACCCGAGCCGAGTTGAGACTTTAGGTAACTGAGACTGAAACTGAATCGATGCTTTTGATTTGAGAATCATTTACAACACTAATAAAATCACCTATAAAAAGGGAGAATATGATATAGAGATAAGAATAGTTATGCTCGTTGTGAGTGATACGTGACACTTAATGAGATCATTGTTATTGATAAGGTTGATAAGGTATTGATAGGGTAGGTTTCTCCTAATTCGGCGAATTATGAAAAGTTGAAAGTTAGTCATTTTAGTAATATGCATTATAATAATCTTAAGGGGTAACATTAATGATTAAATATATAGAGCGTATACTTATCGATAGTAATAGGAGGACATAAGGAATAATTTAAGGGATATTAAAAAACTGCCATTGTATTAGAGGAAAAAAAACAATTTAAATAGTGGCAGCTGGAACATATTTCAATTTATCAGTGGGAAGAATGTTAATTATATAAATATTGATATATAATTGTATGTCAATACAATTTATATCATCAAAAGGGAGAATATAAATTGGTAGGCTGCTCCAATAACATATCTCAGGTATATGCAGTATATTGTACAGTACTGTATACAGTATAGTGTATAGTATACATTGTATAACAAGAGGCTGGGAAGCTGAATGACAAAATAATTCTAATAAAAATATGTATCTTATATAATCATTATTATTGTACTTAAGTACACTATTTACATATAGTCACACGTATGTTGAAGTCTTAAAATAAGATTTCCATATATGAATTGGAAGCACAATATACAGTAGTAGAACATATAGGTATACGTACGAACCTTAATAATAAAGTTGTATAATATACATTGTATATATATATATATATATATATATACACATTGTATATATATATATATACTATAGTAAATTAAACCAAAGGCTTTGAAAAACCATGGTAATACCAAAGATTTTCCGAAGGAAAGATATAACACTTACGCGAAATCGTGTAATTCGAATTTGTATACAAAATACCCTGGTGCCACCTATAGCGGGTTACTTTAAGGAACTATGCGTTGTTTATAATGTAAATTCGTATTTAACTATACACTTTTAAAATGTTAAATAATATGCTTTAAATTAATATTTATATGATGAAAACTAAGTGTTCTTTACTAATATATAACAAACAAATATGATATTTATGTTTTAAATGCTATAAGTATATATTTACTAAGTAAAAGTTAATTTATATTGCATGTAATTTAATAGAGCAATGAAAACATTGTTGTATGCAAACAGAGCCGAACCTAAATCTATTTCAGTGATTTCGATACTACTGCTAGCAGCGGCTGGGGATATTACTAAATTACGTTGCATGCATAGGGAGTGTTATATCTTTGCTTCGCAAAATCTTTGGTAATACCATGAAATATATATTATTAATACTATCTATAGATATATGTAAAGTATCCATGGATTTCGTTACAGTGCATTATCCGACGTTATGTTATAAGTCGTTATATAATTATACAAAGAATATAAATTGATACATGTGGTAAAAAATACGAATTATATTAAATTCGAGTGAGATTATCTTGAGTATTGAGATAATAGTCGAATTCCTTAAAGTTGATAAAATTCCTTCAAATAGATAAATAGTATACTATAGGTACTTATATAGGTACCTATAGGTATACCTATAGGTACCTATATAAGTACCTATAGTATACTATTTATCTATTTGAAGGAATTTTATCAACTTTAAGGAATTCGACTATTATCTCAATACTCAAGATAATCTCACTCGAATTTAATATAGTAATATAAGTATACTACTACCAATTATATGTGAATACTATATAGGATACTCTTTTAATACGTTATTAAATATAAGATTATTTATTATGTTATTAAAATATTATGCTTGTTCTTAATTATTTATTTTAAAATTGTTTTTATATTTCATAATTAATATTATTATATATTTAATTAATATATATAAATAATAATAACAATTCATCATTTTGTATTATAATACCTGAAAATGACTATAAAAAGTTAGTTGATATATGAATATATTGATTCAAAATAGTAAACGATATTATAGATAATTATATTGATTGATTAATTAACTTGCATAGTATATAAGATTACTAGTGTTACTATTATAATATAATCTATATGTATATTACAATCTATGATTATTCCTTTTATAAGTTCCACGTTATATATATATATATATATATATATATATATATATATATATTTATATATATATTATAAATATAGTTATATACTATTTATCGTATTATAAAATAATTGTTAGCTTATATTTTCTGTATATTTATTATATATAAGTTTACATACTAAATATTTGCTTGACGAGTATACTATTTAAGAAAATATTAGTAAATAATCTGTATGTAAGCTTATCCATGTATATATTTTTTTAACTTGTTTCGAAATATCTTATCCAAAAATTAAATGGATTCGAAATAGTAAATTCTTTAAATATAATTTACTGTTTCTGGTATATTTCAATCTTCAAAATATACCCATTTAAAACATTATAATGTAATATATAATGCAATATAGTGCATATACATATACATATAGAAAATATATATTGTATAATTAGTACGGCATCTATATGATATGACATGGTAAATATTAAATAAGTAAAACACATTTCTGTATTCTATTATAACTAATTATACATGTATCCACATATTGAGATATATTTTATATAAATTTCTAATCATGGTATATAGAAGAGTATTTCAAAATTTATATAACATACAATATTTTTTATAGAATTAATAAATAATAAATTTATTATACGATATTATATAATTGTAGAACTTTATTTTTTTTATAAGAATCCCTCTATGTTTTAATAATCTATTTTTCTCTCCAGAGATAAAGTAAATATTAATAATTGTCATAGGAGATGTTATCATAAATAACTTTTTATAAACAAGTTTGACCATTAACAACTTGAAATTGAAATTCATTCAAATTAACTTATATGTATATTCAGAACTACAAATAATATTAATATTTGTTATCTCTAAATTTGTCTTCGATCATACTTTGAATATAAATAGTATGAACAATTTCCTTAGTGAATTATTAATTCGGTGTTATAAAATAATATTTATTTATTGAAATATGATATATATATTTTATATAATACAAATATCGGATATAAGTTAAACCTTCAAGTAGTCATAGACGTGATCATGTTATAAATAACTGAGAGGGCTCCGGATATTATCCGCGGAGGAAAATATAATACAATATAATACAATATAATACAATATAATCAGTGATGGGCACGATCGTGATCGTAGATCGTCGATCGTCGATCCCGATCGCGATCGTGATATTGATCGCGATCGACGATCGTTAGAAAATGATCGAGTAAAATGATCGACGATCGTCAGCAACTGATCGCGATCGACGATCGTGAAAAAAATTAGATATATATATATATATAATATCATATTATATAGAATGAATTTATAACTTAAGTTAAGGTAATTACCCCTTACATATTCTTTGAAATCTTTATTGTTAACAATACTAATTGGAGTCATAGTATTTATTAGAAATGTTAGTAGTAATTTGTCAGTTTCTACATGTGATATTGTAGTCGATTGCTCGATTGATAATTGAACCAATGAAGATTGTTTAATCTTTTTAGTATAGGATAGTTCTGAAGGTTCTTGGAGTTGTCTTTTTTTACTATTCTCATTGTGTTCACATTTTACTCTATCATATTCATCTAATTTAGTATGATTTACAGTTCTGTAATGACGTCTTAAATTTGATGATGACGAAATCCAAGTTATTATTTTTTTTCTACAAATCTTGAATGATGCTTCAACTTTATTATTAATTATTTTTAAGTCATTAAAATAAATATTTGATTTAATAAAGGGCGAATTTATCCAATACATTGTATATCTTAGAACTTATAACTTATAATGATCTAAAATATTAATAAAGTTATAGTCCTATATAATACGCCTACTTGATAAACATAATCGTATAAAACAAGAATTACTTGGAATCGAAGCTGGACCCTCTAGCTTTTCTTCTAATTGCAGTTAGAATATCGACACCAGGTGTTGTAAGTATTACGCTATTTATAGTTCAATAGTAATTGACACTTTTTAATTTCTCTATTTTTTTAATTTCGTATTACATCTTAATGACAACAACATTATGTCAATAACTTATGTTAACGTCAACAAATATTTATAGTTTTTGCTTTCGACTATCTATTTGCTTATATAAAATAATCAATAGATGATTTATTATTTTTTAATTGGGGTTAATTCAGATGTATTGAACAACTATCTAATAGGTATATCTCCTATAGTGTTTAGTTTAGCTAAATATAGTGCATACACAAGTGCATGATTATACATACATTACTTTATTTACTAATTTAGTATATTATTTAATATAATCTATTTTAATAGAATGTAATTTATACGATAATATACTAAAAACTCTACAAAATTGATTAGTAGTAATTTTGTTGTCTTGAAATCCCTCTATTTTGTAGCGCTAACTTAAAATATATGTTTAAATTTCTTAATAGAAGTATAGGCATAGAGTATTTAAAAAGTTACACATTTAAATTTAATTTCATTACAAATATAATCTATTACAATATATGCTATGATCGATAGCTCATTGGAACAACCAACAACTATTATAATAGCGTATAAGCTTATAATGAGATTTCCTAGAGTCGACAACATGTAGTTCTTATTTTTTTATCTTATGTTTATTAAGAACTCAATAAACATTTAATCAAAAAACAAGACAAAAATTGTAATATTTGTTTTGTATTGTACTGGGCCCCTCACAGTTATTTATAACATGTATAAGTCTACGACTTTTTGAGGGGTCCATATCCGATATTATATTAAACATGATTCATAAACTATTATACTGACTATTATTATTAGAAGCGGAAGTAGTAAACCGGAAGCATTACGATAAAGCCGAGACAGCCAGACAACAGAATTATGACACGGATGTAACCGAGTCTAATCGGGAAGGAACTTCTAGCGTTAAATTCGGTTGAGAAAACCATTTATATATAAATATAACTTATTATATATACTTATATATTTTACTTAATATACTTATATATTAAACTTATTATTATTATATATAATATATTATATATATATAATTATAACGTTAACATATTTGCAAATATTTAAATTAATACATATAAGTCAATTATTAATTTAAACGTATTAATATATTATAAGTGATATGTATTTATTTAAAATTTAATTAAATGTATACATAATTACATAATTTATATATCTTATAGAACTATTAGATATTTTATAATAAAATATAACTATCATATTTTTTTATTTATAGATTAAAAAACTAATTATTTAAAATATTATATATATATATCATTACAAATATTCAGTATTGGTGATATAATTTATATAAAATTCCAATTATAATAATAGAAATATATGATATTAATGTTAAGTTAATATCTTAGTTTCAGTTGGGATATTAATTATGTTAATAGTTATTGGACTAGCGAAAGGAGGTCAGTAATAATATAATCAATTATATATTAAATCACGTATATATAATTTAATAACTTATATATAATATATATATAATCATACAGAATATTAATATTGAATTATTTTTAATTTGTATATATACTTATAAGTATATATACTTATATGTACTTATAAGTATTAATACATATTAATATTAATAATAATCATTATTATTATTAATAGCCTGAGATCATATAATAAAAAGAAAATTTTCCAATCAAATAATTAAAAAAGTAAATGAAATAGATAATGCTATAACATTGGTAGTGAAGTAGAACACGTTACGGCATAATAGAATAAGTAATGTAATACTTATTCAAAAAGCATTAACTGTATATAATGTGACCACTTATGAAATAATATTAAATATAAATATATTTAATTAAGTCATTACTTTATTATTAGAAGTTTGTAAAAATCAAAAGTTGGCTCTTTTTTTCACTAAAATGATAATTTGTAGTTAATCTAATATGTTATATATAAAATAAGGTATTCTACATATATTTATGATGGAAACGTATTACGGTAAACATTTTTTATATGTATCATTTTTTCTGAAATTATATATTAAACTATAGTTTAATTTACAACCCCTCACTCTAAAAGTATCTATCTGCATAGGTACGAACCATTACTACACCGACAGGCTATGACAGTTTATAGATATTAGTATCGTCTGAAACCCCCCCCCCATCACCCCATCACCCCATCACTTAGCATAGTATGTCGGTGCAGTACTGGTTCGTACCTATGAAGATATATACTTTTAGCATGGCTTAATAGAGACGATGAAGGATAACATTAATATCAACAATATTATAGTATATCATTTAATATGAATGCATTTAATTATAGTTAATGAATTGTGATAAATAAGTTATCTAGTAAATAGAAAAGAGTATATTAATTAAATAACATGGATTATATTAATTATATCAAATAGTTAATACTAAATATTTATATAATAATTTTACTTATACAACTGAGATATATAGGAAATAAAATAAATTATTAACTATTTATAAATAATACAAATATCGATTAGTGTTTCCTGGTTATAGTTTGATGAAAGTTAATTCATAATTTCATATTAATATAGATTGTATCAGATTATTGTCAAATGAGTTTTTAAAAAACTTACCAGATAACAATAAAGATTTTCTAAATGTTCGCAATATCCTGTATAACAATATTAATAAGGGATATCAGAAAATAATTAAATTTAATTATGAATTTCAACAAAACATAATTTCCGATATTAGGATATATTATTATAGAAGGTTTAATTCAACGACGAAAGTATACTTTTCTATAGAAACATAGCATGCAGTGTAATAATATGTGAGAATTGTCAATTATTATAATATTAGAAGCACACATTGTATAGAACAATAGACACACATGTATTGATATATATATATATATATATATATATATTTAATTGCCTGTGTAGTTCAGTTGGCTATAGCCATATAGCCTTATAAGGCGTCAGATACACAAGCAGTATGACTAGGATTCAAGCCCCGTAAGGAACATTCAAATATATTGATCTAAACATTATATTTAGAAGTGATCTTATATAATTATGTATAAATAAATGATCGGTTCTCGTTAAAAAACGGATTACTTAATATTAAATGATTATAGGATGAAAGAACTTAACCAAAATCAAATAACAATAACAACAACAACAATATATATATATGTATTCTTTTTCTATATTTTGTATATTTTTTTATTTTTCAAAAATTGAATAAACTCTTTTCTAAAATTATATTTCAATTGTATATATATATAATATATATTATATATACATATTATATAAAACATATATATATATATATATATATATATATATATATATATATATATATATATATATATATATATATATATATATATATATATATATATTTAAATACATATATAATAATATATTTAAATAATATGAATTTCTATATGTAGGACCTTATTTGGGCGAATGGGGTGGATTTGGATTCAAATAAAAATATGAAATTAATATTTTATTTATTCTATATATATATATATATATGAAACTTATATATTATATAATATACCCTTAAAATATATTGTTCTTATTAATTTGACTTAGTAATTTTAAAATATTCATTATGTATATTTTGTTGATGAGCATTCATTCCCACCTTATACTTTATATCAACATATTAAATTATATTATTTTAGTTGATTTTATTTTTAATTATTTGTGTTCATTTTCCCATCATATATAATATAAATATCTTATATATAGGAATATATATATATTCTTTCATTTTGAAGAAAAGTATTAATATTAAAGTCCATATTCATGCACACTATGTATATTAAATTAAATACATTGAGTTAATTCCCAAATAGAATCTTATATTTACTTGTATCTCAATACGGATTATTTTTCATTTATTTGTAAGACAAATGTATACCAAAATAATACAAATAGGTCTCGGGAACTGAGATATAATAAATAATGAGATAATATAGCGAAGTAATTATGAAACATACATTGACTTGCATGTTAGAGCTCGCTCTGCAGTTCATAACTCGTGTCCTTCATCCATCTCTATCACTCATTGCAGTCGGTAGTTATTCGTGTGTACATTTCGTATCGTGTTTTAGTTGTTCTACGAAGGTCTTTGAAGGTCGACTTCGTGAGCGTCATCCGTGTAGGAAGTACTTCTAAATTTCTAAATTTCTAGTTATTTTTAATTGTCCGGTAATTATCGGAGAACTTCAGACGTTGTTTCCGTTATCATTGCATTAGTTATTTGTGGAATGTTGCCGTACAACTCCTTGTTCGGTACGTGAACTCTACATGATTTGAGTAATGCAGCTATAGCATGAGTGTACACGCTCCTTCTACTGTTTGCTATATATATTATATTCAATAGAGCAATATACACGGATATAATTATAATCCGCCTGTAGGCGCCTATATAAAAAGCCCATAGACTATAGCTCAGAAGACATTTCTTTTGTGATATTTTATTTCCAAATTATGTTAATGCTATTCAATGCTGCCCACATACTTATGATATTCACGGTTATGTCATATAGAGTTAAACCAATATACCTACCTATCTATTTGAAGTCTTCTGCTAGTTGTATATCATGAGCTGGTCGGTTCTTTGTGTCTATCTGGTTTTCCTGATTAAAACACAAATATTCAGTCTTTATGAATTTATATACGATATATCTATCCGTTTCTTCAATATCGTGTAGTATTATGTTTGTTATATAATACTATCAGTGGGTACCGCTATATCGTCATCACAGTCAATATAAGTAATGTATACTGCAGGATACCTCTTGGTTTCTCTTTTGGTAAGAGTGAAACCAGAAAATGAAATGGTATCCAATAATGTATTCAATAGTCGAGAAATATTTGCTTGTATATCCTCTGGATGTCATATTTAATAAGGGAGTGATGATCAGGTGATATTGGAGCGAGTTTTATTGTATATTATTATTATGGCAATGCCGATTTCAGTGTTATACCATATATAATTAAGATATCTTTCATCTTTTTAGATTTGTTGACTCAACATCATATACTATGTATCTAGTAGTTAAGGGTTATCCTGTCTTTAATCTATTTTTGCGTGCGTACACTAATATGTACCTATTTGGTACTAGACTATTAAGTATGTTTGGTAATAGTTGTAACCTATTACTACTAATGGCAATGGCTGTAACCTATTACTACTAATGGTAATAGTTGTAACCTATTACTACTAATTATAATTGTTGTAACCTATTACTACTAATGATAATGGTTTTAACCTATTACAACTAATTATAATTGTTGTAACCTAGTACTACTAATGGTAATAGTTGTAACCTATTACAACTAATTATAATTGTTGTAACCTATTACTACTAATGGTAATTGTTGTAACCTATTACTACTAATTATAATTGTTGTAACCTATTACTACTAATGACAATGGCTGTAACATATTACTACTAATTATAATTGTGTTAACCTATTACTACTAATTATAATAGTTGTAACCTATTACTACTAATGGCAATGGCTATAACATATTACTACTAATTATAATAGTTGTAACCTAGTACTACTAATGATAATGGTTTTAACCTATTACTACTAATTATAATTGTTGTAACCTATTACTACTAATGATAATGGTTTTAACCTATTACAACTAATTATAATTGTTGTAACCTATTACTACTAATGGTAATGGCTGTAACCTATTACTACTAATTATAAGTGTTGTAACCTATTACTACTAATTATAATTGTTGTAACCTATTACTACTAATGGTAATAGTTGTAACCTATTACAACTAATTATAATTGTTGTAACCTATTACTACTAATTATAATAGTTGTAACCTATTACTACTAATGATAATTGTTGTAACCTATTACTACTAATTATAATTGTTGTAACCTATTACAACTAATTATAATAGTTGTAACCTATTACTACTAATGATAATTGTTGTAACCTATTACTACTAATTATAATTGTTGTAACCTATTACTACTAATTATAATTGTGTAACCTATTACTACTAATTATAATTGTGTAACCTATTACTACTAATTATAATTGTTGTAACCTATTACTACTAATGGTAATAGTTGTAACCTATTACAACTAATTATAAGTGTTGTAACCTATTACTACTAATTATAATAGTTGTAACCTATTACTACTAATGATAATTGTTGTAACCTATTACTACTAATTATAATTGTAGTAACCTATTACTACTAATTATAATTGTTGTAACCTATTACTACTAATTATAATTGTTTAACCTATTACTACTAATTATAATTGTTGTAACCTAGTACTACTAATGGTAATAGTTGTAACCTATTACAACTAATTATAATTGTTGTAACCTATTACTACTAATTATAATAGTTGTAACCTATTACTACTAATTATAATTATTGTAACCTATTACTACTAATGGTAATAGTTGTGACCTATTACAACTAATTATAATTGTTGTAACCTATTACTACTAATTATAATAGTTGTAACCTATTACTACTAATTATAATTGTTGTAACCTATTACTACTAATTATAATTGTTGTAACCTATTACTACTAATGATAATAGTTGTAACCTATTACTACTAATGATAATGGTTGTAACCTATTACTACTAATTATAATTGTTGTAACCTAGTACTACTAATGGCAATGGCTGTAACATATTACTACTAATTATAATTGTTGTAACCTATTACTACTAATTATAATTGTTGTAACCTATTACTACTAATAATAATTGTTGTAACCTATTACTACTAATTATAATTGTTGTAACCTATTACAACTAATTATAATTGTTGTAACCTATTACTACTAATTATAATAGTTGTAACCTATTACTACTAATGATAATTGTTGTAACCTATTACTACTAATTATAATTGTTGTAACCTAGTACTACTAATGGTAATAGTTGTAACCTATTACAACTAATTATAATTGTTGTAACCTAGTACTACTAATTATAATAGTTGTAACCTATTACTACTAATGATAATTGTTGTAACCTATTACTACTAATTATAATAGTTGTAACCTATTACTACTAATTATAATTGTTGTAACCTAGTACTACTAATGGCAATGGCTGTAACATATTACTACTAATTATAATTGGTGTAACCTATTACTACTAATTATAATAGTTGTAACCTATTACTACTAATTATAATTGTTGTAACCTATTACTACTAATTATAATTGTTGTAACATATTACTACTAATTATAATAGTTGTAACCTATTACTACTAATTATAATAGTTGTAACCTAGTACTACTAATTATAATAGTTGTAACCTATTACTAATAATGATAATTGTTGTAACCTATTACTACTAATTATAATTGTTGTAACCTATTACTATTAATTATAATTGTTGTAACCTATTACTACTAATTATAATAGTTGTAACCTATTACTACTAATGATAATTGTTGTAACCTATGACTACTAATTATAATAGTTGTAACCTAGTACTACTAATTATAATAGTTGTAACCTATTACTACTAATTATAATTGTTGTAACCTATTACTATTAATTATAATTGTTGTAACCTATTACTACTAATTATAATTGTTGTAACCTAGTACTACTAATGGCAATGTCTGTAACATATTACTACTAATTATAATTGTTGTAACCTATTACTACTAATGATAATTGTTGTAACCTATTACTACTAATTATAATTGTTGTAACCTATTACTATTAATTATAATTGTTGTAACCTATTACTACTAATTATAATAGTTGTAACCTATTACTACTAATGGCAATGGCTGTAACATATTACTACTAATTATAATTGTTGTAACCTATTACTACTAATGGCAATGGCTGTAACATATTACTACTAATTATAATTGTTGTAACCTATTACTACTAATTATAATAGTTGTAACCTAGTACTACTAATGGCAATGGCTGTAACATATTACTACTAATTATAATTGTTGTAACCTATTACTACTAATTATAATAGTTATAACCTATTACTACTAATGGCAATGGCTGTAACATATTACTACTAATTATAATTGTTGTAACCTATTACTACTAATTATAATTGTTGTAACCTAGTACTACTAATGGCAATGGATGTAACATATTACTATTAATTATAATTGTTGTAACCTAGTACTACTAATGATAATTGTTGTAACCTATTACTACTAATTATAATAGTTGTAACCTAGTACTACTAATGGCAATGGCTGTAACCTATTACTACTAATTATAATTGTTGTAACCTATTACTACTAATGGTAATAGATGTAACCTATTACTACTAATGGTAATTGTTGTAACCTAGTACTACTAATTATAATAGTTGTAACCTATTACTACTAATTATAATTGTTGTAACCTAGTACTACTAATGGTAATAGTTGTAACCTATTACAACTAATTATAATTGTTGTAACCTATTACTACTAATTATAATAGTTGTAACCTATTACTACTAATGATAATTGTTGTAACCTATTACTACTAATGATAATGGTTGTAACCTATTACTACTAATTATAATAGTTGTAACCTATTACTACTAATGATAATTGTTGTAACCTATTACTACTAATTATAATTGTTGTAACCTAGTACTACTAATGGCAATGGCTGTAACATATTACTACTAATTATAATTGTTGTAACCTATTACTACTAATTATAATAGTTGTAACCTAGTACTACTAATGGCAATGGCTGTAACCTATTACTACTAATGGCAATGGCTGTAACATATTACTACTAATTATAATTGTTGTAACCTATTACTACTAATTATAATTGTTGTAACCTATTACTACTAATTATAATAGTTGTAACCTATTACTACTAATGATAATTGTTGTAACCTATTACTACTAATTATAATTGTTGTAACCTAGTACTACTAATGGCAATGGCTGTAACATATTACTACTAATTATAATTGTTGTAACCTATTACTACTAATTATAATTGTTGTAACCTAGTACTACTAATGGAAATGGCTGTAACATATTACTACTAATTATAATTGTTGTAACCTATTACTACTAATTATAATTGTTGTAACCTATTACTACTAATTATAATTGTTGTAACCTATTACTACTAATGATAATGGTTTTAACCTATTACAACTAATTATAATTGTTGTAACCTAGTACTACTAATGGTAATAGTTGTAACCTATTACAACTAATTATAATTGTTGTAACCTATTACTACTAATTATAATTGTTGTAACCTATTACTACTAATGGTAATGGCTGTAACCTATTACTACTAATTATAAGTGTTGTAACCTATTACTACTAATTATAATTGTTGTAACCTATTACTACTAATGGTAATAGTTGTAACCTATTACAACTAATTATAATTGTTGTAACCTATTACTACTAATTATAATAGTTGTAACCTATTACTACTAATGATAATTGTTGTAACCTATTACTACTAATGATAATTGTTGTAACCTATTACTACTAATTATAATTGTTGTAACCTATTACTACTAATTATAATTGTGTAACCTATTACTACGAATTATAATTGTGTAACCTATTACTACTAATTATAATTGTTGTAACCTATTACTACTAATGGTAATAGTTGTAACCTATTACAACTAATTATAATTGTTGTAACCTATTACTACTAATTATAATAGTTGTAACCTATTACTAATAATGATAATTGTTGTAACCTATTACTACTAATTATAATTGTAGTAACCTATTACTACTAATTATAATTGTTGTAACCTATTACTACTAATTATAATTGTTTAACCTATTACTACTAATTATAATTGTTGTAACCTAGTACTACTAATGGTAATAGTTGTAACCTATTACAACTAATTATAATTGTTGTAACCTATTACTACTAATTATAATAGTTGTAACCTATTACTACTAATTATAATTATTGTAACCTATTACTACTAATGGTAATAGTTGTGACCTATTACAACTAATTATAATTGTTGTAACCTATTACTACTAATTATAATAGTTGTAACCTATTACTACTAATTATAATTGTTGTAACCTATTACTACTAATTATAATTGTTGTAACCAATTACTACTAATGATAATAGTTGTAACCTATTACTACTAATGATAATGGTTGTAACCTATTACTACTAATTATAATTGTTGTAACCTAGTACTACTAATGGCAATGGCTGTAACATATTACTACTAATTATAATTGTTGTAACCTATTACTACTAATTATAATAGTTGTAACCTATTACTACTAATGATAATTGTTGTAACCTATTACTACTAATGATAATGGTTGTAACCTATTACTACTAATTATAATTGTTGTAACCTAGTAATACTAATGGTAATAGTTGTAACCTATTACAACTAATTATAATTGTTGTAACCTAGTACTACTAATTATAATAGTTGTAACCTATTACTACTAATGATAATTGTTGTAACCTATTACTACTAATTATAATAGTTGTAACCTATTACTACTAATTATAATTGTTGTAACCTAGTACTACTAATGGCAATGGCTGTAACATATTACTACTAATTATAATTGGTGTAACCTATTACTACTAATTATAATAGTTGTAACCTATTACTACTAATTATAATTGTTGTAACCTATTACTACTAATTATAATTGTTGTAACATATTACTACTAATTATAATAGTTGTAACCTATTACTACTAATTATAATAGTTGTAACCTAGTACTACTAATTATAATAGTTGTAACCTATTACTAATAATGATAATTGTTGTAACCTATTACTACTAATTATAATTGTTGTAACCTATTACTATTAATTATAATTGTTGTAACCTATTACTACTAATTATAATTGTTGTAACCTAGTACTACTAATGGCAATGGCTGTAACATATTACTACTAATTATAATTGTTGTAACCTATTACTACTAATTATAATAGTTGTAACCTATTACTACTAATGATAATTGTTGTAACCTATGACTACTAATTATAATAGTTGTAACCTAGTACTACTAATTATAATAGTTGTAACCTATTACTACTAATTATAATTGTTGTAACCTATTACTATTACTTATAATTGTTGCAACCTATTACTACTAATTATAATTGTTGTAACCTAGTACTACTAATGGCAATGTCTGTAACATATTACTACTAATTATAATTGTTGTAACCTATTACTACTAATGATAATTGTTGTAACCTATTACTACTAATTATAATTGTTGTAACCTATTACTATTAATTATAATTGTTGTAACCTATTACTACTAATTATAATAGTTGTAACCTATTACTACTAATGATAATAGTTGTAACCTATTACTACTAATTATAATTGTTGTAACCTATTACTACTAATTATAATTGTTGTAACCTAGTACTACTAATGGCAATGGCTGTAACATATTACTATTAATTATAATTGTTGTAACCTATTACTACTAATTATAATAGTTGTAACCTATTACTACTAATGGCAATGGCTGTAACATATTACTACTAATTATAATTGTTGTAACCTATTACTACTAATTATAATAGTTGTAACCTATTACTACTAATGGCAATGGCTGTAACATATTACTACTAATTATAATTGTTGTAACCTATTACTACTAATGGCAATGGCTGTAACATATTACTACTAATTATAATTGTTGTAACCTATTACTACTAATTATAATAGTTGTAACCTAGTACTACTAATGGCAATGGCTGTAACATATTACTACTAATTATAATTGTTGTAACCTATTACTACTAATTATAATAGTTATAACCTATTACTACTAATGGCAATGGCTGTAACATATTACTACTAATTATAATTGTTGTAACCTATTACTACTAATTATAATTGTTGTAACCTAGTACTACTAATGGCAATGGCTGTAACATATTACTACTAATTATAATAGTTGTAACCTAGTACTACTAATGGCAATGGCTGTAACCTATTACTAATAATTATAATTGTTGTAACCTATTACTACTAATGGTAATAGATGTAACCTATTACTACTAATGGTAATTGTTGTAACCTAGTACTACTAATTATAATAGTTGTAACCTATTACTACTAATTATAATTGTTGTAACCTAGTACTACTAATGGTAATAGTTGTAACCTATTACAACTAATTATAATTGTTGTAACCTATTACTACTAATTATAATAGTTGTAACCTATTACTACTAATGATAATTGTTGTAACTTATTACTACTAATGATAATGGTTGTAACCTATTACTACTAATTATAATAGTTGTAACCTATTACTACTAATGATAATTGTTGTAACCTATTACTACTAATTATAATTGTTGTAACCTAGTACTACTAATGGCAATGGCTGTAACATATTACTACTAATTATAATTGTTGTAACCTATTACTACTAATTATAATAGTTGTAACCTAGTAATACTAATGGCAATGGCTGTAACCTATTACTACTAATGGCAATGGCTGTAACATATTACTACTAATTATAATTGTTGTAACCTATTACTACTAATTATAATTGTTGTAACCTATTACTACTAATTATAATAGTTGTAACCTATTACTACTAATGATAATTGTTGTAACCTATTACTACTAATTATAATTGTTGTAACCTAGTACTACTAATGGCAATGGCTGAAACATATTACTACTAATTATAATTGTTGTAACCTATTACTACTAATTATAATTGTTGTAACCTAGTACTACTAATGGCAATGGCTGTAACATATTACTACTAATTATAATTGTTGTAACCTATTACTACTAATTATAATTGTTGTAACCTATTACTACTAATTATAATTGTTGTAACCTATTACTACTAATTATAATTGTTGTAACCTATTACTACTAATTATAATAGTTGTAACCTATTACTACTAATTATAATTGTTGTAACCTATTACTACTAATTATAATTGTTGTAACCTATTACTACTAATTATAATAGTTGTAACCTATTACTACTAATTATAATAGTTGTAACCTATTACAACTAATTATAATAGTTGTAACCTATTACAACTAATTATAATTGTTGTAACCTATTACTACTAATTATAATAGTTGTAACCTATTACTACTAATTATAATTGTTGTAACCTATTACTACTAATTATAATTGTTGTAACCTATTACTACTAATTATAATAGTTGTAACCTATTAATACTAATTATAATTGTTGTAACCTAGTACTACTAATTATAATAGTTGTAACCTATTACTACTAATTATAATTGTTTGAACCTAGTACTACTAATGGTAATAGTTGTAACCTATTACAACTAATTATAATTGTTGTAACCTATTACTACTAATTATAATTGTTGTAACCTAGTACTACTAATGGCAATGGCTGTAACATATTACTACTAATTATAATTGTTGTAACCTATTACTACTAATTATAATAGTTGTAACCTAGTACTACTAATGGCAATGGCTGTAACCTATTACTACTAATTATAATTGTTGTAACCTATTACTACTAATGATAATGGTTGTAACCTATTACTACTAATTATAATTGTTGTAACCTAGTACTACTATTGGTAATAGTTGTAACCTATTACAACTAATTATAATTGTTGTAACCTATTACTACTAATTATAATAGTTGTAACATATTACTACTAATTATAATGGTTGTAACCTATTACTACTAATTATAACTGTTGTAACCTATTACTACTAATTATAATAGTTGTAACCTATTACTACTAATTATAATTGTTGTAACCTAGTACTACTAATGGTAATAGTTGTAACCTATTACTACTAATGATAATTGTTGTAACCTATTACTACTAATTATAATTGTTGTAACCTATTACTATTAATTATAATTGTTGTAACCTATTACTACTAATTATAATAGTTGTAACCTATTACTACTAATGATAATAGTTGTAACCTATTACTACTAATTATAATTGTTGTAACCTATTACTACTAATTATAATTGTTGTAACCTAGTACTACTAATGGCAATGGCTGTAACATATTACTATTAATTATAATTGTTGTAACCTATTACTACTAATTATAATAGTTGTAACCTATTACTACTAATGGCAATGGCTGTAACATATTACTACTAATTATAATTGTTGTAACCTATTACTACTAATTATAATAGTTGTAACCTATTACTACTAATGGCAATGGCTGTAACATATTACTACTAATTATAATTGTTGTAACCTATTACTACTAATGGCAATGGCTGTAACATATTACTACTAATTATAATTGTTGTAACCTATTACTACTAATTATAATAGTTGTAACCTAGTACTACTAATGGCAATGGCTGTAACATATTACTACTAATTATAATTGTTGTAACCTATTACTACTAATTATAATAGTTATAACCTATTACTACTAATGGCAATGGCTGTAACATATTACTACTAATTATAATTGTTGTAACCTATTACTACTAATTATAATTGTTGTAACCTAGTACTACTAATGGCAATGGCTGTAACATATTACTACTAATTATAATAGTTGTAACCTAGTACTACTAATGGCAATGGCTGTAACCTATTACTACTAATTATAATTGTTGTAACCTATTACTACTAATGGTAATAGATGTAACCTATTACTACTAATGGTAATTGTTGTAACCTAGTACTACTAATTATAATAGTTGTAACCTATTACTACTAATTATAATTGTTGTAACCTAGTACTACTAATGGTAATAGTTGTAACCTATTACAACTAATTATAATTGTTGTAACCTATTACTACTAATTATAATAGTTGTAACCTATTATTACTAATGATAATTGTTGTAACCTATTACTACTAATGATAATGGTTGTAACCTATTACTACTAATTATAATAGTTGTAACCTATTACTACTAATGATAATTGTTGTAACCTATTACTACTAATTATAATTGTTGTAACCTAGTACTACTAATGGCAATGGCTGTAACATATTACTACTAATTATAATTGTTGTAACCTATTACTACTAATTATAATAGTTGTAACCTAGTACTACTAATGGCAATGGCTGTAACCTATTACTACTAATGGCAATGGCTGTAACATATTACTACTAATTATAATTGTTGTAACCTATTACTACTAATTATAATTGTTGTAACCTATTACTACTAATTATAATAGTTGTAACCTATTACTACTAATGATAATTGTTGTAACCTATTACTACTAATGGCAATGGCTGTAACATATTACTACTAATTATAATTGTAACCTATTACTACTAATTATAATTGTTGTAACCTAGTACTACTAATGGCAATGGCTGTAACATATTACTACTAATTATAATTGTTGTAACCTATTACTACTAATTATAATTGTTGTAACCTATTACTACTAATTATAATTGTTGTAACCTATTACTACTAATTATAATTGTTGTAACCTATTACTACTAATTATAATAGTTGTAACCTATTACTACTAATTATAATTGTTGTAACCTATTACTACTAATTATAATTGTTGTAACCTATTACTACTAATTATAATAGTTGTAACCTATTACTACTAATCATAATAGTTGTAACCTATTACAACTAATTATAATAGTTGTAACCTATTACAACTAATTATAATTGTTGTAACCTATTACTACTAATTATAATAGTTGTAACCTATTACTACTAATTATAATAGTTGTAACCTTTTACTACTAATTATAATTGTTGTAACCTATTACTACTAATTATAATAGTTGTAACCTATTACTACTAATGGCAATGGCTGTAACATATTACTACTAATTATAATTGTTGTAACCTAGTACTACTAATGGTAATAGTTGTAACCTATTACTACTAATTATAATTGTTGTAACCTATTACTACTAATTATAATTGTTGTAACCTATTACTACTAATGATAATTGTTGTAACCTATTACTACTAATTATAATAGTTGTAACCTATTACAACTAATTATAATTGTTGTAACCTATTACTACTAATTATAATAGTTGTAACCTATTACTACTAATTATAATTGTTGTAACCTATTACTACTAATTATAATTGTTGTAACCTATTACTACTAATTATAATAGTTGTAACCTATTAATACTAATTATAATTGTTGTAACCTAGTACTACTAATTATAATAGTTGTAACCTATTACTACTAATTATAATTGTTTGAACCTAGTACTACTAATGGTAATAGTTGTAACCTATTACAACTAATTATAATTGTTGTAACCTATTACTACTAATTATAATTGTTGTAACCTAGTACTACTAATGGCAATGGCTGTAACATATTACTACTAATTATAATTGTTGTAACCTATTACTACTAATTATAATAGTTGTAACCTAGTACTACTAATGGCAATGGCTGTAACCTATTACTACTAATTATAATTGTTGTAACCTATTACTACTAATGATAATGGTTGTAACCTATTACTACTAATTATAATTGTTGTAACCTAGTACTACTATTGGTAATAGTTGTAACCTATTACAACTAATTATAATTGTTGTAACCTATTACTACTAATTATAATAGTTGTAACATATTACTACTAATTATAATGGTTGTAACCTATTACTACTAATTATAACTGTTGTAACCTATTACTACTAATTATAATAGTTGTAACCTATTACTACTAATTATAATTGTTGTAACCTAGTACTACTAATGGTAATAGTTGTAACCTATTACTACTAATGATAATTGTTGTAACCTATTACTACTAATTATAATTGTTGTAACCTATTACTATTAATTATAATTGTTGTAACCTATTACTACTAATTATAATAGTTGTAACCTATTACTACTAATGATAATAGTTGTAACCTATTACTACTAATTATAATTGTTGTAACCTATTACTACTAATTATAATTGTTGTAACCTAGTACTACTAATGGCAATGGCTGTAACATATTACTATTAATTATAATTGTTGTAACCTATTACTACTAATTATAATAGTTGTAACCTATTACTACTAATGGCAATGGCTGTAACATATTACTACTAATTATAATTGTTGTAACCTATTACTACTAATTATAATAGTTGTAACCTATTACTACTAATGGCAATGGCTGTAACATATTACTACTAATTATAATTGTTGTAACCTATTACTACTAATGGTAATGGCTGTAACATATTACTACTAATTATAATTGTTGTAACCTATTACTACTAATTATAATAGTTGTAACCTAGTACTACTAATGGCAATGGCTGTAACATATTACTACTAATTATAATTGTTGTAACCTATTACTACTAATTATAATAGTTATAACCTATTACTACTAATGGCAATGGCTGTAACATATTACTACTAATTATAATTGTTGTAACCTATTACTACTAATTATAATTGTTGTAACCTAGTACTACTAATGGCAATGGCTGTAACATATTACTACTAATTATAATAGTTGTAACCTAGTACTACTAATGGCAATGGCTGTAACCTATTACTACTAATTATAATTGTTGTAACCTATTACTACTAATGGTAATAGATGTAACCTATTACTACTAATGGTAATTGTTGTAACCTAGTACTACTAATTATAATAGTTGTAACCTATTACTACTAATTATAATTGTTGTAACCTAGTACTACTAATGGTAATAGTTGTAACCTATTACAACTAATTATAATTGTTGTAACCTATTACTACTAATTATAATAGTTGTAACCTATTATTACTAATGATAATTGTTGTAACCTATTACTACTAATGATAATGGTTGTAACCTATTACTACTAATTATAATAGTTGTAACCTATTACTACTAATGATAATTGTTGTAACCTATTACTACTAATTATAATTGTTGTAACCTAGTACTACTAATGGCAATGGCTGTAACATATTACTACTAATTATAATTGTTGTAACCTATTACTACTAATTATAATAGTTGTAACCTAGTACTACTAATGGCAATGGCTGTAACCTATTACTACTAATGGCAATGGCTGTAACATATTACTACTAATTATAATTGTTGTAACCTATTACTACTAATTATAATTGTTGTAACCTATTACTACTAATTATAATAGTTGTAACCTATTACTACTAATGATAATTGTTGTAACCTATTACTACTAATGGCAATGGCTGTAACATATTACTACTAATTATAATTGTAACCTATTACTACTAATTATAATTGTTGTAACCTAGTACTACTAATGGCAATGGCTGTAACATATTACTACTAATTATAATTGTTGTAACCTATTACTACTAATTATAATTGTTGTAACCTATTACTACTAATTATAATTGTTGTAACCTATTACTACTAATTATAATTGTTGTAACCTATTACTACTAATTATAATAGTTGTAACCTATTACTACTAATTATAATTGTTGTAACCTATTACTACTAATTATAATTGTTGTAACCTATTACTACTAATTATAATAGTTGTAACCTATTACTACTAATCATAATAGTTGTAACCTATTACAACTAATTATAATAGTTGTAACCTATTACAACTAATTATAATTGTTGTAACCTATTACTACTAATTATAATAGTTGTAACCTATTACTACTAATTATAATTGTTGTAACCTATTACTACTAATTATAATTGTTGTAACCTATTACTACTAATTATAATAGTTGTAACCTATTAATACTAATTATAATTGTTGTAACCTAGTACTACTAATTATAATAGTTGTAACCTATTACTACTAATTATAATTGTTGTAACCTAGTACTACTAATGGTAATAGTTGTAACCTATTACAACTAATTATAATTGTTGTAACCTATTACTACTAATTATAATTGTTGTAACCTAGTACTACTAATTATAATTGTTGTAACCTATTACTACTAATTATAATAGTTGTAACCTATTACTACTAATTATAATTGTTGTAACCTATTACTACTAATTATAATTGTTGTAACCTATTACTACTAATTATAATAGTTGTAACCTATTACTACTAATTATAATAGTTGTAACCTATTACAACTAATTATAATAGTTGTAACCTATTACAACTAATTATAATTGTTGTAACCTATTACTACTAATTATAATAGTTGTAACCTATTACTACTAATTATAATTGTTGTAACCTATTACTACTAATTATAATTGTTGTAACCTATTACTACTAATTATAATAGTTGTAACCTATTAATACTAATTATAATTGTTGTAACCTAGTACTACTAATTATAATAGTTGTAACCTATTACTACTAATTATAATTGTTGTAACCTAGTACTACTAATGGCAATGGCTGTAACATATTACTACTAATTATAATTGTTGTAACCTATTACTACTAATTATAATAGTTGTAACCTAGTACTACTAATGGCAATGGCTGTAACATATTACTACTAATGGCAATGGCTGTAACATATTACTACTAATTATAATTGTTGTAACCTATTACTACTACTTATAATTGTTGTAACCTATTACTACTAATTATAATAGTTGTAACCTATTACTACTAATGATAATTGTTGTAACCTATTACTACTAATTATAATTGTTGTAACCTAGTACTACTAATGGCAATGGCTGTAACATATTACTACTAATTATAATTGTTGTAACCTATTACTACTAATTATAATTGTTGTAACCTAGTACTACTAATGGCAATGGCTGTAACATATTACTACTAATTATAATTGTTGTAACCTATTACTACTAATTATAATTGTTGTAACCTATTACTACTAATTATAATTGTTGTAACCTATTACTACTAATTATAATTGTTGTAACCTATTACTACTAATTATAATAGTTGTAACCTATTACTACTAATTATAATTGTTGTAACCTATTACTACTAATTATAATTGTTGTAACCTATTACTACTAATTATAATAGTTGTAACCTATTACTACTAATTATAATAGTTGTAACCTATTACAACTAATTATAATAATTGTAACCTATTACAACTAATTATAATTGTTGTAACCTATTACTACTAATTATAATAGTTGTAACCTATTACTACTAATTATAATTGTTGTAACCTATTACTACTAATTATAATTGTTGTAACCTATTACTACTAATTATAATAGTTGTAACCTATTAATACTAATTATAATTGTTGTAACCTAGTACTACTAATTATAATAGTTGTAACCTATTACTACTAATTATAATTGTTGTAACCTAGTACTACTAATGGTAATAGTTGTAACCTATTACAACTAATTATAATTGTTGTAACCTATTACTACTAATTATAATTGTTGTAACCTAGTACTACTAATGGCAATGGCTGTAACATATTACTACTAATTATAATTGTTGTAACCTATTACTACTAATTATAATAGTTGTAACCTAGTATTACTAATGGCAATGGCTGTAACCTATTACTACTAATTATAATCGTTGTAAGCTAGTACTACTAATGGTAATAGTTGTAACCTATTACAACTAATTATAATTGTTGTAACCTATTACTACTAATTATAATAGTTGTAACCTAGTACTACTAATTATAATAGTTGTAACCTATTAATACTAATTATAATTGTTGTAACCTAGTACTACTAATTATAATAGTTGTAACCTATTACTACTAATTATAATTGTTGTAACCTAGTACTACTAATGGTAATAGTTGTAACCTATTACAACTAATTATAATTGTTGTAACCTATTACTACTAATTATAATTGTTGTAACCTAGTACTACTAATGGCAATGGCTGTAACATATTACTACTAATTATAATTGTTGTAACCTATTACTACTAATTATAATAGTTGTAACCTAGTACTACTAATGGCAATGGCTGTAACCTATTACTACTAATTATAATTGTTGTAACCTATTACTACTAATGATAATGGTTGTAACCTATTACTACTAATTATAATTGTTGTAACCTAGTACTACTATTGGTAATAGTTGTAACCTATTACAACTAATTATAATTGTTGTAACCTATTACTACTAATTATAATAGTTGTAACCTAGTACTACTAATGATAATTGTTGTAACCTATTACTACTAATTATAATTGTTGTAACCTAGTACTACTAATGGCAATGGCTGTAACATATTACTACTAATTATAATGGTTGTAAACTATTACTACTAATTATAACTGTTGTAACCTATTACTACTAATTATAATAGTTGTAACCTATTACTACTAATGATAATTGTTGTAACCTATTACTACTAATTATAATTGTTGTAACCTAGTACTACTAATGGCAATGGCTGTAACATATTACTACTAATTATAATTGTTGTAACCTATTACTACTAATTATAATTGTTGTAACCTATTACTACTAATTATAATAGTTGTAACCTATTACTACTAATGGCAATGGCTGTAATATATTACTACTAATTATAATAGTTGTAACCTATTACTACTAATTATAATTGTTGTAACCTATTACTACTAATTATAATAGTTGTAACCTATTACTACTAATGGCAATGGCTGTAACATATTACTACTAATTATAATTGTTGTAACCTAGTACTACTAATGGTAATAGTTGTAACCTATTACTACTAATTATAATTGTTGTAACCTATTACTACTAATTATAATTGTTGTAACCTATTACTACTAAAGATAATTGTTGTAACCTATTACTACTAATGGCAATGGCTGTAACATATTACTACTAATTATAATAGTTGTAACCTATTACTACTAATTATAATTGTTGTAACCTATTACTACTAATTATAATTGTTGTAACTTATTACTACTAATTATAATAGTTGTAACCTATTACTACTAATGGCAATGGCTGTAACATATTACTACTAATTATAATAGTTGTAACATATTATTACTAATTATAATTGTTGTAACCTATTACTACTAATTATAATAGTTGTAACCTAGTACTACTAATGGTAATGGTTGTAACCTATTACTACTAATTATAATTGTTGTAACCTATTACTACTAATGGTAATTGTTGTAACCTATTACTACTAATTATAATTGTTGTAACCTATTACTACTAATTATAATTGTTGTAACCTATTACTACTAATGATAATGGTTTTAACCTATTACTACTAATGATAATGGTTTTAAACTATTACAACTAATTATAATAGTTGTAACCTAGTACTACTAATGGTAATGGTTGTAACATATTACTACTAATTATAATTGTTGTAACCTATTACTACTAATGATAATGGTTTTAACCTATTACAACTAATTATAATAGTTGTAACCTATTACTACTAATTATAATTGTTGTAACCTATTACTACTGATTATAATTGATGTAACCTATTACTACTAATTATAATGGTTGTAACCTATTACTACTAATGGTAATGGTTTCAACCTATTACAACTAATTATAATTGTTGTAACCTAGTACTACTAATTATAATGGTTTTAACCTATTACAACTAATTATAATTGTTGTAACCTATTACTACTAATTATAATTGTTGTAACCTAGTACTACTAATTATAATTGTTGTAACCTATTACTACTAATGATAATGGTTTTAACCTATTACTACTAATGATAATGGTTTTAACCTATTACTACTAATTATAATAGTTGTAACCTATTACTACTAATGATAATGGTTTTAAACTATTACAACTAATTATAATTGTTGTAACCTAGTACTACTAATGGTAATGGTTTTAACCTATTACAACTAATTATAATTGTTGTAACCTAGTACTACTAATGATAATGGTTTTAACCTATTACTACTAATTATAATAGATGTAACCTATTACTACTAATGATAATAGTTGTAACCTATTACAACTAATTATAATTGTTGTAACCTATTACTACTAATTATAATTATTGTAACCTATTACTACTAATTATAATAGTTGTAACCTATTACTACTAATGGCAATGGCTGTAACATATTACTACTAATTATAATAGTTGTAACCTATTACTACTAATTATAATTGTTGTAACCTATTACTACTAATTATAATAGTTGTAACCTATTACTACTAATGGCAATGGCTGTAACATATTACTACTAATTATAATTGTTGTAACCTATTACTACTAATGATAATTGTTGTAACCTATTACTACTAATTATAATTGTTGTAACCTATTACTACTAATTATAATTGTTGTAACATATTACTACTAATTATAATAGTTGTAACCTAGTACTACTAATGGTAATGGTTGTAACCTATTACTACTAATTATAATTGTTGTAACCTATTACTACTAATGGTAATTGTTGTAACCTATTACTACTAATTATAATTGTTGTAACCTATTACTACTAATTATAATTGTTGTAACCTATTACTACTCATGATAATGGTTTTAACCTATTACTACTAATGATAATGGTTTTAACCTATTACAACTAATTATAATAGTTGTAACCTAGTACTACTAATGGTAATGGTTGTAACATATTACTACTAATTATAATTGTTGTAACCTATTACTACTAATGGTAATTGTTGTAACCTATTACTACTAATTATAATTGTTGTAACCTATTACTACTAATTATAATTGTTGTAACCTATTACTACTAATTATAATGGTTTTAACCTATTACAACTAATTATAATTGTTGTAACCTATTGCTACTAATTATAATTGTTGTAACCTATTACTACTAATGATAATGGTTTTAACCTATTACTACTAATGATAATGGTTTTAAACTATTACAACTAATTATAATAGTTGTAACCTAGTACTACTAATGGTAATGGTTGTAACATATTACTACTAATTATAATTGTTGTAACCTATTACTACTAATGATAATGGTTTTAACCTATTACAACTAATTATAATAGTTGTAACCTTTTACTACTAATTATAATTGTTGTAACCTATTACTACTAATTATAATAGTTGTAACCTATTACTACTAATGGCAATGGCTGTAACATATTACTACTAATTATAATTGTTGTAACCTAGTACTACTAATGGTAATAGTTGTAACCTATTACTACTAATTATAATTGTTGTAACCTATTACTACTAATTATAATTTTTGTAACCTATTACTACTAATGATAATTGTTGTAACCTATTACTACTAATTATAATTGTTGTAACCTATTACTACTAATTATAATTGTTGTAACCTATTACTACTAATTATAATAGTTGTAACCTAGTACTACTAATGGTAATGGTTGTAACCTATTACTACTAATTATAATTGTTGTAACCTATTACTACTAATTATAATTGTTGTAACCTATTACTACTAATTATAATAGTTGTAACCTATTACTACTAATGGCAATGGCTGTAACATATTACTACTAATTATAATAGTTGTAACCTATTACTACTAATTATAATAGTTGTAACCTATTACAACTAATTATAATAGTTGTAACCTATTACAACTAATTATAATTGTTGTAACCTATTACTACTAATTATAATAGTTGTAACCTATTACTACTAATTATAATTGTTGTAACCTATTACTACTAATTATAATTGTTGTAACCTATTACTACTAATTATAATAGTTTTAACCTATTAATACTAATTATAATTGTTGTAACCTAGTACTACTAATTATAATAGTTGTAACCTATTACTACTAATTATAATTGTTGTAACCTAGTACTACTAATGGTAATAGTTGTAACCTATTATAACTAATTATAATTGTTGTAACCTATTACTACTAATTATAATTGTTGTAACCTAGTACTACTAATTATAATTGTTGTAACCTATTACTACTAATTATAATAGTTGTAACCTATTACTACTAATTATAATTGTTGTAACCTATTACTACTAATTATAATTGTTGTAACCTATTACTACTAATTATAATAGTTGTAACCTAGTACTACTAATTATAATAGTTGTAACCTATTAATACTAATTATAATTGTTGTAACCTAGTACTACTAATTATAATAGTTGTAACCTATTACTACTAATTATAATTGTTGTAACCTAGTACTACTAATGGTAATAGTTGTAACCTATTACAACTAATTATAATTGTTGTAACCTATTACTACTAATGATAATTGTTGTAACCTATTACTACTAATTATAATTGTTGTAACCTAGTACTACTAATGGCAATGGCTGTAACATATTACTACTAATTATAATTGTTGTAACCTATTACTACTAATTATAATTGTTGTAACATATTACTACTAATTATAATAGTTGTAACCTATTACTACTAATGGCAATGGCTGTAATATATTACTACTAATTATAATAGTTGTAACCTATTACTACTAATTATAATTGTTGTAACCTATTACTACTAATTATAATAGTTGTAACCTATTACTACTAATGGCAATGGCTGTAACATATTACTACTAATTATAATTGTTGTAACCTAGTACTACTAATGGTAATAGTTGTAACCTATTACTACTAATTATAATTGTTGTAACCTATTACTACTAATTATAATTGTTGTAACCTATTACTACTAAAGATAATTGTTGTAACCTATTACTACTAATTATAATTGTTGTAACCTATTACTACTAATTATAATTGTTGTAACCTATTACTACTAATTATAATAGTTGTAACCTAGTACTACTAATGGTAATGGTTGTAACCTATTACTACTAATTATAATTGTTGTAACCTATTACTACTAATTATAATTGTTGTAACCTATTACTACTAATTATAATAGTTGTAACCTATTACTACTAATGGCAATGGCTGTAACATATTACTACTAATTATAATAGTTGTAACCTATTACTACTAATTATAATTGTTGTAACCTATTACTACTAATTATAATTGTTGTAACCTATTACTACTAATTATAATAGTTGTAACCTATTACTACTAATGGCAATAGCTGTAACATATTACTACTAATTATAATAGTTGTAACCTATTATTACTAATTATAATTGTTGTAACCTATTACTACTAATTATAATAGTTGTAACCTAGTACTACTAATGGTAATGGTTGTAACCTATTACTACTAATTATAATTGTTGTAACATATTACTACTAATGGTAATTGTTGTAACCTATTACTACTAATTATAATTGTTGTAACCTATTACTACTAATTATAATTGTTGTAACCTATTACTACTAATGATAATGGTTTTAACCTATTACTACTAATGATAATGGTTTTAAACTATTACAACTAATTATAATAGTTGTAACTTAGTACTACTAATGGTAATAGTTGTAACCTATTACTACTAATTATAATTGTTGTAACCTATTACTACTAATTATAATTGTTGTAACCTATTACTACTAAAGATAATTGTTGTAACCTATTACTACTAATGGCAATGGATGTAACATATTACTACTAATTATAATAGTTGTAACCTATTACTACTAATTATAATTGTTGTAACCTATTACTACTAATTATAATTGTTGTAACTTATTACTACTAATTATAATAGTTGTAACCTATTACTACTAATGGCAATGGCTGTAACATATTACTACTAATTATAATAGTTGTAACATATTATTACTAATTATAATTGTTGTAACCTATTACTACTAATTATAATAGTTGTAACCTAGTACTACTAATGGTAATGGTTGTAACCTATTACTACTAATTATAATTGTTGTAACCTATTACTACTAATGGTAATTGTTGTAACCTATTACTACTAATTATAATTGTTGTAACCTATTACTACTAATTATAATTGTTGTAACCTATTACTACTAATGATAATGGTTTTAACCTATTACTACTAATGATAATGGTTTTAAACTATTACAACTAATTATAATAGTTGTAACCTAGTACTACTAATGGTAATGGTTGTAACATATTACTACTAATTATAATTGTTGTAACCTATTACTACTAATGATAATGGTTTTAACCTATTACAACTAATTATAATTGTTGTAACCTAGTACTACTAATGATAATGGTTTTAACCTATTACTACTAATTATAATAGATGTAACCTATTACTACTAATGATAATAGTTGTAACCTATTACAACTAATTATAATTGTTGTAACCTATTACTACTAATTATAATTGTTGTAACCTATTACTACTAATTATAATAGTTGTAACCTATTACTACTAATGGCAATGGCTGTAACATATTACTACTAATTATAATAGTTGTAACCTATTACTACTAATTATAATTGTTGTAACCTATTACTACTAATTATAATAGTTGTAACCTATTACTACTAATGGCAATGGCTGTAACATATTACTACTAATTATAATTGTTGTAACCTATTACTACTAATGATAATTGTTGTAACCTATTACTACTAATTATAATTGTTGTAACCTATTACTACTAATTATAATTGTTGTAACATATTACTACTAATTATAATTGTTGTAACCTATTACTACTAATTATAATAGTTGTAACCTATTACAACTAATTATAATTGTTGTAACCTATTACTACTAATTATAATAGTTGTAACCTAGTACTACTAATGGTAATGGTTGTAACCTATTACTACTAATTATAATTGTTGTAACCTATTACTACTAATGGTAATTGTTGTAACCTATTACTACTAATTATAATTGTTGTAACCTATTACTACTAATTATAATTGTTGTAACCTATTACTACTCATGATAATGGTTTTAACCTATTACTACTAATGATAATGGTTTTAACCTATTACAACTAATTATAATAGTTGTAACCTAGTACTACTAATGGTAATGGTTGTAACATATTACTACTAATTATAATTGTTGTAACCTATTACTACTAATGGTAATTGTTGTAACCTATTACTACTAATTATAATTGTTGTAACCTATTACTACTAATTATAATTGTTGTAACCTATTACTACTAATGATAATGGTTTTAACCTATTACAACTAATTATAATTGTTGTAACCTATTACTACTAATTATAATTGTTGTAACCTATTACTACTAATGATAATGGTTTTAACCTATTACTACTAATGATAATGGTTTTAAACTATTACAACTAATTATAATAGTTGTAACCTAGTACTACTAATGGTAATGGTTGTAACATATTACTACTAATTATAATTGTTGTAACCTATTACTACTAATGATAATGGTTTTAACCTATTACAACTAATTATAATAGTTGTAACCTTTTACTACTAATTATAATTGTTGTAACCTATTACTACTAATTATAATAGTTGTAACCTATTACTACTAATGGCAATGGCTGTAACATATTACTACTAATTATAATTGTTGTAACCTAGTACTACTAATGGTAATAGTTGTAACCTATTACTACTAATTATAATTGTTGTAACCTATTACTACTAATTATAATTGTTGTAACCTATTACTACTAATGATAATTGTTGTAACCTATTACTACTAATTATAATTGTTGTAACCTATTACTACTCATGATAATGGTTTTAACCTATTACTACTAATGATAATGGTTTTAACCTATTACAACTAATTATAATAGTTGTAACCTAGTACTACTAATGGTAATGGTTGTAACATATTACTACTAATTATAATTGTTGTAACCTATTACTACTAATGGTAATTGTTGTAACCTATTACTACTAATTATAATTGTTGTAACCTATTACTACTAATTATAATTGTTGTAACCTATTACTACTAATGATAATGGTTTTAACCTATTACAACTAATTATAATTGTTGTAACCTATTACTACTAATTATAATTGTTGTAACCTATTACTACTAATGATAATGGTTTTAACCTATTACTACTAATGATAATGGTTTTAAACTATTACAACTAATTATAATAGTTGTAACCTAGTACTACTAATGGTAATGGTTGTAACATATTACTACTAATTATAATTGTTGTAACCTATTACTACTAATGATAATGGTTTTAACCTATTACAACTAATTATAATAGTTGTAACCTTTTACTACTAATTATAATTGTTGTAACCTATTACTACTAATTATAATAGTTGTAACCTATTACTACTAATGGCAATGGCTGTAACATATTACTACTAATTATAATTGTTGTAACCTAGTACTACTAATGGTAATAGTTGTAACCTATTACTACTAATTATAATTGTTGTAACCTATTACTACTAATTATAATTGTTGTAACCTATTACTACTAATGATAATTGTTGTAACCTATTACTACTAATTATAATTGTTGTAACCTATTACTACTAATTATAATTGTTGTAACCTATTACTACTAATTATAATAGTTGTAACCTAGTACTACTAATGGTAATGGTTGTAACCTATTACTACTAATTATAATTGTTGTAACCTATTACTACTAATTATAATTGTTGTAACCTATTACTACTAATTATAATAGTTGTAACCTATTACTACTAATGGCAATGGCTGTAACATATTACTACTAATTATAATAGTTGTAACCTATTACTACTAATTATAATTGTTGTAACCTATTACTACTAATTATAATTGTTGTAACCTATTACTACTAATTATAATAGTTGTAACCTATTACTACTAATGGCAATGGCTGTAACATATTACTACTAATTATAATAGTTGTAACCTATTATTACTAATTATAATTGTTGTAACCTATTACTACTAATTATAATAGTTGTAACCTAGTACTACTAATGGTAATGGTTGTAACCTATTACTACTAATTATAATTGTTGTAACCTATTACTACTAATGGTAATTGTTGTAACCTATTACTACTAATTATAATTGTTGTAACCTATTACTACTAATTATAATTGTTGTAACCTATTACTACTAATGATAATGGTTTTAACCTATTACTACTAATGATAATGGTTTTAAACTATTACAACTAATTATAATAGTTGTAACCTAGTACTACTAATGGTAATGGTTGTAACATATTACTACTAATTATAATTGTTGTAACCTATTACTACTAATGGTAATGGTTTTAACCTATTACAACTAATTATAATAGTTGTAACCTATTACTACTAATTATAATTGTTGTAACCTATTACTACTGATTATAATTGATGTAACCTATTACTACTAATTATAATGGTTGTAACCTATTACTACTAATGGTAATGGTTTTAACCTATTACAACTAATTATAATTGTTGTAACCTAGTACTACTAATTATAATGGTTTTAACCTATTACAACTAATTATAATTGTTGTAACCTATTACTACTAATTATAATTGTTGTAACCTAGTACTACTAATTATAATTGTTGTAACCTATTACTACTAATGATAATGGTTTTAACCTATTACTACTAATGATAATGGTTTTAACCTATTACTACTAATTATAATAGTTGTAACCTATTACTACTAATGATAATGGTTTTAAACTATTACAACTAATTATAATTGTTGTAACCTATTACTACTAATGATAATAGTTGTAACCTATTACTACTAATGATAATGTTGTTAACCTATTACTACTAATTATAATAGTTGTAACATATTACTACTAATGATAATGGTTTTAACCTATTACAACTAATTATAATTGTTGTAACCTAGTACTACTAATGGTAATGGTTTTAACCTATTACAACTAATTATAATTGTTGTAACCTAGTACTACTAATGATAATGGTTTTAACCTATTACTACTAATTATAATAGATGTAACCTATTACTACTAATGATAATAGTTGTAACCTATTACAACTAATTATAATTGTTGTAACCTATTACTACTAATTATAATTGTTGTAACCTATTACTACTAATTATAATAGTTGTAACCTATTACTACTAATGGCAATGGCTGTAACATATTACTACTAATTATAATAGTTGTAACCTATTACTACTAATTATAATTGTTGTAACCTATTACTACTAATTATAATAGTTGTAACCTATTACTACTAATGGCAATGGCTGTAACATATTACTACTAATTATAATTGTTGTAACCTAGTACTACTAATGGTAATAGTTGTAACCTATTACTACTAATTATAATTGTTGTAACCTATTACTACTAATTATAATTGTTGTAACCTATTACTACTAATGCTAATTGTTGTAACCTATTACTACTAATTATAATTGTTGTAACCTATTACTACTAATTATAATTGTTGTAACCTATTACTACTAATTATAATAGTTGTAACCTAGTACTACTAATGGTAATGGTTGTAACCTATTACTACTAATTATAATTGTTGTAACCTATTACTACTAATTATAATTGTTGTAACCTATTACTACTAATTATAATAGTTGTAACCTATTACTACTAATGGCAATGGCTGTAACATATTACTACTAATTATAATAGTTGTAACCTATTACTACTAATTATAATTGTTGTAACCTATTACTACTAATTATAATTGTTGTAACCTATTACTACTAATTATAATAATTGTAACCTATTACTACTAATGGCAATGGCTGTAACATATTACTACTAATTATAATAGTTGTAACCTATTACTACTAATTATAATTGTTGTAACCTATTACTACTAATTATAATAGTTGTAACCTAGTACTACTAATGGTAATGGTTGTAACCTATTACTACTAATTATAATTGTTGTAACCTATTACTACTAATGGTAATTGTTGTAACCTATTACTACTAATTATAATTGTTGTAACCTATTACTACTAATTATAATTGTTGTAACCTATTACTACTAATGATAATGGTTTTAACCTATTACTACTAATGATAATGGTTTTAAACTATTACAACTAATTATAATAGTTGTAACCTAGTACTACTAATGGTAATGTTGTAACATATTACTACTAATTATAATTGTTGTAACCTATTACTACTAATGATAATGGTTTTAACCTATTACAACTAATTATAATAGTTGTAACCTATTACTACTAATTATAATTGTTGTAACCTATTACTACTGATTATAATTGATGTAACCTATTACTACTAATTATAATGGTTGTAACCTATTACTACTAATGGTAATGGTTTTAACCTATTACAACTAATTATAATTGTTGTAACCTAGTACTACTAATTATAATGGTTTTAACCTATTACAACTAATTATAATTGTTGTAACCTATTACTACTAATTATAATTGTTGTAACCTAGTACTACTAATTATAATTGTTGTAACCTATTTCTACTAATGATAATGGTTTTAACCTATTACTACTAATGATAATGGTTTTAACCTATTACTACTAATTATAATAGTTGTAACCTATTACTACTAATGATAATGGTTTTAAACTATTACAACTAATTATAAATGTTGTAACCTATTACTACTAATGATAATAGTTGTAACCTATTACTACTAATGATAATGTTGTTAACCTATTACTACTAATTATAATAGTTGTAACCTATTACTACTAATGATAATGGTTTTAACCTATTACAACTAATTATAATTGTTGTAACCTAGTACTACTAATGGTAATGGTTTTAACCTATTACAACTAATTATAATTGTTGTAACCTAGTACTACTAATGATAATGGTTTTAACCTATTACTACTAATTATAATAGATGTAACCTATTACTACTAATGATAATAGTTGTAACCTATTACAACTAATTATAATTGTTGTAACCTATTACTACTAATTATAATTGTTGTAACCTATTACTACTAATTATAATAGTTGTAACCTATTACTACTAATGGCAATGGCTGTAACATATTACTACTAATTATAATAGTTGTAACCTATTACTACTAATTATAATTGTTGTAACCTATTACTACTAATTATAATAGTTGTAACCTATTACTACTAATGGCAATGGCTGTAACATATTACTACTAATTATAATTGTTGTAACCTATTACTACTAATGATAATTGTTGTAACCTATTACTACTAATTATAATTGTTGTAACCTATTACTACTAGTTATAATTGTTGTAACATATTACTACTAATTATAATTGTTGTAACCTATTACTACTAATTATAATAGTTGTAACCTATTACAACTAATTATAATTGTTGTAACCTATTACTACTAATTATAATAGTTGTAACCTAGTACTACTAATGGTAATGGTTGTAACCTATTACTACTAATTATAATTGTTGTAACCTATTACTAATAATGGTAATTGTTGTAACCTATTACTACTAATTATAATTGTTGTAACCTATTACTACTAATTATAATTGTTGTAACCTATTACTACTAATGATAATGGTTTTAACCTATTACTACTAATGATAATGGTTTTAACCTATTACAACTAATTATAATAGTTGTAACCTAGTACTACTAATGGTAATGGTTGTAACATATTACTACTAATTATAATTGTTGTAACCTATTACTACTAATGGTAATTGTTGTAACCTATTACTACTAATTATAATTGTTGTAACCTATTACTACTAATTATAATTGTTGTAACCTATTACTACTAATGATAATGGTTTTAACCTATTACAACTAATTATAATAGTTGTAACCTATTACTACTAATTATAATTGTTGTAACCTATTACTACTGATTATAATTGATGTAACCTATTACTACTAATTATAATGGTTGTAACCTATTACTACTAATGGTAATGGTTTTAACCTATTACAACTAATTATAATTGTTGTAACCTAGTACTACTAATTATAATAGTTTTAACCTATTACAACTAATTATAATTGTTGTAACCTATTACTACTAATTATAATTGTTGTAACCTAGTACTACTAATTATAATTGTTGTAACCTATTACTACTAATGATAATGGTTTTAACCTATTACAACTAATTATAATTGTTGTAACCTAGTACTACTAATGGTAATGGTTTTAACCTATTACTACTAATTATAATTGTTGTAACCTATTACTACTAATGATAATTGTTGTAACCTATTACTACTAATTATAATTGTTGTAACCTATTACTACTAATGATAATGGTTTTAACCTATTACAACTAATTATAATTGTTGTAACCTATTACAACTAATTATAATTGTTGTAACCTATTACAACTAATTATAATTGTTGTAACCTATTACAACTAATTATAATTGTTGTAACCTATTACTACTAATGATAATGGTTTTAACCTATTACTACTAATTATAATAGTTGTAACCTATTACTACTAATGATAATGGTTTTAAACTATTACAACTAATTATAATTGTTGTAACCTATTACTACTAATGATAATAGTTGTAACCTATTACTACTAATGATAATGGTTTTAACCTATTACTACTAATTATAATAGTTGTAACCTATTACTACTAATGATAATGGTTTTAACCTATTACAACTAATTATAATTGTTGTAACTTAGTACTACTAATGGTAATGGTTTTAACCTATTACAACTAATTATAATTGTTGTAACCTAGTACTACTAATGATAATGGTTTTTACCTATTACTACTAATTATAATAGATGTAACCTATTACTACTAATGATAATAGTTGTAACCTATTACAACTAATTATAATTGTTGTAACCTATTACTACTAATTATAATTGTTGTAACCTATTACTACTAATTATAATTGTTGTAACCTATTACTACTAATTATAATTGTTGTAACCTATTACTACTAATTATAATTGTTGTAACCTATTACTACTAATTATAATTGTTGTAACCTATTACTACTAATGATAATTGTTGTAACCTATTACTACTAATTATAATTGATGTAACCTATTACTACTAATTATAATTGTTGTAACCTATTACTACTAATGATAATGGTTTTAACCTATTACTACTAATTATAATAGATGTAACATATTACTACTAATGATAATAGTTGTAACCTATTACAACTAATTATAATTGTTGTAACCTATTACTACTAATTATAATTGTTGTAACCTATTACTACTAATGATAATAGTTGTAACCTATTACTACTAATTATAATGGTTGTAACCTATTACTACTAATTATAATTGTTGTAACCTATTACAACTAATTATAATTGTTGTAACCTATTACAACTAATTATAATTGTTGTAACCTATTACAACTAATTATAATTGTTGTTACCTATTACTACTAATGATAATTGTTGTAACCTATTACAACTAATTATAATTGTTGTAACCTATTACTACTAATGATAATTGTTGTAACCTATTACTACTAATGATAATTGTTGTAACCTATTACTACTAATGATAATTGTTGTAACCTATTACTACTAATTATAATTGTTGTACCCTATTACTACTAATTATAATTGTTGTAACCTATTACTACTAATTATAATTGTTGTAACCTATTACTACTAATGGTCATGGTTGTAACCTATTACTACTAATTATAATTGTTGTAACCTATTACTACTAATGATAATTGTTGTAACCTATTACTACTAATGATAATTGTTGTAACCTATTACTACTAATGATAATTGTTGTAACCTATTACTACTAATGATAATGGTTTTAACTTATTACTACTAATTATAATTTTTGTAACCTATTACTACTAATGATAATTGTTGTAACCTATTACTACTAATTATAATTGTTGTAACCTATTACTACTAATGATAATGGTTTTAACCTATTACAACTAATTATAATTGTTGTAACCTATTACAACTAATTATAATTGTTGTAACCTATTACTACTAATGATAATGGTTTTAACCTATTACTAATAATTATAATAGTTGTAACCTATTACTACTAATGATAATGGTTTTAACCTATTACAACTAATTATAATTGTTGTAACCTAGTACTACTAATGGTAATGGTTTTAACCTATTACAACTAATTATAATTGTTGTAACCTATTACAACTAATTATAATTGTTGTAACATATTACTACTAATGATAATGGTTTTAACCTATTACTACTAATTATAATAGTTGTAACCTATTACTACTAATGATAATGGTTTTAACCTATTACAACTAATTATAATTGTTGTAACCTAGTACTACTAATGGTAATGGTTTTAACCTATTACAACTAATTATAATTGTTGTAACCTAGTACTACTAATTATAATGTTTTTAACCTATTACAACTAATTATAATTGTTGTAACCTATTACTACTAATGATAATAGTTGTAACCTATTATTACTAATTATAATTGTTGTAACCTAGTACTACTAATGGCAATGGCTGTAACATATTACTACTAATTATAATTGTTGTAACCTATTACTACTAATTATAATAGTTGTAACCTAGTACTACTAATTATAATAGATGTAACCTATTACTACTAATGATAATAGTTGTAACCTATTACAACTAATTATAATTGTTGTAACCTATTACTACTAATTATAATTGTTGTAACCTATTACTACTAATTATAATTGTTGTAACCTATTACTACTAATTATAATTGTTGTAACCTATTACTACTAATGATAATTGTTGTAACCTATTACTACTAATTATAATTGTTGTAACCTATTACTACTAATGATAATGGTTTTAACATATTACAACTAATGGTAATGTTTGTAACCTATTACTACTAATAATAATGGGTGTAACATATTACTACTAATGGTAATAGGTGTAACCTATTACTACTAATGGTAATAGTTGTAACCTATTACTACTAATGGTAATGGTATCCAGCCCAAGTATCCTACTCCATAATATAATCATTGATTTCATCCCATTACATACATTTTAGACATATAAATATTGTTTAAAATTAAAATAGGTTATATAATGTAGGTTTAATGGATATTAACTGGCAGAAGAGAGGAGCTAATCATACGAGATACAAGTTCCAAATAGGCACAAGGATTTTATTCGATATTATACGTTTATTTATATAAATAAGTATTAGTTTTGGATAAATAAAATTATAAAACTTATGATAGATATAAAGTATATGAAGCGAATGATTGGTATGGCAACTGATTACCCTAAATATTACTAGAGGTCAAATAAAAACTTAATGTCACGCAATATATAAAAGATTTAATAGAGCGTAGGTTTAGAGGTTAGCCTGATAATGTTTAATAATAAGGGTTCGTTCAAACTTACGAATGTTGTGCCTGAGAAGTTAAAATCAAGAAGAAACCCGCAGGGAATTAGTTTAAATGTCATAGTTTTTAGGGAACGTATATAACATATATAAAAATTATGTCTTTTATTAATTTTATTTTATTATATAATCAATAAATCTAAGTTAAAAATGCATACATTATATAGATATTTAAAAAAATATATATAGTAACGTGTAAAATAGTAAATATATATTTCATTTAATAATAGATTTTGATTTTAAATAATGTTGAAGGTATGTAATAATGTTCACCTCTAGATTAATAATATACAACTTATTTACTGTAATGTAGTTTACTATTCTAAAATCGTATTAAATTGAAAATTTATAATAAATAAAATAGATTAATTAAATTTATAAATTAAATATCTAGTAAAATTAAATATAAAATATGAAAACAATTAAAAAATAAAATAAATGAGATATAACCTAATATTATAAAACATTAGTTTATTTCTGATATTTTATCATATCTGATTTGTATGTGTAGTAGTAGTAGTAATAGTATTTATTTATACACAAAGATTAATATAATATTCTACAATGTGTTTTACTGTTTGTCGAACAGTTTACAGGTGTGGGTTCCGTGATTTAACGATCATCCGTAAAAATAATATAATAAAATAAAATAACATTCTTAAATATAATAATATAATAACACGATTACATTTCAAAGAGGGTTAGATATGTGGTATTTTAGTGGGGAACGTTTGAATAGCTCCTTGAGTTTATATTTGAAAGTGGTGATTGAGATATCTTCTTTGCGTATGGATTGGGGAAGTTTATTCCAGAGAGTTGCACCTCTCCAGCTAAATCGTTTGTTACCGTACTTTCGTAGTCGTGTAGTCGGTATGTCAAGTCTATATGTTTGTCTCAGTTGTCTGTTAGTGGTTTGTTTGTGAAGTAAAGTATGTAAATTATGAGGTTGAGTTGTTTTTGTAGTTTTGTAAAGTATAGTTAGTAGTTTAATGTTGATGTTGTCAATTGTAGGTAGCCAGTTTAGTGATTTCCGTAAGTTCGTAATGCTAGTAGTGTAATCTGTGTTTTTTAGATTAAAAATAATTCTAGTAGTTCTATTTACTAATCGGTCAATATTTTTAGTAACTGTTTTGTTTTCTCCGGCTAGTAAAGAGTTACAGTATAGAAATCTAGACATTATCAGTGAATTTGATAGAATTATAGCTGTATGTTTGGTTAAGTATGGTCTTAGTTTTTTTAAATTATATATATGAAAGGAAGAAGTTTGTTTCATTTTACTGATATGTTTAGTAAAGTCGAGTTTGTTAGTAAAGTGGAAACCTAAGTATTTTGTATTTTCAGTCGGTATTATATTTATGTTATTTATATTTATTAGTGGAACTGTAGTATTGATCGTGGAATTGGTTATAAAGTTGATTAGTTCAGTTTTTGTTGGATTTAGTAACAAATTATTTTTTGTAAGCCAAATTTGCAGTGAGGTTAAACATGGTTGTAAGTTAATTGAGTGAATGAATTGGGCGTGTAATTCTATGTCGTCAGCGTAAAGATTATAGTTCACGTGTGGGAAGTTAGTCAGTAGTTTGTTGAGTGGAAGTAAATAAATGGAAAATAGTATGGGAGAAAGAGTGGAACCCTGTGGGACTCCATATTTAATAGCATAAGGTTGTGATAATGTTTCGTTTATTTTAATAGAAAAACTCCGACCCCGGATAAAATTTGAAAACCATTTGATAGGTACCTTCCCTATACCGATAGATCTAAGTCTTTCTATTAAAATGTCAAAGTCGATAGTGTCAAAAGCGGCAGATAAGTCCAGTAGTATCAGTTGTATCGGTAAGTTGCTGTCTAGTGATTTGTATAAGTCGTCAAAGAGTGATAGTAGTGTCGTTTCTGTACTGTGATTCTTTCGGAATGCATTTTGTCTTCTGTCTAGTAAGTCGTAAGTATTTAAATATGATATTATTTGTTTGTTTACAATTTTTTCTAGAATTTTAGAAAGTAATGGAAGTTGAGATACTGGTCTATAATTACTCAGTACTTCAACATCTAAATCTGGTTTTTTTAAGTAAGGATTGATAATTGCGTATTTTAAATTATTGGGTATTTCACCAGTCATTAATGAAGTATCAATTATTTGTTTATAAATGGGAGCTAGTGTAGAAGCCAGTATTTTAGTCATTTTTAGTGGAATAGGGTCAGAAGGAGATGTTGTCTTTGCTGTAACAATTAAGTTATAGATATCAGTTATAGTAGGTCGTTCAAATTCTGTAAATGTGTGTTTGCAGGTTGTAGTTAGGATTGTCGTATCAGTTGGTAGTAATTGTCGTTGTAAATCTAGATTATAGCAAAGTTTTTCTACTTTTTCAGAGAAAAAATCACCAAATCTAGTGCAGAGTGTTTTATCTAGATTTGTAGTGGGAAGACTTATTTTATTTTTCTTGCCTAAAAGTGTTTTGGTAATGTTGAATAGTTTCTTGTAGTCATGTTGTGAATGGTTTATTTTGTTTTTAATGTAGTCTGTTTTGGTTTGATTTAAAAGTGTTCTGTAAGTGTATCTGGATTTCTGCAGTTGAGTTCGGTTAATTATTGTTGGGTGTTTTAAATATTTCTTATTTTGAGTTCTAAAAATATGTTTCAATTTCCCTAGATCTGAGTTAAACCAGGGCTGGTTATCGTGTTTGGTTAAGTAGTTAGTTTTAAGTGGTGCATGTTTGTTGAGTAAGTCTGTTAGTAATTCAGTTAGTGAGTAGGCTGTTAAGTGACATGAAATAACTGATTTATTTATATCGTTTTTAAAGTCATCATAGTTTATTTTGTTGATGTTTCTGTATGTGACTGTTGTTCGTTTAGGTGTAGTGTATGGCATTGTAATGGTGAAATCAATGGAATAATGGTCAGTAAGTAAAGTATGTCTGACAGGGGGTTTGTTTAACAGTTTAGAGTCAGTGAAGGTTAGAATTAAGTCAAGGGTATTTCCATGAATGTGCGTTGGGAAGTTTACATGTTGAGTGAGGTTTAGTTCATTGTAAGTCATTTTGAATTTATAGTGATGTAGTAAGTCCGTATTTACGTGAAAGTTAAAATCTCCAAGTATTAAAAGATTTTCGGTAGAGTGGTCATGTATAATGTCAGTAAAGTCAGTAATGAAGGAACGGTAATCATTATTTGGTGGTCTATATATCAGAAGTAGGGACAGTGAAAGATTGTTATGTTTTATTTTTGTAAGTAGTAAGTCACAGTTAGTCGATTGGTAGACTTTGGATGATGTGCGGAGATGTCTTTTTGTATTAACAAAGCAACACCACCGGCATTTCTTCCATCATCTCTATTTTTAGATATCATGGTGTAACCTAAATTTTCAAGTTCGGCAGGGATTATTTTATTTTTAGCATTCAGCCAAGTTTCAGTCAAAGCTATAATATTGTAAGGTTTACTAGATATGTATGAAATTATTAATTCAATATTTTTTGATATAGATCTAGCATTTATCAGTGTGGTCAGTAAGTTTGCATTGGATGATAGTCATGTCGTTTTGTTCGTATTTTTTGTTCGATCAAATTTAAATGAGTTTAGGGAATTTTGCCATTCAATTTTTTGTGTGTCAGTCGGTATCAGTGGTTTGTTTTTCCAGTCAGTCGTGTTATCAGTACGTCTAAGTCGTAATTCGTAGGTGTCATTCTCTAGATTTAAAACGCATTTGTAACCATCCAGTTTCCCAGATTTAACTGCATGGTAATAAATGTTTTTTTGGCGGATCTGAATAGGTGTCAGTAAATTGTGTATGAATAGTTTGTTATATGGTGTATTTTTTAATTTAAAATTTAGATTTGTGAAGTAGTATTTAGCTGTGTAAGTTGTGAATGTGATGAAGCAGCTGGTGTTCCCGAAAGACACAAGTGCAACAGTGTTTTTATTTATATTTAAATCAGTTAGTAGTTTGTTTATGTATGTGCGATTCAAGTTAGTCTTGTCAATGTTTTCAATAGTGACAGTTAGATTGGTATTATTTGGTAATTTCGGTTTTAAGAAGGTTATTGGTTGGGGTCTGTTGTTATAGTTTAGGTTAATAGGAGAGAAATGGTTATTATAAAAATTTCTATTAGGTATTTCAGTACGGTTAATTTCATTACGGTTAATTTCATTACGGTTAATTTTTAGGAGATTAGTATTGAGGTTATTAATATTAGGTTGTATCAAGTTATGAGTAAAGTTGTCTGTATACAGTCTTTGTGGGTGGTTTGTAGGTTTAGGAATGTTTATGTAGTTTGTGTGTGTGTTATGTTTTAGAGTGTTGGTTATATGTGGGAAGTGAGTATTGTAGTTAGTATGTGGTGGTGAAGTAAATAATGTTGGTATAAAATGAGTGTCATGATGGGAAATATTGTTGTTTATTTTATTTGTTAAATTATTATTGTGAGTCATTAAGGATTGGATTTGTTGTGTATGTGATTTAAGTGTAGCTAGTATTGTGTTTATGTTGTCCTCACATTTTGTATTGTATGTAGCGTTAGTAACAGTAGTTTGTGTGGTGGCAGTTAGTGTAGTAGCAGTATAGTTGGTATCAGTATCGGTAATCAATCTTATGTCGGTATTAGTATGGTTAGTAGATGGTGTATTGGCGGCTTGTGCATATGAGGTAGTGAGTGTCTTATTCGTTAGTTTTGTTGGTGTTGTAGTATTCCGTTTTTTGATATTGTTAATCTGAGTAGTATGTATGTCTAGTATTTGCATTATATCATTTAGTTTATTTTCAATAGTTATGTTATTAGACGTAGTAGATGTAGTCGTTGTATTATGGTTAGTAGTAGGTATGAGTGTAGTAATATTAGTTGTTATGGGTGTAGTATTAGTAGTTGGTATTGGTGTAGTATTAATAGTTAGTGTGGGTATAGTATTAGTAGTTGGTATCGGTGTATTATTAGTAGTACGGCAGGTAGGGCATGTATATTTAAAGGCTATTGATTGCATAAATGCTATTAATAGTTTTGAAGGTGAGTTTTTATTACCCCATTGCATCGATATTTCTTTCGCCGGATAAAGACATCTATAGTGGATTGTAGCTGTACATCTGCATACGACGACGTGTCCTTCAGCATGTGATGCTTCAGCTTTTGTCGATGTGTTGCAGTGAATGCATTTTGAATCCATGTTCTTATCAGGTTACTCGTTTCTCAGGTCGTTATCAATGCTTTTATGATCTGTAGTAATATAGGCAAAACAGCAGACTATGTTACATAGTATGATACTATGCAAGTGATAAATGGTAGCTAACCTCAAATGAAGTTTGGCAGATCCAACTACCAAAAGTAAATTCCCACGGGAGATCCACGGGAGTATATCAAATTTAGATATTATGATAACAATAATTTATCAATTTGATACGAATAAATAATAGATCTAATTATAAATATACATAAACAGTATAAGATATATATCTGAATTATATCAAATTAAAAAAAAAAAAAAAAAAAAAAAAAAAAATATATAATTCTATGATCTTTGTAATTATTATTTATTTATTTTTTATTTTTTATTAAATTTTGTTTTGTTGTTAAAAATAAAAACAAATCCTAAATATAATTATATCTGAATAAGAAATGATTATAATTTAAAGACAACTATTATGTATTTCAAAACAAGTTGGATATTAATATGTAAATAAAATTAATATAATAGATAATATAAAAAATAAATGAATACGTACTTATCTTTATAATAATAATACAATTAAAAGATATTTAAAAGCTAAGCTGTAAATAACACGTCTATATTTGGTTGCTATGTAAACATTGATATGTATAAATAATGTCTGGTAAAAGAAACCCGAACATGTCTGGTAGAATAAATACGAACAAGCATGGTAAAAGTTAGTTGATAATGATTATATTTATTCAACATATTAATACATATTATAGTTAGTTATTAATTAACTAAATTAAATACGTAAAATAATGAATATAATAATATAAGCTATATATATACATATATACATTTATATACTATTTAGTATGTTATTTCTCATATTATATAACTTAAATATTATTTTTTATTTCCTTTTTTTTATTATATTATTTCGGTAATTTTTGTGTCTGTTCATTTCTATAAATTTCCTTAAAATCAACCAATTCAAATATCATCGGTGGATTATTTCTCGTATCTTAATAATTGGTTCATATATACATGTCTCATTCCTGAAATACCATAAATGCGCTTTCAGTTATATTGTTCCATCCTTATGGAACTCAATCCCTGCCTCTATTAGACCAACCGATTCACGCCTGTCCTTTATTACACCTCAAGGCCTCCATATCATCAATCTTCACTTATATTAATCGTACAAAATTACTATTTTATAAATATTCTATTTTATGATTTTGTTTATTTATTTATTTCATTTATTAATTTTATTTATTTGTTTTCTCGTTCTATATTGTTATATTCACCTTCGAGGGGTGGTCACACCTATGATATGTGCTAATAAACATTATTATCATCATATTTATGTATATAACTAGTATCTATAGATTATTAATTTATATTAGATAATACTATTCAAAGCTATTTTTATAAATGTATAGGTATATTTAATATCATATATAGTTATTATGCATGTATGTTTATATATTAGATTATTTATTATGCAATGATATATGTTGATATATAAATAAACTATTGAGTGCATAAACATACTGTATAGTACATACCTATACAGATACTCTGTTGTTGTTGAATATGTAATATAAAATGACATATATATGCATATAAATTAATAGTAAAACAAATTAATATCAGCTATAACTATAATGTAAATATATTTAGATATTAAATTATTTATTATGTAACAATATACTTTTACATATAAATAAACTATTGAATATATAAATATACTAGATACCTTTTATTTTGATTATGTCATCTAGAATGACACATTTAGAATTGTCAACATCAATTAAGGATTATATAAAGGAATTATTTGAAGGTAATATTAAACAGATTTTAGAAAATAATACTGAAACAATAATTAAACTTAATGAAAAAATTGATGAATTAATCATAAAAATAGATATTATAGATAAAAAAAATAATAATAACAATACCATATATGCAGATATTACATCTAAACAATTACTTAATATTGAAAGTACTATTAAAAAGACAATCAATAAAAATATTTCAGAAATTAATGGTGATAATTTAAAAAATAAATCAATAATAATATATAATGCTAATGAAAGTGACTTCGCAGATAATAAAATTAAATATGATACTGAATTAAAACTTGTATATAATATAATTAAGACTGTTACAGATGATTCTATATGTAATAATGTAATTAAGTTCCATAGATTAGGAAAACGAAATGATGAAAAGATACAAAATAATAAAATTAGACCTATAAAAGTAATTTTTAAAAATGAAACTGATAAAATTAATAGGTAATCAAACATGCATTTAAATTAAAAGATTCTGAATTTAATAAAGTTGGAATAACACATGAATTTTCTATAGATCAACTTATTATTCAATCAGACCTTATAAAAAAGGCAAAAAATAATTCAACTGGTGATTAAATATAAAGTAATATTTTTAAATAATTCCTTTAAAACAATATCTATAGTATCTGAATCACAACAGTATGATGAATAATACAATTCAAAACACAGATTATTATACTATTAAGGAATATAATAATATACATAATACGTTAAATATAACTATATTGATGCTAAACATTAGAAGTTTCAATAAAAATATCAATACATTTAATATATTTTTGGATACATTAGTCAGTAAACCAGATATAATAGTACTAACTGAAACATGGTTAACTGATACTGATGATCCTTCAATATATCTAACAGATTACAAAATGTATAAAACAAATCTTATACTAAAAATTAAAAAAAAAGGTGGAGGAGTTGCAATTTTTGCTCACAAAAATTTAGATTGTTTATATATAGAAGACTTATCAACAGCAATTGATGATGACTTAGAAATAATCAGTATACAATTAAATTTAAAATTTAAATATAAACCTATAATAATCACAGGGTTGTATAAAGCTCCAAATATTAATAGAACTATCTTTAATGATTTCTTTTATAATTTGTTTTTAAAATATATTAATTCTGAAATTTTTATTTGTGGTGATTTTAATATTGATTTTTTAGATGTTTTTAATCCATTCACAATTGATTTTAATAATACCATTTCACAATTAGGCCTAAATAATTTAATAAAAATACCAACTAGATTATCAACTTATAAGAATTCATTAATAGATAACATATTAACAAATAGTAATTCAATTTTATTGAATGGTGTAATTAATACAGATATATCTGATCATTCTGTTGTATTTACTACTTTGAATATAAAAAATAACTATACTAAAAGTTGTGACTATGTATATATCAGAAATATGCATAATATTAATGCATTAGTAAATACATTATCGATTTATAAATGGGACTATTTTTACACAATTACAGATCCTTCTATATGTTATGATGAATTAGTAATAAAATTAAATGAAATGTTTAATAAATTTTGTCCCATATCTAGAAAAAAAATAAATAAAAATAGCATTAACAATCCATGGCTTACAAGTAAATTGAAAAATGCAATAAGAAAAAAAAATAAATTATTTAACACATATAAAACTAAAAACTGCCCTATCACATTTATTAAATATAAAAAACTAAAAAATAAAATTAATAAAAATATAAAATATGAAAAAAATAAATATTACTCAAATATTTTTACAAATTGTAATCAAAAAGAAAATTGGACACATTTGAACACTATAATTAATCAAAATGTTGATGAATTACCCAAAATACTTAAATATGAAGGAAAAGAAATTATAAATAGATCAATGTGAACATTTTAATAATTATTTTTCAAATGTGGGTTTTAAAATAAATGAAAGTTTTTTAAATAAAAATATGACTAATGATAATTTGATTAATGATAATATGACTAGTGATAATATGACTAATGATAATATAACTAATGATAATGATTTTAGATATTTTTTAAACTCTATTGAGAACAGTTTTTATTTTTTACCTATTACTGATAAGGAAATAATTAATATTACACTTAATATGAAATCTAAATCATCCAAAGATATAAATATCTGGGACATGAAATTAATCAAGCTTTTAATAAATTCTATTGCTAAACCATTAGAATATTTATTTAATTTATGCTTGGCTAATTCTGAATTTCCTGATAATATGAAAATTTCTATCATTAAACCAGTATTTAAAGCAAATGATAAAAAACAGATAATCAACTATAGACCCATTTCATTACTACCGCAAATTAGTAAAATCTTCGAAAAAATAATTTATAATAGAATGATGGACTTTATATATAAAAATAAAATAATTAATGATAACCAATATGGATTTGTAGAAAAATCCAATACTACCCTTTCACATTTTAACTTACAACATTTTTTATTTACTAAACATAGTTTAAATAAAAAAATTGCTACGCTATTTTTAGACCTTAAAAAAGCGTTCGATGTTGTAGACCACGACATTTTATTAAAAAAATTAGAATACTGTGGTTTTAGGGGTCATGTAAATGTGTTTTTAAAAAATTATTTATTAGATAGAAAAGTTAAAACTCGAATAAATAATACTGTATCATCTGTTAGAAATGTACGTTTTGGTGTTCCTCAGGGATCAGTATTAGGTCCATTATTTTTTATTATATTTATTAATGACATATCAAATATATTTAATAATGATGATAATATAAATTTAAATATATATGCAGATGACACATCACTCTCTATATTTGCAAATTCAAATGAAGAATTGAGTAGTAATATGCAATTATATTTAGATAGATTATGTCATTGGTTTAATATAAATAAATTAAAATTGAATATTGAAAAAACTAAAATACTTCCTTATTTTAATACAAAAATTATAAATAATATAAATTTAAATAATGTGAACATAGAAATAGTAGATAGATATACGTTTTTAGGTATTATATTAGATAGTAATTTAACATATTCGTTTCATATTATAAATTTGTGTAATAAATTATCAAAAATTGTATATCTTTTTCGGAAGCTAAAATTTCTTAACCTACGCAATTTAATTATATTATATAATTCACTATTTTTATCAAATATGTCATATGGAATAGAAATATGGGGTAATGTTTATGAAGATAGATTAAAAAAACTAGTATTAATACAAAAAAAACAATTCGAATTATCAATAAAAATATGATAGACAAGTCTCAATTACCTCTGATTCGTTTATCACACACTAATAATATGTTTAAATATAATTCTATTTTAAAATTGAATGAACTCATAACTTTTAGAATAATATTATTTTTATATAACCTTTTACATAATAACTATAACATTAATCTAGATACATTTTTTATTTATAATAAAGACAAAACAAGATTTATTTTACCATTAATGAAAACAACGAAATTTCAAAACACAATTTTTTTTAAAGGCCCTAAATACTATAATAATATAATGAGTAATAATATATTAAAATCTGAAAATATACATAATATACACAAATTAAAAAAAGTATTAAAGAATTACTTTTTAAATAAATATTAGTTTTTATATTTTAGCATTTTAATCATTTTTAATATTTTTAATCTTCGTCAATTTTTAAAATTTTTATATTTAAAACTACTTGGGTCATTTTTATGTTATTATATTTTTATCATTTTTTATTATTTTATTCGCACTTTTTTGTTATATAATTGTTTGCACAAGTTTTAAACATACTTTATTTTAATTTGTATATACTAAACCATTTGAATCATTTTATGTTATTACATTTCAATAATTTTTTATTATTTTATTCGCACTTTTTGTTTTATATTTGTTTGCACAAGTTTTAACACATTTTATTTTATTAGTTTATTTAATGGATTGATGAAACATGATGAAATACGCTGAGGGACATTATTTTTATTATTATTATTATTCTCTTTATATATATTTCTTTACTCTTATTATATTGAATTCTAGTACACAAGTCTTATTATTATTGTATAAATGTCCCAAAGCTATTATATTCATATACTATGGAGGTATCGACTTAATAAAGCTAATTATAGCTTTAAATGATCCTCCTTAGACAATTGTCTATAAACTGATTTCATTCATTCATTCATATTATAATATAGTATTAATAGTACAGGTAAAATATTATATATATTCTACATATATGTGCATAAACATGGCAAATGTTAAATTATTTAAAATATACTTTAAATAATACCTATAGGTGAGACATATGGTGTCATCATTTTTACTTTTTAATTATGTTTATATTTCATATCTGTATATTTCTTGAAACATGCTTGCTTTAGTATCTCGATTGTTATTATAGAAAAGTAAACGTAATTCATAAATTAACCTACATAATTATATTTTACATTTTCAAACATCTTCACATTTTATTAACATTAATCTGCTAATACTCATTTTAAAAACTATTTATTTTTATTTTTTCTACATTTACAAAACAATTGTATTATATATATATATTTATCAAATTTATATATTTTTTATTATAACGGGAGTATATTAATTTACATTAATTTATATTTGTCCAAGAGAAAAGATGATGCTATTATGCACAATTATTGATCACGCTAGATAGGTATAATATTTGAAAATACACCATTTTTATTATAATAAATCTATAGATTATCAAAATAACAACTTTATTGTAAGAATAATTGTAAACATTTTAAATAATACTTCCACAATGAGTTATACTAATCTATTTCTCTCCAGAATTAAGTATGTATATTGGTTATAACCGTGTAACCTTGTAACCAATTTGTTTAGACACTGCGATCAGCATCAGTAATGAGTTTTCGGCGGTGTATCGTATATTAATTATTATAAGCTATATTAAATATATGTGTTTTCAATTTGACTTTAAAAGTGTGGTCAGAAACTATAGATCTAATTGAGTGAGGTAGGGAGTTCCATAGTTTAGGTGATATTATAGAAAAAGAAGATTCCTGTTTTTTATTTAGTGATAAAGTTATTGGTATATTTAGTTTGTATTTATGTATTGTTCGTTGTGGTCGGGATGAATTGTAGTTCGTAAGTAGTTCAGTAAGATAGTCAGGTTTATTATTATGGGTATATATATATGTTATATGTTATATGTTATATGGGATGTAGTTACTATAATCGTGTTTTAAAACCTGCAGATGTTATAATCAACAACGGGCAATTGAAATTTCAATGAATTAATTCACTATAATTAACTTACTGTATCAATTTAAAACACACAAATATTTGAATCTCTCATTTCTCAATCGATAATAAAACTCAAAGAAGAATGTCCTTAAGATTAATTAATAATACGGTGTCATATCGGGTAGTTATATCTCCGCGGCTATATCATAGTAGGTATACAATTAGTAATGATACAACTAAATAAATACATATATATTTTATTGATATAATAATCAAAACCATATGAAACACTAAAAAGACTATGAAAAATAATACATATATAGGTAATAATAATTAATCCATCATCACAGTCTAGTATAATTCATCCTTTTTTATTAATTTCGTTCTACCAAACAAAAACCCTTTTTGAAAAAAATTAATACCCAAATTGATCTGAATATCTTCTATCGATATAATATTATTTAAATTTAAGGTAGAGAGTAAAATAATATGATAACAAATTTTTAAATAATATTAAAGTACTAGGAAGGATACTATAGGATGATATAGTATAATAAAAACCTATATATTATTATGTAATTGTATTTGTATATATGATGTGAATATTTACTCTTATATAGGGGAAAGTCCCCGATTACCGATCCCTAAATGATTATTTGTAATAACTTATTCAATATTAAATATATTTAATTGAAATTTTGTAATTAGGGTAATATTATGGCAATGAATAAATTGGCTATTTTAAATGTTTGATATAATTATATTTACAAGAATAAACAGGGGGGTCGGTAATCGGATACATGTGCCTAATACCGACCCCCTTCCCCTATTACCGATCCCCTAAAATAATCGTAGTATAAATAATTGTAGTATTATAATATCCAATAAAAAGAGTATATATACATAACTATAATTAATTATAACATGACGTAATTTATTTTGTATTGAATTATGTTTTAATGGTAATATTAAATTTAAATTTAAACTTTATAGTAATTATATTAAAATATTGTATATTATTATTTAATATTTATTTATTAATCAGTATGTATATAATCAACTGGAATTATGAATCCTAAATCTATATCAATGATACATAAACAACTTACGACATATTTTAAAGTAAAATACGAATCTATTTTGATTGGATATTATAAATCACATGGGGTCGGTATTAGGGTAATTTAGGGGGTCGGTAATAGGAAAATAATATGGGTGATATAATTAAGATATATTGGTTAATTGTTATTCAAATTCAATTATTTTTATAATAGTTATAAACATTTTATTGTTCTACAATATTATGTACAAAATCAAGTTTTTTTTAATTAATAAAGTATTTACAATGATTTAAAAAAAGTTATTATTCAAATATTAAAAAAAATAAAACAGAATATTACATTTTATCAAATAACAATTGTATGATTAAATATTTTTTAAAACAAAATACGTTTTCATATTTATCATTAAATTACTAACAGTTCATGTATATATTATTTTTTGATATCTCTTATAGTTACTGAGATACGAGAGGGGGTCGGTATTAGGAGGGGGTCGGTAATCGGGGACTTTCCCCTATAGTGATATATATAAAGCAGTTGCTTTCTATTATTTCCAAATATCTGGACAATTTTCCTTCAATTATAACGTGAAGGTTAGTTATAAAAAGATACAATTCATATGAAAGAAGTATAAGTAATAATTTGGATAAAACATCGATTATAAACCATCCGATTAGACGCATTATTATTGGTATATTATATATATATACACATATATATATAATATATACCTATATAAGACTTATAAGTCTAGGTATATAGGTATAATATAGGTCTATTATGAAAAAAATATGGTAGATAATCCTCATTATTTTGATTAAGAAATTCATTTATAGACTATTATTTTGTATATCTAATATAAATGTTAGTTCATCTAATTATGATATATTATTATGATGAATAACATAATTATATATAAATATGATATAATTCCATCACATAAATTCCTCATTTTCTATGAGACTATAGTATTTATAAATAGCTTATAAGCTATTTATAATATATATATATATATATATATATATATATATATATATATATATATAACTATACATCGAAGTATACTTCCATATTTTATGGAACCCAACTAAGAAAATAAGTTATATTCTAAATTAAATTTTTCAAAGTAATCAAAATAAATATTATTAATCGTAATACTTGATGAAACAGTTATTTTAAGAATATTTTATTTACTTAATCCGTAAATCATATTATTTTAATTAGTTCACTTGATAAATGCAAAAGTAATTTAATTTGTTAAAACAATAATTATAATTTATTTAAATAGAATATAATGTATATATATAAGGCAAACATCTCCATTGTTTACAATAATAACAAGAAGTGGTATTTGTTATCATAAAAGTTCTCTATTTCTTAAAAATAACTTTACATTTATACGTTAAAAGTAGTATTTGTATTATTTGCCTACATTATATAAAAAGGAATATAGTTTAATTTAATTTCAATTTCATTACAATCTAGAAGCGGAGGTAGTAAACAGGAAGCATTACGATAAGGCTGAGACTGTCAGGCAACATAATTACGATGCTGATGTCAATGAATATGAACGTGAAGATACAACTCTTGTCAAATTTGGTTATTACATATATTTATATATATATATATATATATATATATGCAAGTTTATCATATATTATTATATATATATATATATATATATATATATATATATATATATATAATAATATATGATAAACTTGCATATAATCACAAGACACCTACATTCCTCGCGAAATTAATAAAGCCATATTCAAGTCTGAGAGTACAGAGACCACGTAATCTCCATCAAATTTAAAGCAACACAACAAAAGTATCGTCACACAGCGGCGTTTAGTATAGCGGCACGTATCTAGTGGAACAAGCTCGATATTGATTTAAGATATTGTGAATCAATATCATCATTAAAGATATTATTAAAAACTCATTTATTTATAATTCCATATAATTTATAAGTATTGTTGTTATTTAATATATCACGAGCATATATTACTAAGTTATTATTATCTCATATATGACCATGTTATTATAAACACTTTTGTTAATTATCATTTAAAAAGTTTATAAACTCAAATAAATAATAATAATAATTATTATTATATATATATATATATATCGATTGGTATGATAGTTCGTCTCGGGAAGTATGGGTGCTTGTGTGAAGAGTCAAATCTTACCAGTAGTTTTACTCATAGTAAAAGTAGAATCCCAAAGGAATATGAAAGGTAGGATTGGATTATGCAGAGCCACATTATGACCGTTGAGACGTAGTGCACTATTGCTCTTCGATAATGAAATATCAGTATCTGCCTCCTTAGTGAATGAAGGAATAGTATGTTTAGAATATAGGTTGTCTTAATATATATGTATAATAATTATTATTTATATTTATTATATCATTATTTCATTATACTAATATTTGTATTATATTTTATATTAATATATTTATTTAATTTTATTGTACTAATATTTGTATTATATTTTCTATTTTATATATATATATATATATATATATATATATATATATATATATATATATATATATATATATATATATTAATATATGTATTTATTTTTATAATTTTATTATTTTATTGTTTTACGTTTTACATTTTATTATTTTTATATTTATTTTAATTGTTTATTCTCCTCCTATTAATATATACATATAATAATGACTAGATAATCTATACTTCTTCATTCGTCTAATATTTAACCAAACTATGATATTATTATATAGTATAACCAAAGATATTCCGAAGGAAAGATATAACACTTACGCGAAATCGTGTAATTCGAATTTGTATACAAAATACCCTGGTGCCACCTATAGCGGGTTACTTTTAGGAACTATGCGTTGTTTATAATGTAAATTCGTATTTAACTATACACTTTTAAATGTTAAATAATATGCTTTAAATTAATATTTATATGATGAAAACTAAGTGTTCATTACTAATATATAACAAACAAATATGATATTTATGTTTCAAATACTATAAGTATATATTTAGTAAGTAAAAGTTAATTTATATTGCATGTAATTTAATAGAGCAATGAAAACATTGTTGTATGCAAACAGAGCCGAACCTAAATCTATTTCAGTGATTTCGATACTACTGCTAGCAGCGGTTGGGGATAATACTAAATTACGTTGCATGCATATATGCACTCCCTATAGGGAGTGTTATATCTTTGCTTCGCAAAATCTTTGGTATAACTATAATGTTAACATTTTTACAATACTTAAACGTAATACGTATAAGTCAATTATTAATTTAAAAATAATATATTAATAATGATATCTATTCATTTAAAATTAATTTCTTGATACATTACATAATTTAGATATTATATAAATATACCTAGTATATATTATATAACAAAATATAACTATATTCTTAATTTATATATTTAAAATTATGATTATTTTTAGTATTCTATATATAAATAAAAAGATTATTTCGGTATTGATTATATAATTTATATTTCTTTCGATTACAATAATTGAAATATTTGTATTAATTTTATATTAATATCTTAGTTTTTGCTGCATTATTAATTATGTTAATAGTTGTTGGAATAATTAAAGGAGGTCAGTAATAATATAATAAATTATATTTTATATCAATAATATATAATAAAACTCATTAAAATAAATCACATTTATTTCAATTTATTTTAATATGTATAATTATTTATATTATTATAATATATATATATATATATATATAATAAATAATATATATATATATATATATATATATATATATATATATATATATATTTATATATATATACATATATATATTTGCATTTATAATTATTTTATTATAAGGTACCAAGTGGAATTATACCCCTGAAGTAAGTGCATGCATATTTTAAAACAAATAAAATAAAATAAAACGGTTATAAACAAATAATTTGTATTGGAAAATAAATCAAAAATAACTTAAAGAGTGAAATGGTATACTACAACATGGTAGACGTGTAAGTGTCGGTATGATGCGTAAATAGAGAGAATGAATCAGGGAAACTTTATACATTGGTGTTATTTTGTAATTTTGAAGGGTAGAATATGAGGAGAAATTAAGACATATAGAAGGTTGTGGAGGAATTATTTGATAAGTGAGAGGGTGCACTGGTAACTCCGAGTTGAGATGGGGGAAAAGTGGGGAACAATTGGAATAATTCATTATGTGAGTGGTCTTAATATGTATAAAATAACATATCGTGTATTACTCTCAAGAAGGATGAATGAGGAAGTGAATAGTTTATATAATAGGGAGGATTAGTAAATAACACAAAGATAACGAGTGAGTTTACAACGAAGGCGGAAAGTGGACCTATGATAGTCCATCGAATACAGCGGATCAAAATTAAAGTTGAGAGTTAACCATTTTAACGAATTTAGCTATGTTGCTGGCTGATGAGGAATGAGATCTAGGGATTCACATGCATGTAGTACAAATATCTGTAAATAAATACCAATAATGTTTAGAAATAGAGTTCAAGTGATCTAGAGATGTAAGTGTACACCATGTCTACATACATACAAGTATATTGTATACACAGATATAAAGTACTAGAAGTTTTACATTAATATAAAAGACAAATATGTATTATTAACTGATACTTTTATAATAAAATTATAATAAATGTATAATACTATATATAAATATGTACCGCCTGTATGGCTCAGCTGGTATTAAGGTGTCAGATACACAAGCAGTATAACACTGGTTCAGTCCCCGTCTGAACCATTAAAATGGGTCTTAACATAATATTGATAAGTGATATAATTATGTATACATAAATATTCGGCTCTCGTTAACATCATGGATGCCTTAACACGATAGAAGCTTCGAAATGACATTAGAGCCATATGGTTATAAGTAAAAACTTAATATAAATTCCTGGATGGGATGATAGGACTCCTCCAAAATAACAATAACAATAACAATATATAATTGTAATGATTATGATCACATTATTACATGAAATATCACATGGATATATCAAGGACATGTCCTTGGATATATCTTATTAAATATAAATACATTATATTAGTTATAGGTAACTTCTATAAAATATAATTAAATATATATATAACATTAATATATATAATTAATTCAAATTGTATTCAAATATATACATAAAAGTTGATCTATAATTTGATTAATACATTAATACAGAAAGCTTTATAATTCTAAAACTGATCTTACTTTATTTTGTATATATTATTTTATTAATTATAGATAATTTCAATAAATATAATGTAACATATATTTATATATAATAATAATAATATGTATTTATTAAGTTATTTATTTATATAAATAACAATTTATAAGCATATATTAATAGTTTCGTTATTCTAAAACTAGTGTCACTTTAATGTCCAATATTATCTAATATGAATGAATTTAATTAATTATATATATAGTAAATTAATGGTGATGTAAAATATAATATATATATATATATATTTATTATATTAATTAAATAGCATGGATTATGTTTAGTATATCAATTACTAAATAGTTAGATATAAGTTTGACTTGTAAGTACAATTATTATATATACAATTGGTATAATTAGGAAAATGAAATAGACATCACCATTTGTTGAAATTTTCTTTCATATATATTTTTAATTTTCTAATAAACCTAAATATGTAAAGATGTTAGTAAATATGTTAGTAAAATAATAATTAACTAAAGAATCCACATAATTATTATTCTACCAAGGGAGTAGTTTATTATTTCATTTGATAACCCTGTGACTAACGTATATAGTGATTAACTATATATATATATATATATATATATATATATATATATATATATATATATATATGTATATTTAAATACCTATATAATAATATATTAAAATAATATAAATGTTTACATTTAGGAGCTTATTTGGGCGAATGGCGTGGATTTGGATTTAAATAAAAATGTTAAATAAATATGTTGTTTGATTTATATGTAAACTTATATATTATATAATATTACATTAACATATTTTATTTATTTGACTTAGAAATTATATATTACACTTCAATTAACTATGTTGTTAATTTTTTCCCCTTATACATGATATCAATAAATCAAATTATATTATTTTAGGTGATTTTATGATTTATTATTTGCGTTGGTTTTCCCATCATAATATAAATGGATTATATGCAGGACTAGATTCTTTCTTTTTGAATAAAATTGTAGATTTTCAAGACATATTCATGCGCACTGTTTATATTGTATGTTAACACACGGAGATAGTTCCCAAATACTATCTTATATTAACTCGTATTTAATTACGGATTATTTTACTATTATTTGTAGGATAAATTTATAATAAAAGAATATAAATAGGTCTCCGGCACTAATATATAATTAAATAATGATAGAATATAGTTGTCATTATTCATAATAGTCAATATATATGTATACATACTTACCTTACCAGTTATATCTTGCTATGCAGTTCATAACACGTGTCCATCACTCATATATATCAACCATTGAGACTATCAGTGGTTACAGCTATCTCATCGTCATAGTAAACATCATTAATGTTTACTACAGGGAATATCTTTCTTTTTCTTTTAATAAGAGTCAATATGCGAATTGCTATTCAATGATTTCTTTAATAGTCGAGAAATAAAATTAATACAAATAATAAAAATATATCTCCTTCTAGTACTTCATCAATTAAATCGAAGAATAGAGTATCACCATAATGCGATATTACCATGGAACGAATATTCTTGTATAGATAATCATGGCATTGACGATTTCATTTGTGAATACCATAAATAATAAGATATATTTCATCTTTTCACGATTTATTGAATCAACAGCTTTTAAAAAGGCTATAAATATGAGAGTAAATAGTAGCTGTTTTAAATGTACACCTTCTAGTATACGTCTAATGGTTAGAATATGTCTGGTATTGATCTATTTATGCGGAAGGCATTGTTACGTATTATAGGACTTACGTCTGGTCTTATCCTAAATAATAGCATTAGGTTACATATCTTAGCTGTAAGTGATGTGAGAGTAACTCCCTTAATAGTTATTTCAATAGATGCAAATACAGCTATCATTATTATATCCTTCTGTTTATCGGTTCTTGAAACACTATTGAAAGAGTTTAGTAATATATCTTGAAATTACTAAAGTATCCATAATTCTGCTTAATTTCATCTAAGACAATAACTTTTCCGTTTTAAATTCTTTTTGTTTATTTTGTTAATTTCTTTAGTTGAAAGGTCCTTTTTTGATAACTATAGTTAACTATAGTTCATTTGTATAATTTCTGTAATTTCATAATTTATTGACAGAGTTTATGTTTTACATGTATTTCTGAAACCGTTTTGGTTTTATAGTAACATTGGATCCAATTATTGTCTTATTCTGTTTAAAATCTTTAGATTGTAAATTGTGAATGATATCATATATATAATGAATACGTATAATGAAGTGGTATTTTGGGTTATGCTTAAATTCCTTATTAGGGAATTATATTATACACATTTTCATTTATCAAATGGTTGTTATGTATACACGTTATTGTAGTAATAGGTTTTTAAAGTAGTTCCTTAAATATATCTATTTTTCAGACTTCTATTGGTATTTCATCAATTCCACATGATTTTCAATTTGTAATGCTACTATAGTAGTAATTATAACGGATTGTGTTAGTTCAAACATTGTTAATACGCCGTTTTTTATATTTAGTAATCAATCTTTTATAGTTGATATAACTTGGGTAGAAACATTTGGTTGTTCACCTAGTATTTCTTTAAAATGAGCATGTCAGTGTATAATTTGCACTACTTCATTTGCTGTTTATAGTTTGGTTATGTTGCTGATTTTTCTGTCATTTACTACTTTCCAATATGCTACTCATTTCTTGATCGGGACGGCTATTATAATTGCATTTAACTTTTTTTTAATGTAGTTTGATTCAGTATCATATTTATCATATAGTATTTTCTGTGCATGTTTTATGTATCAAGATTTTCTTGTGAAGGATTGAACTCTTTAATTAGTGCTGCTTCTTGTGGTATATTTATTTTTCACGTATATCCTGAGTTTTCCATTGTATTTGCCGTCTGGTCTTTATTTTAAGGGTATTATCTCTTTCTCTACTTATCTGCATGATATTTTTTAAATATCATATGTAGTATTTGCTGATTATTTATTTTTAATTTAGTTTACTGACTTTTTATATTACTTTGGTTACTTATGTTACCTATACGATATCATGATTACTACAGTATCGTTTTTCAGAAATGTCCAGTTGTCTTATATAGACTTGCATGCATGTTGCTTTTTATATGAGCAAAGATTTAGCAATATACGTGCAGTGACCAGGGCCGGCTTAATGGGGGGGCGAATCGGGCAATTGCCCGGGGCCCCAAATTTTGGGGGGCCCATGAATTATTTGAGACATTTTTTTTTACTATTTATATGAAAAAAAAAATTTTCTTAACTATTTATCTTATATATTATTAATTCTAATTAAAAAAATAAAAATAATATAATTAATTAATTAAATATGAGTCATTTAGGCCAATTTGAAGAGTGAATTTTACAAAAATTTCTAAATTGACACGAAGATATGGTGAAAACAGCTACATGAAGATTTTGGAGCACATGCTAATAGTGATAACATAGATCTTCTCACACATCTCTGATTGTTAGATCAAATAGTATGAAACCGATTGATAAATAATTGTTTGATATACTAGAAGGTGATAAATGATAAACGTATTAAGGTATTAAATTAATATATTAATTTAAGGTATTATTAACCATAGTTAAATCTTAGCAATTTATAATTCTATAATTAGTTTACAAAACAAAAAGTATACTTTTTTTTATTAAAATTAAATATATTTTATAAGATATATTTTAACTATGATTTCTGATATTTGTAAAGGATTATATTGATTATAAATTACGAAAAAAACGATATTCTATATAGATATATAATTTTTATAGTAATTAAAAAAATAGATATTTTCAAAATAATTTTTCTCAAAATAATTAACTTTCTCTATCTTATGCTCGTATTAATCAAATGTGTATATTCTCAGTGTATATATTATTATAGTTGTATTAGTACACATAATATATATACAGTAAAACCTCTCTATAAGAAACTATTTTTTGTCAGTACTTTTTTTCTTATAGAGAGGTTTTCTTATAAAGAGGTTTTTATTTTTCCAGTGATTTTAAGAATTAATTTATAATTGAAAATGCATTAGATAACCTATAGGTTATATATATATATAGTATATTTATTTAAAAGTATTAATCAAAAGAATAGTTTAGAAATTTATTTAAAAATAACATTTATTAATTAATTTTAATAAATTTTAATAAATGTATAGATATACAATAACAATTATTAATTAATTTTAATTCATTTCGAGCTATTTATGTAATATAAAATATTTGTAAGAAAAAAAAATATCTTATATAATAATTAATTTCTATAATTGTTATCAATATATAATAATTCTATTTATATGTAATTATTTTTTATATTTTGTATACAATAAGTTTCTTATAAAGAGGTTTTTCTTATATGTTTCTTATAAAATTTTCTTATAAAGAGGTTTTTTAATGTGGAAAAGGTTGAATTCCAACCAAATGTGTGAATAATTTTCTTATAAAGAGGTTTTTCTTATAAAGAGGTTTCTTATAGAGAGGTTTAACTGTATATATAATAGTTTTAATTTAAATAGGATTATTCTGCTTTAGGTTATTCCTATAGTATTGTTAATAATGTATATTGATGAAAGGGAATTATGTACATAAAATGATTATCTTTTTCAACATACTATCATTACAGAAAGATATTATATTTATTGAAACAGATATTATTTATAAATATATATATATGTATAACATATAATATAATACTAAATGCATTTTTGCAATTATCCACCTATTACTTGCAAATGAATGTTTAGATTGACATCACCCTCATCTATCTATTAAATAGATAAATAGATTCTATTTACAAATAAATACACACAATGGCGATATTCTTATTGGAGAATAGGTGATAAGTTATCACTGATAACTACATAATTGAAGAAATAAAAAATTCAAAATATTATATTATATATCAGTGTACTCAATTCCATATATATCACATCGATATATATTATCATTATTTATATCAAGTTAGGTAGGTATTATAGCCTACTATTATTATATAGATATTTATTGATTTACATACATTGAGATTCATTATCACTGATAATTTATCAGTTATAATTTATCACATTGGTTAATATTTAGCTACCGATCTATTAGAATTTGTTCAATAATAATATAATTATAATAGATTATAGAGCTCAAAATTATGAAAATGCCAGCATATGTCTGGAAGATTCAATGACATGAAATATATTATAATAATCATAGTCCATTGTCAATATGGATTTATATATCTACACTGTGTATTCCTTAAATCTGGTTGGGCAAAATGCCGTTAAATCTTCGACAAGTGTAGCAATATTCTTTGCCTTCATCCCAAATCAATATAATTTATTTAGCCAAACTATATAAAGAATATATTAACATCTAGATTAAAGAAGAATATAATATGTTTTATTAAAAGCATTATCGAATATAAAATGGTGATCGCAAGAAGATTCTGTTAGTGCAGTTTCTTGAGGACTTCTTATAATTACATAATTTATATCTGATATTATATATGTTAAAATATAACTTAAATTACATTACTAGAGTCAACGTATTTATTCAATATAATGCAATTTTAGAATTTGAGACTTCGATATAATGAAAACCGTGGAGCTAATTACTTTGTAGAATAAAGTCGATCAGAAAAGTATTGCAATTAGGTTACATTGAGATAATAGCGGTAATACAAAATATTGATGCACTATATAAATCAGTAGTTCCCAACCTATGGGCATGACCCATACTTGGGTCATTGAGTATTTTGTGTAGGTCCTGATCCAATTTCTAAAAAATAATATAAATGCTTTTATATGCAAATTGGATTTATGGTCGAGAAAAATTTAAGATGGAAATATATATTTAAATATATGTATATTAATTTTTATATGATTATTTTATGATTAAAGTATAATAATAACAAAATAAAATTTGTCATTGGGTCATAGTATATTTTTTAATTAAGAATTATAAAAAAAAGGGTCACGGTGAAAAAAAGTTGGAAACCATTGCTCTAAATATATATGCGAGAAAAGAAATTATTATGAGGAGTTGATTAAAGTATACAAACAAATTACAAAATAATTAGTATAATGATAACATATGATAAAATTGAAGAGTTATAAATATTAGTTTTTGCCAAAATGGCCCATTTAATATGTTATTAAATTATTATGGGGCCCATACGTTTTTTTTGCCCGGGGCCCATAGTATGCTTAAGCCGGCCCTGGCAGTGACAATACGGTACTCAGATAATATTCTGGCAACATAATTATATACTCTTAAATTGTTGGCGCTGTTTTTCCAATTCTTATTTATTATGATATAGTCTAGTTGTACGTTGGTTACACTTGGCGATGTATATATTCATAGGTGATCTTTTCTTTATTGATATATTGTGTTTAGACATATTATTCTCTTGAAGAGAATATTTTAGCATTATCCTGTTTCAATGTATTTGTTCATAGTGTGTTAATTTGAATCAATGTTGTCGGCCGAGGTGTGCATTGAAATCAACTTTTATGATGTGTGCATTGTGTTTCGGTATATATCTTGTAATAGCTAATAGTTTTTGTAAATAGTTTCAGCTTCATCAATATCACTTATATTTGTTGGATTGTAACATGCAGTAATTTTTGTGTTGGGTTCACATTGATATATTATAGCATGATTCTTTTAGATATAATTTCGATGATGGCTAATGCGCTATATTCCTTTGAGTTTAATAGTGTCCCAATTCCGTATGTAGCTGCATTAATCCAACCAGGAACAATAGTATTAATTAATACTACTGTACCTGGTTGAGCATGTAACCAGTCTCCAATCTCCTATTGTATTTTCTTATATGTTTGCATCATCTTTAATAAAGAGGTGTTCTTGTAAGAAGGTTATATCATGATTTGTGTTTTCGGCTGAGGCTATCAGTTCTGGCAATTTATGATAGTTTGTACGTAGACCGTTGGGATTAGCATTTTTTTCTTTTATTCCATTATATTCAGAATTTGTTACCCAATAGCTATGTTTCAACTGCAACCTATTTCAGTAGTTCATGACACGCTATAGCGTGTATACATTACCACGAGACGAGCGATGCGGGATGAGTTTGTGTAGTGTTGTGTCATGTTATTTAATATCTATAGATATCATATATGACTCATAAAGATTGGGTCACATTGTGCGGTCGCCATCCATACACATAATAACAGAATAGATATAGTTCAGTAACTTGCCGAACCCTTAATCTCTATTAAAATAAGTATCGAATCATCACATCCCCATCCAGCTTCCGATGTTTTGACGCAACCATGTATAGGCAGTCGTCTGGTTTCTATATTGCCAACAGATAACCATGATTGTTTGTCCGGCACTGGTTATTGGTTATTCGCAGCCAGTATCCATACCTAGTAGCCATCTCCGTATCCGCAACCAGGGGAGCAGGTGGGTGGGAGCTTCATCACATCGACACAAAATAAATATATACATTAAATATCAAGTAAAATTAATTATAAAATATGGAAACAATTTAAAAATAAAATAACTGTGAAATAACCTAATATTGTAAAACATTATATTATTTCTATTATTTTATTTTAAATTGTTTTCATATATTATATTTAATTGTACATGCTATTGTATTAATATATATATAATGACTGGTAAGGGACATACTAAAATGTCTGGTAAAAAAAACCCGCAAGTGGCTGGTAAAAGAAACCCTAACATGCCTGCTAAAAGTTAGTTGATAATAAGTATATTCATTCGATATATTAATACATATTATAGTATTTTATAATTATTAATTAAATAAATTAAATAATATATAAAATAATTGACATTAAATAATAATATAAGCTATATATATTATAAGATTTTACTTTTCCATTTATAATGTTAGCATTATATAGATGTTATATACTATTGATCGTGTTATTTGTCATGTTATATAACTTAATTTTTAGCTTAACTTTCCTTTGTATTTATTATATTATTTAATTAATTATACAATATATCACCGGTTGCTTATTGCTGTTATCCTGTGTTCAGATATACACATATATAGTTTATTCATTTATATTGGATAATATATAAATAATACTATCTAAGATATTTTATAAAATATATATATATATATTATAATATAGTATTAATATTACAGCCTGTAATATGTGTGACATGATATGGAAAATGTTAAATTATTTAATAAGTATGCATATTTTGCGAGAAAACATATGCTATACAGATATATATACATAGATATTTAGCATCATCTGCAAATAATAAGAGTTAATTTGTTATCCAACTATATATGGAAGGTCATTAATATATATAAATAATAACGGTGAACTTACTGAACAGTAAGGTACCCCGCATAAGCCCCGCATATCCGCTGTGGGTACGCTATCATCATTATTTACTCTAAACTTTCAGAATAAATATGTTCACATATGTCATAATTTCTAAATGTCAGAAGTATGATATCGTGTACCTCGTCAAACATATTCGCCATATCTATAGATAATATCTATTATATACGTATACTTATGTAATATTAATAATTTAGGAGATATGCATAGCCATCATTATATTATTTATAATTAGTGAAGCTGTAATTCTGTTGATCTACTAAACATACACACACATTTTAAGATTATTAGATATAAGGTAGAAAGTAAAATAATATAATACAATAATAAAATAATAGTAGAATGCTAATAGTTTTTTAATTATATGGAAGGTATGGATCTTTACTCTTATATAAACCAGTTATTTTCGTTTATTTCAAAATAGTTGGGCATTTGCCATCACTTATAACTCTAAATTGAGTTATAGAATGATAAATACACAATTAATATGAAAGTTTTATCATTAATAATTTGGAAAATTATACTCAACCATCAGATGAATTATTATATTTATTTAAATACACAAACTTTCATACCAGTATATGTTGAAAACTACCAAAATTTGTATTATTTTTACGATCAAAAGAAGGTTGCTCACTATTTGGTTTAATTCATTTACAAATTATTTTAGAAATAATATATTATGTGTACACATTATATAAAATATACATATTTTAATTCAAATTTATTTACAAACTAGAACCGGAAGTAGTAAACAGGAAGTATTACGATAGGGCTGAGACTGCCAGACAACAACATTATAATGCGGATGTCGCTGTGAATAATCGTGAAGAAACAGTTAATGTCAAATTTGGTGTGTATATCTATATATATATATATATATATATATATATATATATCTATATATATATATATATATATATATATATATTATAACTATAATTTTAACATATTTACAACAACTAAAATGCATAAATATAAGTCAATTCGTATTTTTTATTTCAATTCCTATATAAAAATAATATATTTATAAGTGATATTTATTTATTTAAAATTAATTTCTTGATACATTACATAATTTAAATTTATATAAATATACCTATTAGATAGTATATAACAAAATATAACTATAATATTATTAATTTATATATTTAAAATTCGATTATTTTTAATATTTATTATAAAATTAATATTGTATTTCAATTAAAATAATATACATATATTTTAATTGTATATTAACATCTTAGTTTTTGCTGGAATATTAATTATGACAATAGTTGTTGGATTATTTAAAAGCGGTTTTTAATAGTATTATATATTATATATATATATATACATCTGCACTTCACTTTCATCCGGCTCCGTCCCTCCTGATTTCAAAGTAGCTGCCATCTCCCCCATCCTTAAAAAGCCTAATCTTGACTCACTGAATTCATCTAACTACCGATCCATCTCCAACCTCTCAATCCACTTCAATTTCCTCGAATGTGTTGTCCTCCCAACTCATCACCTACATCACAGCCAACAACATCCGTAACATATTCCAAAGCGCCTACCTCACCCACACATCTACTGAATCCGCCCTAACCCTTATTACCTCCGACCTACTTTCTGGCCTTAACAACCGTGGCACCATACTCGTCCTCCTTGATATGTCCTCCGCTTTCGACACCCTTGACCATAATTTCCTAATACACAGACTCTCCGCCATCGGCATCAAAGGCATTGCCCTCAACTGGTTCACCTCCTACATTACCAACCACTCTTCCTCAGTCAGGATTAACACACACTCGTCCCCCTCCCGCTCCACAACTCATGGTGTCTCCCAGGGATCTGTCCTCGGCCCACTCCTCTTCAATATTTACCTCCTCCCCATGTTTGACATCTTCACTGACTACCCCGACATCTCCTTCCATACTTACGCCGACGACCTTCAACTATATCTAAACTGCACAGACTCCCCTACTTATGCCCCTGAACGACTCTCCTCCTGTATCAAGTCCATACACCAATGGCTTACCTCCAACTCCCTAAAACGTAACCCCATTAAAACGGAAGCTATCTTTCTCCACTTACAACTACGTTCCTCCACCCTCCCTGAACCACCCCCCATCTCACTCGATAATACCACACTCCCCTACTCTCAACATGTCCGAAACCTTGGCTTCCATATTGATACCACCCTTTCCCTTGACTATCATCTTATACACATGCATAAATCCATCCACTACCACCTACACTGCCTCCGCTTAATCCGACGCTCCATACCCCTCCCCATCGCTATTACCATTGCCTCCTCCTACATCATCCCCCTATTCGACTATTGCAACTCCCTATATATACTCTTTAACCTCCCGGACTATAAACTCATCAAACTACAGCGACTCAAAAAGTGGTAGTTCGCTGCGTCCATTTACTTCCCCGACGTTCCCCTGACTCCATTACTCCTCTCCTAAAATAACTACACTGGCTGCCAGTCCCCTATCGTATAAAGTACAAACTCTCCCTAACCATCCACAAAGCTATTCACCACAATTCCCCTGACTACCTTGCCTCCCTCCTACATCTACAAACACCCATCACTACACTCCAGACCCGTTCCTCCAAAACCTTTATCCTTACCACTCCCCTTTTATACAAACTCCATTCTTCAAATTACGCTCCTTTGCCCTCTCTGCCCCTTACCACTGGAACTCCCTACCCAAACACCTACGAATAAACTCATCAACTCCCTCCTTTAAACGCCACCTCAAGACTCATTACTTCTCCCTTGCGTTCCCTTCCACTCAAAAATGTCCCTCCCACGGACGGCCCATTGCTCACGCACTTGCAGTTCATAAACCAAAAAAAAGTAAAGTAAAGAATATATATATATATATTATTATATATAATAAAATATACTAATTAAAATTATATATATATAAACCTATGTATAATTATACTGATATGAACAAATTAATTTTGTATATTTTATATTTTCAAAGATCAATAAATTCGATAAACCTTCATTCTAATATTATAGTTGAATTGTGTTTATGTATTATAACAATGTAAATATTGTATATACTATATATATATATATATATATATATATATATATATAAATATATATATATATTTAAAGACCTATATAATAAAATATTTAACTAATATGCATATTTATATTTAGGACCTTATATGGGCGAATGGGGAGGCTTTGGATTCAAATAAAAATGTGAAATTCATATTTTGTTTTATTTAAATATAAACTTATTTATTATATAATACTCCCTTAACATATTGTATTTCTAATGTATTTAACTTAGTAATTATATATTATTCGTCAATTATTATTATGAAAATGTTGCTGATGAACTTTCCCGCCTTATACTGATCATAGTATATATATACTATAGTATCAAATTATATATAGTATCAAATTATATTATAATAGGTAATTTTATTTTAATTATTTGTGTTCCTTTCCCTAATAAATTAAATGTATTATATATTATTTATTTATGAAGAACTTTTTTATTTTCGATTATAGGCATATGCATATGCATATGCATATATATATACGTGGAGATCATTTAGATTTATTATTAACACACATTTTCTGCAATTTTAAATATAGCTATATAATACGTATGTGTATTTGTATTATATAAGGCCTTATAATATTATTCTATTAAGATGTATGTGTAAACAAAATAGTAACTATAATAATAAAGTAATTGTATTTGTAATATATTATTATAGAAATACCTAAATACCAAATACTGATATTTAACTTATTTAATATATAGTATACATAATTCTATAACTATACTTACAATAATATAGTAAATTATAATGTACTCTAGTTAAAATATATGTTATATAATAGTATTTTACCTAACATTCACTGTATTACATATTAAACACACTATTCAAAATAATTCCTTCTTGCGATATATGTTATTCCAACTTTTATATCAACATTATATATTCATTATATCTTTACTATATCTTATCGATTATAAAATATATTCATTCAAATATTGAATCTTTATTTATATTATCGTTATCTGAGATGATTATCTTTATAATAACAGTGGTTAACATGCATTCGTATACGAACATCTAACCGATAGTGCTAATAGTTAACATCATTCAGGTGTGTTGGCATCATTAACCAGGTAGGTTATACATACATGTGTTCATGCAATTCGTTAGTATATATACAGGTGTTTTAGATTAATTTTAAAAGTTAATAATTAATAAAGATAATAATCTATAAGTTATAGACTATAGACTAATTTTAAATATTTATCAAATTATTGAATTTTTTGAATATTTATATCATCTCTATCGCAAATGACTTTATAGTTTATACTTTTTATACGTGTATTATATATATATATATATATATGATACCTGAGATATACTGAGAATGTGAACTCCATATTAATACCAAATCCCTTTGCTAATAAATCTGCAATGGCATACTTTCACTAAGTACATGGTGTTCACAACACATGTGTTAACTCCATTCTTTAGTACATACACATACACATACACATACATGTACGTATCACATCGGGATCTATAGGTATTACTACCGTAGTGACGTATGTCACTTAAGCAGAACAATAAAGAGATGTATCTGGAATGATGACAATGGCCTTTATCTTACGATTACAATAGATATTCGTTATAATAATGGGCACACGTTAGTGACCACATATACAGTTGCCGGTAACTAATAAGGTCATTCATTGATATATATATAGAAATATATATATAAATATATAAATATATATATAATTCTAATATATGTATATATATATATATATATATATATATATATATATATATATATATAAATATATAAATTACAATTTATATGCATTAAACCTTAATATTTTCCGTTTTAATTTTATATAATTTTATAAATGAAAAAATATATATATCAAATATACATGTAATTTAACGGGAATGTAGTAATCGTATCAATAGTTAAACGTATTGGATTCGGTAAGAACTTGAGACATTCGAAGTGATACTATCTAAATATAAGATTATAAAATAAGTAACCATTCTATATGCCACGCCGTCTACAGATTCTTTAGTCTAGGAAAGTCACGTGTTTAGTTTCGGTATATTATGCAATATAACTATTACGATATATTACTGATGTACCCTATCAGCCTGGTGTGCCTTAGCACAAGGTAAATATGTACCCGATACACCTTATCATATGGTTCATGTATACCCGATATACCTTATCATATGGTTCATGTATACTCGTTATACCTTATCATATATGGTACATTCGTACGCGGTGTACCTCTAGGTATTCTTCCATTGAAATATGAAATAATGTATATCAAAATATTAGAAATAAAAACAAAAATAAAATGTATTATACATTATAATTTATATAATTTAATATTTAAGTTAAATACATATTTTAAGCAAGGTAGTATTTAAAGGTGTCGTTTCTTGAAAATATAGTTGTTGTTCGTATATCGTCTGAAAGAATTTACACGTATATGCAGCCATGTCCTGAAAAGCTCTTCCGCCATGTTGTTTTCTGAGTATTAGGGAAAGTCTCTAATTACCGACCCCCTATCTTATCTCAGTAACTATAAGATATATAACATAATTATATATACATGAATTGTCAGTAATGTAATGATAAATATAAATAAGTAATTTATTTTTCAAAATATTTAATCCGACAATTTGTAATTGATAAATTAATGTAATATTCTGGTTATAATTTTTAAATATTTGAATAATAACTTTTTTAAATCATTGTAAATGTTATATTTATTAAAATAAAATGTAATGCTAGTACTAATGTTGTAGATTAACTAAATATAAATAAACGTTATGAAACAAATTTAATTTGTATAAGTATTAAAGATATCTTAATTATAGCAACCCATATGATTTTCCTATTACCGACCCCATTTGATTCAATCAAAATAGATTTTTTTTTTACTTTAAAATTGTTCGTAATTTGTGTGTCTATCATATTAAACAGAATTAATAACTTTAAAATGTTTCTTTAGTATATGTAGTTATATTCATATTCAGTTAATTTAAAGTTTAATATAAAAATATAAAGTTTAAATATAAATTTAAATTCAATATTAAACTTAAATTCAATAATAAATAAATGCGTGTGTTTTGTAATTCATTAAATATATTTATTTTTTCTGCTATTTTTATTGGATATTATAATACTACAATTATTTCAACCATGATTATTTTAGGGTGTCGGTGAGAGGAAAAGGCGGTCGGTATTATGCACATGTATCCGATTATCGACCCTCTGTTTATTGTTGTCAATATAATTATATCCAAAATTTAAAATATCCAATTTAATTATTGCCATACTAGTACCCTTATTCAAAAATATCAAATAAATATATTGAATATTGAATAAGTTATTATAAATAATCATTTAGTGGTCATGGGTTATTGGAGTGTTTCACCTAGTAGGTAGCGTAAGGATATTTGAGTTTGAGTTTCATAGTCATCGTATAGACGTTTTAAAATGTAGTATACGACAGGTCAGTTAAGTGTATTGGAGTATTTTTGTAAAGAACAGTGTGTATTATTTTAGTAAGTCGTGTTTTAATTCGAAAATAAGTTGGTCATATTTTTAGAGAAGACATTATCAATGAAATAGAGCTTTTATCATATTTACGTTTATAAAAAATATATCTATTAATAAGTTTTATAATTCTGTCTATTTTTAGTATACTATATTAGTTGTATTTTATATGTATAAGTAAAGTTAAGCAATAGTCAAGTCTGCAAACAATTAAAGTATTCGCAAATAGGTAAACCGTTTTAGATGGTAAATATTTCCGTATGTTGCATATAGGCACAATAGTTGAACTACAGTTGAATAAGGTGATTATAGTGATATGTTTACTGGTAGTATCAGTCTGATACTATAGTATCAGACTGATACTAGTAAATATTAAACCGTATCACGATAGTCTCCCAGATATAAATATTACTGTTTATAACTTACTATACCTAGCAGTTGAACTAATCTCATAAAATATACACTTACTTACATCATATATGTATTGTATGTAAATATGAATTAGGTATTACTTATACGTACTATTTAGCTGAAATCAGCTAATTAGGGGAAAGTCCCCGATTACCGACCCCTAAATGATTATTTGTAATAACTTATTCAATATTAAATATATTTATTTGAAATTTTGTAATTAGGGTAATATTATGGCAATGGATAATGTGGCTATTTTAAATTTTTGATATGTTCACAAGTTTTCTTTTAAATAATAAAGTATTTACAATGATTTAAAAAAAGTTATTATTCAAATATTTAAAAAGTAAAAACAGAATATTACATTTTATCAAATAATAATTGTAGGATATTTTTTAAAACAAAATACTTATTCATATTTATCATTAAATTACTAAAAGTTCGTGTATATATTATTTTTTGATATCTCTTATAGTTACTGAGATACCACAGGGGGTCGGTATTAGGAGGGGATCGGTAATCTGGGACTTTCCCCTACTAACTAAAACAGTATTAATAATACAATTGAATTTTATTGTATTTACTGTAATGGGTGCATTGGATTACTATATGGATATGTATTACTTGAGTAGGGTTTATAGTAAACATTTGTTTTAATATGTATACAATTTAGAAAAAAAATTACTAATATCCCATAGACTATAGTAATTCGAACAACTAAATCTAACCTAGGGAATTATCTTTATACTTTGTCTAAGTATACCTAAATATTAACTTATTAATTATATTAGTATATTTGTATATACATTTCATATAGTTGACATGTATCTAGATGCATATTATAATAACAACTAAACAAAGCTATTTTATGAGAATGTGTTATACAATACATAGTATATATATATATATATATATATATATATATATATATATATATATATATATATATATATATATATATATATATATATATATATATATATATATACATAATATATATATATAATATATATATATATGTATATATATATGTATATATATATAATATATATATTATAATTTGTAGATACATATTTCACAGTATTGATTGTAATTACAATTTAATGTAAACTGGTTGCTATAATTATATTGTTATTGTATTGTAGATGACCTTAGATTTACTAGCGATTTACTGGCAATGCTATTTAGTAACAATGTTAAATAGAGTGACGCGTGTATATAGGCATATATATATATATATATATATATATATATATATATATATATATATATGTATATATATACAAGCGACATCGGCCAACATACGATAAATACAGAATACTAATAATATTTCTTGGATATGTAATAACTAAATAATAAATTTGAATATTTATATATACCTATAAATATATATATTCTTGGAAATTATTAAATGATTTCATTTTAATTTATATAAAAACATAAACAGAGCTCAATATATTATACATATATATATATATAATATTTCCATATGTATAATCCATACCTATATATAGGCAAATACGTTATATATTAATACAGGCTTCGCCCCTTAGATGTCTATGCCTATAGGTATGGATATATATGAATACAAATATATATTTGTATATAAATTAAATTATAATGTAAATTATATAACTAAGTATGCATACATAATTAGTGTCTGATTATTAGTGTTAATACTGCCACATAGTGATTAGTATAGCACTATAGTGCTTACTAGGTTATAATGGATAACTGTAGACCACTACACTCCCATGGGAGGCCTTGCAAGGCATGAGTATTCAATAGTTTCTATAGGTGTATTTAAATGTTTATGAAATTATTATTTTTATTTGTTCATGTGTTATTGTATTATTTACTTATTATATATTTCTAATGTTATGTTTACTGTTATTAGTTGTGCATCAATGAACTATCTATTTACCTATAGGTTAATTTGCCTATGATTCATATATGAATCATCTTTTAATAATACATTATTATTTATAAACACATTATTTATATAATAAATTTCTTTCCGACATAGTATTTAATTTAGTAGTTATCCTCCTTGGCTTATCCTATTATTTATATAGTTATAAAGAATCAGGGTTACATAGGTTTGTACCACCTATATATAGGCAATACCTTATATAATAATACCTCATATATATATATATATATGGTAATAATCGAGGTAAAATCCGGTTATTTCGATATATTTTGAATCTATAACAGATACAGATTTTTAAATAAATAATGTATGTTATTGATATTTAAATACAATTTGTTACTTATCAATATATAAGTATACTTATACATCATTATAAAAAAAACTATCAATATATTATATAAATTATATTATACAGTGTCAATATTTATAAATATGTATATATATAAAATGTATATTTTTAATAGATAAAAATACACGTGTATATTTATATGGGCGTGTTTTATCATCTAAATATAGATATTACCAAATATGTTCTAGTCCAATGAAAGTCACCTTTTTATATTATCATTCAAATTGACATACCGCGAAAGAAAGCCTGGTTTCTAAATAAAAGAACACATCACATGTTAATAGTGATAGATATAAAATGTTGATTTTAGAATGTAGAGTTATTATCAAACGTAGCTTTATATTAGTATAACCATGTATAAAATAGTACACGTATAGACGTATATGTCTAATAGTATATATTATAGTGCAGTTATTAGTTTAATAATTTAACGTAATACATTTAATAGTTTAAATTGATTTAATAGAAAATATAGATCTTCAGAAATGGTTAATACTTCGTATCAAATATGATTCAATTATTCTTAATCAATAAGTTCGTAATAATAGTTATGTAAACAAATAATAGTACACTACATGTACTATATACCTACAAGTAGTATAAACCTTCAGATACTATATACCTTCAGGTACTATATACCTACATGTACTATAGGCTGTATACACTATATGCTAGGGTATACCCTTAATTCTGTATAACTCAGCATTCTTGACACCCTTTTTACCCGGGTAACCAATGCAATCAAACAATACCCGAGTTGTTCTAATCGCGTTGTCCTTCATGCTCATACTATAGATTGTTATACTCTAGTATCTACTGGTTACATGTATATCGTATACGTTTGTAGATACATGTATGTATAGGCGTTTGTAGGCCATAGTAGAGATTATTTGTGATCATTAATACAATTACTTGTAATGATATTAACTTACACATATTATTCAACTATTCACATGCAGCTCGACAAACATGTAACTATTATATATGTACATATGAATATATATATATATATATATAAATATATATATATATATATATATATATATATATATACTTTAATTACATAACATAATAATACTATTATATTATGTTATCAAATATTTAAATATGTACATAGTGTTACTCCCCTACAGAACTCGATGTTAAATCTACTAATATATTGGATTTGTGTTTTGATTATGAAATATAATTGTTGTTAGTATTTTTTATTAATTATTAATTATTGTATGTGTAGTATTAACTATATAAATACAACATTATATTAGAATATTATAAACTATAGTATATATATATATAAATTAATACACTATAGTAAATATATAGTATAGGAAACCTACATATGAAATAAATATTCATAGTAAAACAATACAAAATGTGGGTTATCATAATTTTATTTTTATATAGAAATACTATATATATATCAAAATTATTCTATTGTATTTCAATATATTACACACATATCATAGTCTATAGAATATAGTCTATAATATATTAAAATAATATGTATACCAAGATGTGCTAATAATTCTCTTTGTTCTTACTCGCACCCACTATGTGTATAATGTAAACAAAGCATTGAAATGAACATAGAGACGCTCCTCGTAATATGTATTTTGTGTTGATGTTTTTTATTTAATATTAGATATTTCTAAATATGGGCATGAATAATGTAAGTATATATATATAATATAAACACCATATGTCTGCGTGAAAATCTAACTATATATATATATATATAGTATATATATAATATATATATTGTAAATATACAGTATATATATATAGTATAAAACACACGAACACATATGCCAGCATATAAATCACACAATACCCCACCCCCGCCTATAGCTCTAGTGATGTGGGTAAACAACAATGAAGGGGGTACTGGTGGTGAACACTACTGTCAGAGTGGGCAAGCGTGTCACGTGTTCTGTAGGTCACAAGGTGACCTTCAACTTCCGGCCACGGAGCTGGTCATCGTGTACAAAAGTTAGTATCATGCAATATGATGTATATTCATCATATTATATGATTCATATAGTAGTTATGCGTGTGTCCGATACTATAGTATGATTGTATCCGATACTATAGTATGCGTGTATCCGATACTATAGTATGCTTGTGTCCGATACTATAGTATGATTGTATCCGATACTATAGTATGCTTGTGTCCGATACTATAGTATGCTTGTATCCGATACTATAGTATGCTTGTATCCGATACTATAGTATGCGTGTATCCGATACTATAGTATGATTGTATCCGATACTATAGTATGCTTGTGTCCGATACTATAGTATGATTGTATCCGATACTATAATATGCTTGTATCCGATACTATAGTATGCTTGTATCCGATACTATAGTATGCTTGTATCCGATACTATAATATGATTGTATCCGACGGACAGTGTGTACTGTTCCATAGTACTAAATCAATATATGTGACTCTGTCGAAAACGTGTAATTTGATAGGCGACCTAAAGTAGTTGATATTTTTTTAATTTAAATACATTACATTTTATATCAAGTGTGTATACACTTTTATTACACATACAGCTATAGTTGTAGTTACATATATGTAAATCATAGATAGACATTATATTTGTCATTATAACAAAAGTAAGTGTACATTTCACTTATAAAAATGTTCAATATAATAGTCAATGTTAAATATTCAACTTTGCTGATAAAATAAATAGAAGCCATAACTTATATTGTAGCTAATGCATATATTGATTTAGATGGCTATTTAAAATCATCAGTTGAAATATTGTTTTTATTAATTTCCATAGTATTTTTATATCATTATAATTATTGATGTATATTTGCTTCGCTAACTAGTTGACTAAATTATAAATAATATTCCTGTGATACTAAAATAGATCTAATTAGTTGTATGCAATTAGATAACCTATGTGAAGGTTTCTCAGGTTATATTGTCTTCACATTTAAACTTATAAGTTTACAATACAATGTATACATGTTATAGTCTTCTGAGATAGTATTATATGTATATTATAATATATTATATAATATAGTATTCCAATATATATTTAATTAACATAATATATAACCTACATAATTGAATACTCATATATACATAAATGACTAATAACAACATAATATTAAGTCATAATATACACATTAATAATATCCCATGACAACATCGCCAGATTACTACTTCTCTCCACCAATCGCAACCGTTCACGACAGCAGAACAATAGCTATTGTGTTGGAGTATGGTACTGATACCGACATCTCTGTGGGCTGTATTGATAGCTCCAATACTTACTACGCTTTCGAAAGGATCTACGTAGGATGTTAGTCGTATGTGTGTGTATATTGGTATGTGTGTGTATGTGTGTGTGTGGGTGTGTGTATTTGTGTGTGTGTGTGTGGGTGTGTGTGTGGGTGTGTGTGTGGGTATGTATGTGTGTGTGTGTGTATGTGAGGGGATTTTTACTATAAACTAAATAGTATAGGTTAACAATATACATGTTGATATTTATTTATAGATATTATATATATATGTATATATATATAATCTAAATATATATTTAGTATACTGTCATAACTATAGATGTGTTTCACACAGTGTGTGTGTGTGTTTGTGTGTGTGTGTATGTGTGTGTTTGTGTGTGTGTGTGTGTGTGTGGAGTGTTGGCTATGATGTGGGTATTTAGATTCAAAGTTATAACATCATTGTCAAATGTTTATGTTCGATAATTAAGTTATTGTTCTAATAAATTAATATATATGTAAGACTGATAGATTAACATTATTCAATGTCAGAAAATAATTCTATACATGAAATATATTCACTTATATAAATATTCAATGAAACTCAATTTTATAATTTTATGATCCACCCAATCCACCACTCTAGAAATCCTAGAAATCCTAATAACAAATGTATATTTGTAGATGTTTTTTAAACCATGGGAATATATAAGAATTGTGGTTATGTGATATTAATATTAATTATCTAATATAGATTAATAATTAATATTAATAAATATATATATATATATATATATATATATATATATATATATATATATATATATATATATATTCTAAACTAGCTGTATGTCTGAGGCGTAAATCACACAGGTACCAGTAGAACTCGGGTGAAACCCACACCCTGACCATTACAATAGGTATTACAGTCAAATTTAGAAGTGATCTTATATAATTGTGTATACATAAATGATTGGCTCACGTTAAAACCATGGATGGATCTATAGATGAAGCCTCTACCTAATAATATATTGTTTGCATGTATGTACATTGTACATATACGTTAATACTACATACACATATTATATAATAATAGTATAGGTTTTAATGGTACACCGTGACCCATGGGTCATTTAAAGAGAATACGCTTTATTTTTCTATGAAATTGATTATATTTTATTAATATATAATATTATATATATTATATATTATAATATATATAGTGGAGATATATATATATATATATATATATATATATTTACTCTATTTTATATAGTAATACACATTAATTATAAGTTTATACAAATTTTAAAATCAGTAACAGTATTTTATAATAGCAAGGAAATGCCCTAGATAATAGCAAAGCCCTTTGATAATAGTATACGATTACACCCAACTCACCGACACGTTTGTCTCAACAGTACCCGTATTGAAACCGAGGCTGGAATGTGTGATCTACAACCACGTGACCTTAAGATGTCAAACCTACCCGTCTTTAGAGGAGCAGCTGCGCAGGACCAACCTTTACAACGAACACATGTACATCATGAGTCTCACCTCTCGTATTGAATACATTAATAGGTAATATATTGGTGCAGTAATTCTAGTATATATATATACTAGATATACATTGTAAATATATTATTAAGCTTAACTAGCCCTTCAGTTATTAATAAACACTATATTTTACAAATATATATATATATATATATATATATATATATATATATATATATATATATATATAATATAGGTATATTATATGTTGTACATAATATCTTAATATTATAATTTTTATATATATATATTATGTGTACTTTTGTTTACAAGAATATTACCGTAAGCTAATGCATATATGGTATACCATATTATGTATTCCACAAACATATATTTCCCAGTCTCGGTACCGGATACGTGACCTGCTCTGACCTTGACACTTGTTCTATACCACTCGTTGATCTATTTGATCATAATTCTACATCTTCCCCGCGATTAACAACTTCTGAAGTAATTAAACACGTAATGGAAAATACAATATTTCAAGCGAAGATAACCATAGAGAACCCGTTTGGAATTGCCGCTGAAAACTACACTTCTCCTCTTACGCGATTAGGTTAGCGTATATAACTCGTACTAAATTTGTTATCGTAAGAGATATTTAATAGTCAAGTTAAATAATATATTTTATTTCAAAGTCATTTTATTTAGTATCAATTTCCACCATGATATTATACCCTTTAGGGTTGTGGAGCTATCACCTGACAACAATTAAGTTAATAATAAATTGAAATTAAATAAAGATTTATAAATACGATGTTATTAAAATATGCTTGTTTAATTTATATACCATTGCTAATCTCATTATTAGTCGTAATCGTATCTTTATTATCTATATATAGCTGAACATATCATATGATCATATTGGTAGCCTTATTCTCGTATCCATTTGTCCATATGGATAATATTATCTCCCAATAATTAACTTACTTATTATATCTATCTCTAGTTTTGTTAGTAATATTAATTTATGTTGGTTGTTTTATTTATGTATCTAAGCATATTTTTAAAACTAAATTCTCAAAATAATCAATATATAATGATATAATTTGACATATTTTTAAAACTAAATTCTCAAAATAATCAATATATAATGATATAATTTGACATATTTTTAAAACTAAATTCTCAAAATAATCAATATATAATGATATAATTTGACATATTTTTAAAACTAAATTCTCAAAATAATCAATATATAATGATATAATTTGACATATTTTTAAAACTAAATTCTCAAAATAATCAATATATAATGATGTAATAATGATATAATTTGATCAGGACATTTAAGCGCACCTCTGCAATCTCTTCGACTTGTTTACGTTCATTCCACTTCCGTTCAATTTAAAATGGAGATGCCTGGCCTGGGTTTAATAGTGAGGTATCGAATATACAACGATGATGAACAACTCGTAAAAGAAGATCAAGTTAGTTCGCATCAGATATATTGTATACATTTATAACTTCATTTATTTTATATTATTTATTATTGAAGCTTATTTATATATATATACTTACATATGTGATCATATTTAAATTAATATAACCCTTAAGTAAATAAATAAAAGTGTTTTCATATACATCATTACTAGTAGAATTATTTAGATGTATAAGTTATGTAATAGTTTAAGAAATGCAATAATAGTAGAGGTTAACTTTAGGCTAACATCATTGATGAATATCTCAAACTATTCATAGCGATAAATGATAAAGTAGAGTTTTAATATATCGGACTAGTAAAGTTTAACTTTACATTATAGTGTCAGTAACAAAAAACTTAATTTGATTATTAGAATTACATAATAATAAGTTTTTTTCAACAGTAAATAAAATATCTAAAATCAATAATCATGGATGTCATAGATAGCTAATAAAAAGTATATCTATAGATATATGATATATTTCATACTTTATTAGTTGCATAATATACGTTTTCCTATTGATATATTATATTTGTAATGTATACTTTAATATGTATAATGTGTGTGATATTTATATACTAAATAATATAACAAATATATTAATTGATAGAGTCCGTTCATCACATTCAGGAACGTAGATGAATTTTTGTATGTATAACCAAATGGTTCTAATTTCTTTATTATCTGGAATATATAACTTTCTTAAGACTATATAGCTATAATATAACATAACACAATATAGATATCGTAGTATTATATAACATTAACACCCTCACAGGAGGAAGCTAACTCTACAGAACACACACTAACTATAGAACAGCTATCTCCGTTATCTTTGTACAGGATATCTATTGTTTTATTATCAAGTTTTAATGAGAATATCACGTCATATGTAAGCAAAGCAGTTCAATATGAATTTAAAACACCGCATAAAGGTTAGTTTATAAGTATGGACCATATATCCCAGCAAACAGTAAGATCAGCATAATAGCAGCATAATAGCAGCATAATATACATTTAAAATTAATAGCAGCATAATAGCGTGACAAATTAATAGCAGCATAATAGCAGCATAATATACATTTAATAGCAGCATAATAGCACAATGTAAACATTTGAGGCTCTAGCATATGCTGTTATGCTGCTATTATGCTGCTCTTACTGTTTGCTGGGATGTACGGTATATGGTATGGTTTATATGTATACTTATAAGTATTGTTTATATATAAGTATATACTAACACGAGGTCATTTAAATGTACACTCATCTACGGTTTCTAATTTTGTATAATATTTATAATTATATATAATTATAATTATAAATTAATTTGTATATATATATATATATTAATTTAAAAATAAGTAATATTTTATACAAAATCTAACTATATTATTATATTAACGTTAATCTTCCTACCCACTACATATTATTGTTATACTCGATATGCATGTTTAACTTAATACCCGCATTTAAACCCTACTTAATACCCACATTTAAACCCTACTTAATACCCACATTTAAACACTACTTAATACCCACATTTAAACCCTACTTAATACCCACATTTAAACCCTACTTAATACCCGCATTTAAACCCTACTTAATACCCATATTTAAACCCTACTTAATACCCGCATTTAAACCCTACTTAATACCCGCATTTAAACCCTACTTAATACCCGCATTTAAACCCTACTTAATACCCGCATTTAAACCCTACTTAATACCCACATTTAAACCCTACTTAATACCCACATTTAAACCCTACTTAATACCCGCATTTAAACCCTACTTAATACCCACATTTAAACCCTACTTAATACCCGCATTTAAACCCTACTTAATACCCGCATTTAAACCCTACTTAATACCCGCATTTAAACCCTACTTAATACCCACATTTAAACCCTACTTAATACCCACATTTAAACCCTACTTAATACCCACATTTAAACCCTACTTAATACCCACATTTAAACCCTACTTAATACCCACATTTAAACCCTACTTAATACCCGCATTTAAACCCTACTTAATACCCGCATTTAAACCCTACTTAATACCCACATTTAAACCCTACTTAATACCCGCATTTAAACCCTACTTAATACCCGCATTTAAACCCTACTTAATACCCACATTTAAACCCTACTTAATACCCACATTTAAACCCTACTTAATACCCGCATTTAAACCCTACTTAATACCCGCATTTAAACCCTACTTAATACCCGCATTTAAACCCTACTTAATACCCGCATTTAAACCCTACTTAATACCCACATTTAAACCCTACTTAATACCCACATTTAAACCCTACTTAATACCCGCATTTAAACCCTACTTAATACCCACATTTAAACCCTACTTAATACCCGCATTTAAACCCTACTTAATACCCGCATTTAAACCCTACTTAATACCCGCATTTAAACCCTACTTAATACCCACATTTAAACCCTACTTAATACCCACATTTAAACCCTACTTAATACCCACATTTAAACCCTACTTAATACCCACATTTAAACCCTACTTAATACCCACATTTAAACCCTACTTAATACCCGCATTTAAACCCTACTTAATACCCGCATTTAAACCCTACTTAATACCCACATTTAAACCCTACTTAATACCCGCATTTAAACCCTACTTAATACCCGCATTTAAACCCTACTTAATACCCACATTTAAACCCTACTTAATACCCACATTTAAACCCTACTTAATACCCGCATTTAAACCCTACTTAATACCCGCATTTAAACCCTACTTAATACCCACATTTAAACCCTACTTAATACCCGCATTTAAACCCTACTTAATACCCGCATTTAAACCCTACTTAATACCCGCATTTAAACCCTACTTAATACCCGCATTTAAACCCTACTTAATACCCGCATTTAAACCCTACTTAATACCCACATTTAAACCCTACTTAATACCCGCATTTAAACCCTACTTAATACCCACATTTAAACCCTACTTAATACCCGCATTTAAACCCTACTTAATACCCGCATTTAAACCCTACTTAATACCCGCATTTAAACCCTACTTAATACAACACAGTGCCAGATGATCCGAACATTATTGGTATTTCAAATAATATAATATGCAACAATTGTATTGATATTTACTGGCAGGTTATCTAATATTAATTGAATAATTATTATAATCATTGTATATATATATATAGTATGTATTATATATACAAATTTAAATTAGCATTTATATATTGAACATTTAATCATATTTTAATATGTCATTTATTAAATAAATTAAATAATATAATAATGTGTATGATATTGTTCACTGATTAAAACATTAATCAATGATTGGTTAAATATGTATATTTTCAAATATCGCAGGGTGAATCATATACAAATGGACATGATTTACGTTACAACATCGCCGTGGAATGCGACCAGACTACAATAGAGGAGCCGGATACGTATAACAATGCCTCTATTGTTATGTACAAGTCTCTATTCCAGGCAACAGTGCTATCGTGTGAACGTGGTGCATCCCATGTGTACGTATACAGTGACAACTCGGCGGGGAGGTCTTCTACTAGGCGAGTTGTCGTCCAATCAGAGCGTTTGTATATATGTCAACGTCAGAAGTAGAAGTTCATTAAAACATAGAAACTTATATGTATACTACATTGTATAGCCTAATATAAATAAATATATTGTGAAGCAAATTTTCATTAGAAAAATCTTTGATAAAATATATAATTATTATTAAGTATTTCTAAAATATAAACTAGATATAAATTGTACATACAATTAATTATTATCAAATATTAAGTATGTTAAATATTTAACAAATAATTTTAATTATATACCAATTATATTATAATTATATTCTAATATATTCATATTATATTCTAATTATATTCTAATATATTCTAAATAAATATAAATAAACACTGATTTAGAAATACCTACAAAGAAGCAACATCAGCCGGTAGTTGTCATTACAAACAATAGCGCTGTAGATATTCTACTTGATTATGCAACTGATTATGTTCGCATTGATAAGATATACTGGTGTCGAATCGGTACTGATAATAATTGTATAGAAAATGTTCAAGTTATGAATATTCATAAAGGTTAACTTGCATGTTTATAAGATATTTAATTATAGTTATATAACTTTAAATGTTAAATTTATATAATTCTATAGAGTTAATGTTTGTATTATATTACTATTATATGTTAACTTAAATATTAAATATGGGGTGATGCTAAGGGTGTACCGTGATGTGATGTGTATGCGTATATCACACAGGTACACATATGTGCATATGTGATAGTCTATAATTTGCATGTAGGAGAAATTATCCGATTACCGACCCCTAAATGATTATTTGTAATAAATTATTCAATATTAAATATATTTATTTGAAATTTTATAATTTGGGTAATATTATGGCAATGAATAATGTTGCTATTTTAAATTGTTGATATAATTATATATACAAGAATAAACATGGGGGGTCGGTAATCGGATAAATGTGCCTATTATCTTATTACCTACCCCCTAAAATAATCGTGGTATAAATAATTGTAGTATTATAATATTTAATAATAATAGTAGATATACATAAAATAATTAATTATAACATGCACTCAATTTATTTTGTATTCAATTTATGTTGTAATAGTACTATTAAATTTAAATTTAAACTTTATAGTAATTATATTAAAATAGTGTATACACTATTATATACATATTATTATTTAATATTTATGTATTAATCAGTGTGTATATCATCAACTGATATCATGAATCCTAAATCTATATCAATGATAAAAAAAACAACTTACGACATATTTTAAAGTAAAATACGGATCTATTTTGATTGGATATTATAAATCACATAGGGTCGGTAATAGGACAACCATATGGGTTGCTATAATTAAAATATATTGGTTACTAGTTATTCAAATTAAATTATTTTTATAATATTTATAAACATATTATTGATCTACAATATTATGCGCAGTATTACATTTTCTTTTAATTAATAAAGTATTTTCAATGATTTAAAAAAAGTTATTATTCAAATATTTAAAATATAAAAACATAATATTACATTTTATCAAATAACAATTGTTGGATTGAATATTTTTTAAAACAAAATACTTATTCATATTTATCATTAAATTACTAACATTTCATCTATATATAATTTGTTGATATCTCTTATTGTTACCGAGATACGAGAGGGGGTCGGTATTAGGAGGGTGTCTGTAATCGGAGACTTCCCTTAATTGATAATTTGATTTTATCAACAAATATAAGAAAATATTTTAGTTTAAGAAACAAGAATTAAAGTAGGATTTAATAGTAAAAATAAGATTTTATCGGAATGTGTGATGGATTAGATTTAGAATATATAGTTATATATATATATATTGTTATTGTTATTGTTATTTTTATTTGGTGGAGTCCTTTCATCCCATCCAAGAACTTAGATGAAGTTTTCACTTATAACCATATATGGCTCTAATGTCCCTTCGAAGCCGCTCTCATGTTAAGGCATCCAAGGTTTTAACGAGAGCCGATCATTTATTTATACACAATTATATAAGATCACTTCTAAATAATATTTTAAGACCCATTTTATAAAATTAATGAATGGTCCGAACGAGGGTCAGACCCGTGTCCTACTGCTTATGTGTCTGACGCCTTAGCCACTGAGCCACACAGGCATTATATATATATATATATATATATATATATATATGCAAATATGTTGAATATATAAATAAATGTAGCGAGCATTATATAAAGGTAAATATTATTAGATATCTAATATAATTAGATATCTATATAACTTTTAGAACTTTTGATATAGTTAGTAAGAATTAGTTTTAGATGGTGATGGGTAAGCATGTAGTTAAAAATATAATATTTATGATTAGATATTATTATAATTAATATTAATATATATGAATAAACTGAATTAATTAAAAGTAAAAATGTTAAATATATATAATTAGACTATACTTATTAATTACAATATTTAATAATGAACAATACACTTAAATCCCTCAGATTCTAAAGATATTGTGATCCAGAACGTTAATAAAGGTAAAAAATTGAAAATTGGGTATTCTCTCTCACTAAGTTCGCGTATTCATTGGATAAAGTGTATCTACCACAGTGAAGGTATGCATTTAGTACACTTCCATATAGCATTATAGTTTATAATTATAACTAACTATATATTGATACGTATATATGTATATGATAGTAATGGCATATACTTATTAGTAGTGCAAATCTTAAAAGCAAAATATTATAATATTATAAATATATTTATTGTTTTAAATACCATTCAGTAAAGTTCCTCGCAGAGAAGATAACAATGCGTGAACCAAGTGCAAGTGATTATGTTACAATACAATGGACTCCGACTCATGTGAAATACCACTGTTCTTTCTTTGTCAGATTATACGTGTTGGAATTCTGCAAAATAACAAATAATATTTGTTCAGGTAAGAATTGTAATTAATTATACACAACATAAAAATCATATTAAATTATTATTTGTTATCATATTTAAAATACACTCAATTTAATCATTTAAATTGTCAATTATATTGCTTAATTATAATAATTTATATAATATCAATATTGACATTACATATTTACATATCAATTGTGTTAATAACTATTCAGATAAGATGAAAACCATAGAGGTTAAAAGTTCAAGTTCAAGTTTTAAAGTAAAGCACTTAACTCCAGACTCTAATTATAAGTTTAAATTAATAACCATCGGTTATAATAAATCTGTCGTCTCCACGGAAATATTTCTTAGAACTTTACCTGCAAACGGTTTCAATAATATATTATCTTATCTTATATTTCAGTTATTTATCTAATCTTAACTCATCCTTTATATAATTATACCAATATTCCAATATATATATATATTAACTTTTATTTTAGTAAATTAATGATTTTAATAATACATATTATGTATGGTATATATATATATATCATAAATATTATATTATACTAAACTATACTGTATAAATAGTTATATTAACTATATATATATATATATATACTATATTATATTATAATTTTCATTATAACATTTATTTTTAAATTAAAAATCCGATATAAAAAAATATTTCTTTATACATTTTTAATAATTTTAATATCTTAATATATATTTACGGAATACTTACAACTTTATTCCCTCACTTATATATAGTTATATTTATATCTATAGATATATGTAGATTATAAATTGAGTATAATATTATATACATTACATTTATATTAATAACATATATTTGCTTGTATATAGGGGAGAGTACTCGAAAACTGACACCCTAACAATAAATTACCATAACTTTATTATTTCTCAATTAAATATTTCCAAATTTTATTTATAAGTATTAAGTATATACATATAATAGCTATTTTAAAATTTACTTTATTTTATTTAACTCTGAGATAACAGGGGTGTCGATATTACATGTAGTGCCTGCAGGCACTGCCTCGAATACCGACACCTTGTCACATAATATCGACACCCTAAATATATCGATATTTAGATATCGTATTTATTATTTAATATCCACTATAGTGGATATATCCAATCAGAATTAAATGCGCGTTACTTTTAGTAAACACACGCAATTCATACGTTTTTTTCTAATAATTAATTTTCGAAAATATTTTATATTTTATATTATATTATAAATATTAAGTTTTAAATTACAAAATGCGAATATTGTACGTACATAAGAGTTTTATATAGTTTCTGAAAGACTATTTAATTCCAAGTATAATCAATTCCAAGTATATGTGTATATTATTAGGTATGTCTATTAATTTATGAATATTATCATAACGCACGCAAATTATAAACAAATAACGCTGATTGGTTAAAGGGTGTCGATATTACGTGCAATTAGGGTGTCGGTATTATGAAAATGTATGTTGCTTAGGTAAACATCAATAACTTTGTAACATATGAAAAATACAAAATCTTTCTGGCACATTGTAAAATATAATTTGATATATACGATGTATTTAAAATATTTAAAATATATAAATTTTAAAATGATTGAGAATCGATATTGTACTTCAAAAATTTCATAAATTTATAGTTGTAACGAAAAAATCAGTTTTTTGTTTATAATTAAAAAAATATAAATATTAAAAAAAAAAAGTATACTTATATGAATTAGAATTATATTGATTAACATTTCATACATTAATTATTTTTTGATTGGAATTATAATTTAGGAGATCTCTAGGGTGTCGATATTACGTGCATGTCGATATTAAAGCATTCTCCCCTATATTATTAATACTAATTTGAATTAAAACCATATCATTAACTTCATAATGAAATATTCACATTACAATAACAGGTCTAAAGGGAACAACAATAGCATTCATAGTTGTATTATTGTTCTTTGTAAACCTTTGCGTTATTACTGGAATTGTGAACATGTGTTGTCATTGCATTGATTTCAAGAATTGGTTTACTAAAGGAATGCTAATAATAACACCTTCTATTGTTAGTGTTAGGTATACATGTTACGTAATAATCTAATAGACCACGTAATAAATATAGAGATCTATGTAGTAATATATATCGATATATTACTCATAATCAACATTTTCATACTTTAATAGATGAAAAGAGATGGAACCGAAGATAAAGAAATAGAAGTTGACGTTAGTAGATATTTCACAGGATGTTTAATAGTTATCATGTATTATTTTACTTCTGGAACATGTAAATATATTACCTATTTAGTATAGATGTATATTATAGTTTATTCTATATAGAATATATTCATAAATATCACGTACAATTATTAGTAATATGTAATATATTCATAACTTTATATGTATAATAATATTATTAATTAACTAAGTTAACACGCTAATCTCATTATCACCACCACTAACCTCATTATCACTAACACTAACCTCATTATCACTACCACTAACCTCATTACCACTACCACTAACATCATTATCACTACCGCTAACCTCAGTATCACTACCACTAACCTCATTACCACTACCACTAACCTCATTATCACTACCACTAACCTCATTATCACTAACATTAACATCATTATCACTACCACTAACCTCATTATCACTACAACTAACCTCATTATCACTACCACTAACCTCATTATCACTACCACTAACCTCATTATCACTACCACTAACCTCATTATCACTACCACTAACCTCAGTATCACTACCACTAACCTCATTATCACTACCACTAACCTCATTATCACTAACACTAATATCATTATCACTACCACTAAACTCATTATCACTACCACTAACCTCATTATCACTACCACTAACCTCATTATCACTAGTACTAACCTCGTTACCACTACCACTAACCTCATTATCACTACCACTAACCTCATTATCACTACCAGTGGTAGTCTACCACTAACCTCATTATCACTAACATTAACCTCATTACCACTACCACTAACCTCATTATCACTACCACTAACCTCATTATCACTACCACTAACCTCATTACCACTACCACTAACCTCATTATCACTACCACTAACCTCATTATCACTAACACTAACCTCATTATCACTACCACTAACCTCATTATCACTACCACTAACCTCATTACCACTACCACTAACCTCATTATCACTACCACTAACCTCATTATCACTAACACTAACCTCATTATCACTACCACTAACCTCATTATCACTACCACTAACCTCAGTATCACTACCACTAACCTCAGTATCACTACCACTAACCTCAGTATCACTACCACTAACCTCATTATCACTACCACTAACCTAATTATCACTTCCACTAACCTCATTATCACTACCACTAACCACATTATCACTACCACTAACCTCATTATACCATCAGACTGAAGAATACGAACTACACTTATACAAACTACTAAAACGTAAACTGACGGCACGCAAGAGTAAACATCACACCTACTATAATACCCAGCAAATGATCACACCTTTGGGTATCAACACCCCACCTGTCAATCACTACAACGAGAAGAATATTCGTTACTCCTCAACTTCAATAGAGGGCGTTAAAAGATTTGTAGAATATCTACATTCAGGTAGTTCTATGAATTCCGCCACAAAAGAATATTCTCGTATATACGACAAACCGAAGCGAGAAATAGTTCAGAAAACACGTGACTACTTACCTATGTCGTGTGTAAACAATGTATCTGATACACACACCCACGTGGTTAATAGTAATTACGTAACCAATATAGAATCTACTATTGTGAAGTCTCCCCCAGATACATTTGACATACCGGAATGTAGACCTATAATATTCAACCGAGAGGGTAATGCTGATTATGTCACGATGGAGACAGACGATAAACCTAGATTGTGAACCAACAGTTTATATTATTATGTAATATTGTAAAACTATTATAATTGTTTAATTTATATGTAATATATATGTGTACATAGAATATCAATATATTATATTAAATTAATAAATTTTATAAATATGTTCAAATTGTATCTTCTATTTGAAATTAATATTATGTATACATATATATATATATATATAGTTATTAATTTAAGTTAACTTTAACAATTAAATATAATATTAATTGTGATTTTATTTTGGAATATATATTCAATTTTTAAGTATATATTATAATATGTATAACCTTACTTTTAATGTTACCTCCGTGACTCATGATTGTAGGGGGAATCATTCTTCTAGATCATCGATATTTCTTAATAATATGCTAGTTGGCTTATAGGTCCATTGATTATTATTAGTAATCCAGTTAATTGGTCATCCTCTTTGTCTAGTATACTAGGTATACCTTCTACTTTGCCTTGTAATATCGTTTTAGTAAAGCTGTCATATCAGAATATATGAATAAATACTGGCTCTTTCTTTTAATAGTGACAGGGAGAGGTTTGTATTTACCAATCTGGTTGTATTTATTTCTTGGGTATATTCATTAGTCTTACGCTGTCGATAATGTATTCCTAGAATCTTCTCTGAGCTTTACTCTCGAATTCTTGGATCTTTTGTTCTTCCATTTCTATCAGAGTTCAAGTATGATGTTTAAACTTCAATATAATAATATGTATAAGATTGATAACTTGTATAGGTCGTATTAACATGAACGTATTTAGCATTTAACAGGAAACGTGATAATCTTACTACGCCATATTGTTTCGAGTCACACCAAAACCGAAGTATCTTTTGCTAATCGAATGTGCAATTAGTCTTCTGGTGAACTATCGGATTGTAGCATTACATCTGAATATGTGTATTACGACTTCCAGTAGAGTAGATATACCCTACACTAAGCATAAGTATACTGCATATTCGTAGTTGTTATTTACAATTGTTTATATTTTCTTTGCTTACTTCTATCCCGTATTCTTTCGAGGCTATTGGTAAGATCATTAAATATATTTATGTCATCTGAGAATTTAGATTACTTATTTCCCTGTTACTAGCAAGTATAGTCTACTTTCGTATATTGCATGATTGTTACAGAACGATATTGAATAGATGGTGGTGTTAGTAGGCAGCCCTTATTTACAGTAGGAATCTTAATGTAATTATTCCAAATTTGGTATGGAAAAAATTCTCGAACATGTTGTTAATTAGTACAGTAGTGTTTTAGTATACATATATGTATGTCGTTCGATCGATTGTGTTACACATTTATGGAGTTGCATGGAAAACTTGGTGTATCACATGAAATTATAATTTCACCAGAAAATATCAGTAAATTCATCATTGCATAACAAATTATAGTACTCATATTTAAAAGAACAAAATAAATATGTTTAAAACAATATTAACCAAAAAAAATCTGCTGTAAGTAATACAAAGTCGGATGTAGCATGTAAAAACTTTAACGAAGTAAGTGGAAGAAATGACACAAAAATAGATAGGTAAATTCTAAAAATCTAGAAGAACGTGTTCGATTATGAAAAATGTCCTTTCACTCCTGACGAAATAATAGAAGCTATATAGCTATATAAAACCTATATGTTTATAAAATAGAAAGCTGAATATAAAATAGCCTATTAAAGCTTATAAAATAGAAATATGTAGGTCAAGAATAATTATTATCAGAAGTATGGAAGCTAGCTGAATTGCAAGATGTCTTACTAATTATTGATATGGTGTATATTCCCAAGAACCTATAGATTGATTCATAATAGTATAATTCTTATAAGAAATATAGGGGGAAGTAACCTTAACATTTTATGATTCAATATGTGTATTCAACAATTACAATATATTAATATTATCTGATTATAGATATTATTGTGATTTTAAAATTGTATTTAATCTTTTTAACAATAGATAACGGACATGGGTATCGAATACGGACACCCTGTGTTATAATACGGACACCCTATATACTACTAGATAAACTATATATTATTGATGAAACACTCAGATAAATTACAATTACATTATTTATAATTAATTGTATGAATAATTTAATGTAATTTAATTAGTAATTAATTTATTGTTTTTTATTATTTATTAATTAATAATACAATTTAAGTATCTAAATAATATTTAGAATTATACTATTTTATAAAATTTTACTATTTATTAAATAGTAACATTTTAATATTTAGCTTCATTTGTGGTATTAATATTATAACGCACGCGATTTTTATGAAAATTAGAATAGATCACACGATGCTCGCTGATTGGTTATATGGTGTCCTTATTAATACATCTATAATGTCCGTATTATCGACGTATATGACCTCTAGACATATGCTTTAACTTAATTAATATTTTATAACAAATAGAGAAATTATGTATATAATGTTTAGAATGCTTTAATTTTTAATAATATATCGATACATTTGTATATTCTTGAGAAAGTTTTATAAAACTTATAAGTTGACATTTTTTTTCATAGATAAAAAAAACGTAATAAAAATATCAGTTTATTGTAGGATATATATCAGAACTATTTTGAATAATTACAAATTTAAAAATACTAATTTAGACCATGTATATATTACGGATTGTATATAATATATATTATAATTATAAATAGTTTATTCATCACACATTTTTGTGTAGAATTTATGGTTTCTGTGATACATATATGACTCTATATAGTTTCCATATTCGGTTACTTTCCCCTATGTCTATAGAAGGAAGTATACTTCCTTTTAACAAAAATGGAAATATTCTTATCACATAGAATTATCGTGGAATAATTATAATAGAAATTCCCTCTGGTTTAACCATGGTTGCAGTAATATAATATAACTGCAGTTATGCTAATAAATAGGATAATGACATACATCAATCCTATTCTAACGACAATTAAGAATTGATTCCGAACTAATATGCTTACGTCAGGAAAATACCCACTATTCACAGTAAATTGAAGGGGAGTAATTTAAAAAATCTGCCTTCTACACTATTGCAAGAGTGTATAATAAACATGTTTATAAACTTTCAAAAACTTTTGATTACATAAATCGTAGAAATATAAGTTTAATGTAGAGAAATAAAAATTAATTTGCCAATGATTTTCTCCTCTGGAATTCGAAATAAAGATAATGATCGCTTGAACGAACACAATTCAAAGCTAACGAACAAATAAGTGCAATTAATCATAGATATGTAAGAAAGAAACGAATCATCGTAAGCTCAACCTGTTAATGTAATATGTATATAAATATGAATCTAGGAAAAAAAAAGAACAGGAAAAAAATAATAGGAAAGCAAATAGGAAGAAAACAAGAAAAAAAATATTCGATATGTAGTTTATTAATTGTAAAGCATGTCTTTTGTTGTATCCTTATATTTATCAATGGATATTATTAGTCTTTTTATACAATATATTATTTCCTTATTACAAATGATGACAAATAGGCTTACACGATTTTAAAGGCTCATTCAGGGATATAATGCAGGTAAAAAAGCAAGTAATACCAAACCAAACCAATTAAACTAAACAAACCCAAAATATCAATCCGTAATATATACATATATATATATATATATATGCTTACTTGCTTAATTTCTAGGATGATCTTCATCGTCTACTCGAACATCAGTATGAGTCAACTCCCTCCAAATATATCTATCAATCATGCTGGTTCTTATCTCTTCCTTCTCTAGGAGACCATTGTCATTTTTTAACACATCAACATAGTTCGATCGTCGGCGACCTCTGTTAGCTTTGCCTTGTGTTGGTTCTCATAAAATTAGCGGGTATGTGTATAGTTCCGGATGCCGTATACAGTGTCCAGCCATTCTCATCCTTCTGGATTTTGTTTTAGATGAAACAAGAGGTAGTTTACCATACACATTTTTATTTGTGGAGTGTTCTTGCCAAGATATATTTAGGACTTTACATAGCATTCGCGTGTATGTGCCATCCAGTGATTTCTGCTGTTGAACAGTCAGTGTCCATGACTCAGATCCATAGGTTAGTACACTTTCTACGGTTGCTACAAAGAGTCTTCTTTTAAGTGGTAAGTTTATCTTAGACTTCCATATGACGTGCATGCTATGTAGTGCGTTCCATGCTAGAGCCTGTCTCACTTTAATTTCATTTTGTGAATAATTGATCCAAGAACCAAGGTATTTGAAGTCTTTTTTGACTTGTAATGTTTGACCATCATCTGTTTTTAAGAATATTTATTCAGGTGTGTTAAAGGCCATTAATTTAAGTATTTAAGTATTCAGATGTAGACCTACTTTTTTGCATTCATTCTCTACCCTTAGAAGTAACTCCCTGGCTTGACTTACAGTGTTAGATAATAAGGCTATATCATCAGCAAAATCTAAATCTGTTAAAACAGTTAAATGCAACCTTCGACTTCTGCGAGGGAATTTCGACTTATATTCCTCTTTATATCCATTGATTGCTTTAATTAGTGCATAATCTAATACAATAATAAATAGATAAGGTGATAAAGTATCCCCTTGTAGAACTCCTGCTACTATGTCGAACTATTCATATAAACCATCTGGTGAGTATACATGTGCTCTATTATTAGCATAGCTCCCATTTATTGGTAAATTATTATCCGTAATTCCCTCCAGAATCCTTCTTAATGCTAGTATCTGACCGACTTTTATTCTCTTCTGTCTGAATCCATTTTGTGTGGGTCTAAGTAGAGGATCTAATACCGGACGTATTCGATTGAGTAGCATACGATTGTAAGTTTTGGCCAATATAGAGGTGAAGCTAATTCCACGGTAGTTGTCAGCTTTGGTGAGATCTCCCGATTTAGGTACACGTACTATGTTAGAAATGTTCCATAGGTCAGGCTGTTCACTGTTTATATATTACTTGTTTATGATATCAAGCACAATGTCATCAATTGGAACATATTTGAGTACTTCTGGCATTATATCATCTTCCCCAGCGCTTTTCCACATTTTATTGATATTTTCGCTCTCTTATATTTATAAAGTGTAAATATGTCATATTGTATGTGCAAGTTTTCAAAAACTGGAGGTATTTCTTCATTTTCATCTGTCACTTCAGATGAGTTCCCGAGAAGTTTTCTGAAGTGTTCATACCATAGAACAACTCTATCCTCTGCATTATTACCATTTAACTGTGGTGACTAGGTGACTTTCCTGCCAGATATTTCATTGATCAAGTTCCAACTTTCTAGATATCTCATTCCCAGATCAGCTTGCTCAATTACAATCACTTTCTTTTCCAACTATTCGTCATTAATTACTTTATACATTTGGAACAACTCTATATTTTTTTATATATACTCTAAGAGTTCGATTACTTTGACATATTTTCTGAACAAGTTCTTTATGTGCGGAAGTTATGGCTTCCCGAGCATTAATAATTCGTGGATCTTGAGAATTCAATTTCATTTTAAGTTTTGGAATTTTCCTCGTGCATCCTATCGCTGTCACATTAATTGCTTCCACCAAACGTTCATACATATATATATATTATATATTGCAGAAATTTATATTATACATTTTCAACATTTATATACAAAATTATTGTAATTTTTTTTATAAACAAATACAGGATTAGTTATTTTAGAAAACATAATCATTTTTTATTATTAAGAAATATATTTATTTTAGCGTTATTTTTTTATTTTTTCTGTTTATTGTTTTCCGTTATTTTTGACTTGTTATTTTTTAGAATTTGTCACAATTAATTTAATTTATCAGATTTAGTTATTTCAGAAAACATAATAATATGTATTATTAGGATTAAATTGAATTACATTTTTATTCCGTTATTGTTTTCTGTGATTTTTTTTCCTGTTTTTTGTTTTATTATTTTCTTCCGGTAATAATATATATATATATATATATATATATATTGGATATTAAGAATTAAAAATAGAAAAAAAATTTATTAATACATATTTTGTATTATTTCCATAATATCCATAATAACCTACCTTCAAAAATTCAATTAATATATTAAATATTTAAAATTAGCATGTTAATTTACTTTTCAAATATATTCATTACTATCATAAATATTATATAAAATTACAATATAGATCAAAGTAAATTAAATTATTTGTCAATCATTTAATTTATAATGTATTAAAATAATAAATAAATAATTTAATAAATCTAATATCAAATAGTAAATCATTCCCTAATTTACGTAAGTACCTACTGCAAGAGCAAAATCAGTATCACCAAATGCAAAGAGTAACAGTGACACAATCTATAACATTATATATTTCCCACATCGAGGGTGGTTATTAGGTATACTATTACGAATGTCGGCTATATGTTGCTTGCTATAATAAACATAGTTAAAATTTAATAATACTATTTAAATTTCATATTTTTAGGATACCAAATTAGATATTATGATTACCTTTAAAACTAGAAAAAGTAGGTTTGCTAATTATAAATAATATTTACAAACGATACTTATATTATATTTTGTAGGATATTATTACCAACAAGTTAAATAAAATATATAAATTAATAATTAATAATAGAAATATTGAACTCTATAAAATTAAATTATTATATAGAAAATATCATAAATATCATTTATATGTGTGGTTACTCATTTACTAATAAATATTACATTATAGGATAATATTTCATAAGCTTGTATTTAACATATATTTGAATAATCTAACATTACTTCTGGTTTAATTTAATAAAATACAAATAATAAATTTAAAAAATACTGATATAATATTTTCATAGATGAAATATGTTTAGATGTATAATACGGTTAAGTTAGTTTTCTCAATAAATAAATTTATAATACATTTTCTAAATACTAAACAAATTAATATAATTGTATTTTCTAAAATATAAATCTATGATTAATATAGATATAAAGTATATCTTTTAGGAAATCGAGAATACAAAATGTATTCCTGTTCATTTTATTATACAAATGAAAAAACTTCTAATGAATTAATATTATTATTATATAAATGATGTACAATATATATATATATATATATATATATATATATATATATATATATATATATATAAATACCACTAATAATTATACTTATATGACTAATACTTTCCCCCCGTTTCTAGTATGACTGCTTTCTAGAATAAGTACTTTATTAATAATATTACATCAATGCTGTTTCTTCAAATTCTTAAATATTTGATCTCACTGAAAATTATTTTTATATTACACAACCCTATTCAAATTATATAATAAAATATTATTATATAATTAATTTTATTTTCTATTATTAATTTTAATTTTATATATCTATTAGATAATATATAATTATAAAAATCTTATATATATATTTTTATTGTTATTTTTATTTGGTGGAGTCCTTTCATCCCATCCAGGAACTTAGATGAAGTTTTCACTTATAACCATATATGGCTCTAATGTCCCTTCGAAGCCGCTCTCATGTTAAGGCATCCATGGTTTTAACGAGAGCCGATCATTTATGTATACACAATTATATAAGATCACTTCTAAATAATATTTTAAGACCCATTTTATAAAATTAATTAATGGTCCGGACCAGGGTCGAACCCGTGTCCTACAGCTTGTGTGTCTGACGCCTTAGCCACTGTATATATATAAAGTATATTATATACTTTTCATATTTGGTATTTTATAATCTTATAATTATTATGATGATTAAATAATATATATTATAATAATTAAACTGAAATATACATATTGGAAATTATTTATAAAATATTTATAAAATATATATATTTTTATATTAACATAACATTTAAAAAAAAATTACTAAGATGTTGACTTATTACTTTGTATAGGTTACTATATTTGTGTATTATACCCCATTTAATATTATTCAATTATATATATATATATATATATAAATGTATATTATTTTTGAATGAATTAATTTAATTATTGATATCTATGAACCTAATTTTTTTAAACACATATGTTTCCTATATTAAATATTTAATTATTTAAGTTATTATAAAATAGAATAGAGAAAATAAACATTAAATGATAGATATATGGTAAACTACATATATATAAAAATATATATATATATATTAATGTAATTATAATTTTTTATAAATCAGAAATATATATGATATAAATATATTTATAATAAAATAAAATATATTAGTAAATCAATTTATTTATACCTAAAAAAAGTACTATACTTAGTAAAATATATTATAGTAATTATTATATATACATTATGTATATCATTAAGCCTATATTCATTTATGACTATATTGCAATGTAGCTATTCGATATATTTACAAATTCAATCTCTAAATCAGAAATGGATTCAACTCTACTCAACATTTTCTGATATCGTAGTCTTGTGTCTATTGATCATTTCTTCTCTGAATTTCACAATATCTGATTGACTATTAAATATTTAAATATAAGTAAAACAAAAAATTATATATTATTTATATGCAAACCTTACATGTACGAATACGATTCCATTGATCAAATTTAAAGTATCTAATACACTTGCCATTGTAGGTGCTTGAGTCTTCAAAAATAAATAATATATTAGGATTGTATTGATAATTATAAAAATTAACAATATGAAAATAGTTTATATCAAATAATATGATAAATCAATATTATTATGAAATTGTATTACTATAACAAAACTTATAACTATTTTATTTTTAATTTTATTTAATATTTATATATTTTCACTTATTAATTATTATATTATTTCATAAATATTAATTTAATAAATAAATAAAAGTATAATTCAAATATAGCTTTATAAATATAATATTACTCTTAAAAATATATATTGTAATATTTATAATTATATTTATTATATGTTTAATTAAAGATTGAATAAAGATAATTCATATAAATAATTGTAGTTAAAATATAAAATATAAAACAAAATATTAAATATTAAATTAAATTAACATATAATATAAAACATTTATATTTTATTAGAAGACAATAATATTATAATTTCATAGATATAAATGAAAAAATATAAATAATAATCTTATTATGTCTTTTTACTTGATAGAAGTTCAAAATATTAAATTTTAATATAACAATATAGATAACATATGATTCATATAAGTTATGAATGATATTGTAGAGAATGCGTAAATAATGATTCTCATGAATTATTTATATAATTATAATATGTCAACAAATTAATATTGTTTTAAATTAACATCTATTTTCTATTAATAAAATATCATATTTTTAATTTTCATATACATTGAATATTACCTTACATATGATTATGATTATCGTTTAGAAAAATTAAAGATATTTAAATAATCTTAATTAGTTAGTTAAATAATTAATTTTCTCAATATAAATCTAAATTTAAAAATTATATTTAATTTTATAAAATAATTAATAACCCAAGTATATTTTTTTACCCATGATTATATTAAAATAAATATAATATTATTTGAAACTAACATTTGTAGGGGGTAGGTGTGTTAATGTTTCTCCTTTTGTTATTTGGTTCATTGCTCGCTGTAACTGCACAGCTTGTGTCGTCAGTTGTTTCAAAAAGTGCATAGATTCTTTTGATCTCTCATGATTTACGCCGAGCTACATAAGTAAATATAAGTTACTATATAGATGTATATTGTAAAGTATAAGAAATATAATATAATAATAAATTATACATACTAAGTCTTCGTAAATTGAACAAGCAGTCTTTTCATTAAGGAAGGCAGATTTATAATCACTTATGCATGCATAAGTTTTCGATAATAAGTGATAACTCGTTGCAACCGTTAAACTTTTATCACTAAAGAACCTATTTTTAATTGGATAAGGTATTATTATTTAGATATTTTATTTAATTTACAAACTTTATATTAAGTTCTAAAGCATTCTTCAAGAATTTTAAACCTAATTCAAATTCTCCAACTGCATGTAGAATTAATCCAATATTGCTCTAAAAAAATAATTACTTTAATGATTATTTGTGATTGGCTATATCATACAAACATCAAAGAGTGCAATTTGAGGATGATTTTCTCCATGGCAAATCAAAGCTAAATAGCGAGCTCTGTACATTAATTTCAATGCTGTCGATACTTGATTATTGGCAAAGCAATAAAGTGCTAAATGACTATATTCTGTAATTGTATTCGAACTATCAATGCCATGAACACGTTCTGACATTAATACAGCTCTTTGTTGGAATATTAATGCCTGTGATTAAATTTAAATAGGTATATGTAATTTTTTAAATAATTAAGATAAATAAAGATAAATATATAATATAATATAAATACCTCAGGATAATCTCCCATTATGTAATTTAATCGAGCCAGTAAATGTGTGCAAGCTTCAATTTCAACATGTAAAGCTCCGTATACATTATTAAGCAAGTTTAATGCCTCATTGATTAGATCAAATCCAATAACTAGTTGTCCTTGTTGGATGTTAGCTTGCCCACTTGTAAATATTTTATAAGCATCAGTTGCCTAAAAATAATGTTGTTATAGTCAAATAAAACTAATTTCTTATCATACAAACCCTAGGATGAATATTTTTAACAATAGGATAAAGGGAAACAATGTCTTCTTCTTGGAATATTTGCTTATTTCTTGAATCAAGTTGATAATCTTTAAGTAGAAGTTGTATACCTACACTTTTACATATTCTTCTTAAAAGTGAAACTCTTTGTATTTTAAATTTTTCTTGAATTGAATCAATAGTTTGTTCACTGAAAAATAAATCAAATATTTTAATAACAATTAATATGTAAGGTATCAAAAAATGATACTGAAAAAAACAAACCTTTCAACTTTATAATCATAATATGTTTCAACCTCATTAAATATCTTCTTCCATAAAGTTTTTGGTAACTCATTTGTCCAACTCATATCTGGTATAAATATTATAATTTAATATAATTTAGCATTATAGCATTATACATTTTAATATAATTCTATTAAATAAGAATATCTAAAACATCTCAAAGTTAAATATCATGTAAATAAAATAATATATCATATACATTGCATTAAATTTATAAACATCATATTTTATATACTTTACATTAAATAGTAGATATACATATATATATATATATATATATATATCTAATATTAATTGAATAATAAATAATAAAATAGAATATAATTGATATATATATATATTAGCTATACAATATATGAAAACTGAAAGTAAATATATACATTAACTATTTTTATTTATAATAAAAATGTCATTAGAGTAAATATATATCAGATAAATAGATAAAGATGATTTATATTTAGATAACTTATAAATAAAAAGAATTAATTTATAGATTGATATTTTATTCAATCATTATCGAATACTGCATTTAATATATTAAATTAAAAATTAATTATAACTAAAAATAAAAACCTTGTGGAATTTTAGATTTTTTCTTATTCTTCTTTCGGGCTTTTTGACTTTGAAGCTATTTTAAATAATAATTAAATAACATTATGAATTACAAATAATAAATAATAAGTACCTCATCAACCATAATATCACTATGGGGAGTAGAAAGAGATCCAATGAAACAATTGAGAAAGTGAGCAACTGATTGAGACATACATGTCATATCAACAGCTTGAATGTATGTCTTAAATATATGTTTAGTAGCACGACATATTAATTCTGATATACAAATTGTCTGCAAAATTTGTTATAATATATAAATGTTAATTATTATGTAAAACTAAATAAACCTTTAAGTACGTTAATGTAGGATGTTTTGTAACCATAGAAGTTACCTGACCAAGATATCGAATATTAATTCCACTGTAAATGAAATAGAATTTATGATATATGCATAATAATAATAATGAATATCTTACTTGTGATGTAATGTCGTACTCAATGCATGCCCATCTAATGGCCAGCTATCGTATTTTAAACATTCATTAATCTATATAATAATAGTATATTTGTTATATACTACAATACATATATATATCTAATTATCTATACTATATAAATATAACTAACATTTTATATTCTTAATTATTTGTTATTGTTTACTTCCTCTTTCTCCTCTTTCTCGCTAGAGGCGCGCATATCATATAACACGTCTCTTCTTCCTTCCTCGACATCAGTCGATGCTGATGTCTATCCTGATAAATCAGGATCACCTACTCGTCGAAACGTTTGGGTCGACGAGTCTCCCGTGATGATCTCCTCACTGGTGGGACATCAATCGTCGGAGAATCTTCAACATTCTGTGATTCTGTTTGTTCTCTTGATACTTCTGAATGGAACGAATTCGACAGTGGTATTTCAGATTCTATAGCGTTTCCTGGTGTTATAATAGGTTCTTGTCTTATGCCAGGTTCTGAACGAACGTCTTCCTCTATTTCTGGTGGTTTCCTCAATATACTTTGGCTACCTCTCGTTCGTAGATGGTTTATATGACGTCTAATACTTCTTCCATCTGGTAGTCTAACCCATGCTATAGAATTATGTATTTCTTCAATTCTACCTTCTAGCCAATTCTGGTTATTCCTAAAGTCTTTTGCGAATACAGCATCCCCTGGGTTATACAGGTTCCTCTTTTCTTGTTTGTATTCGCCTTCTTTGTCCATGGGAAGTAAGAGATCTAATTTTGATCTAATTCTTCTGCCCATCAGTAATTCACATGGTGCCTTCCCTGTTAGTGTATGTGGTGTAATTCTGTAATTTAATAAGAATCTCTGTATTTTCTCGTGAATTGATCCTTCTCCTTCTGTTCTTCCCATAGCTTTCTTAAATGTCTGTACCGCTCTTTCCGCTATTCCATTAGATGCTGGATGATATGGCGGTGAAAATAGATGTCTAATACCATTATTCTTCATGTATTGTGACATTTCGGAGCTTGCAAAATGTGTACCATTATCAGTAACGATAATCTGTGGTAAACCATGTGTCGCGAATATTTCTTGTAATTTTTCTATTATTTTACAAGATGTAACGTGCCCCATTACTATTACGTCTAGCCATTTAGTATATGCATCGACTACTATTAAATACATATGACCCAAAAAAGGGCCAGCGAAATCCATATGAATTCTTTTCCAAGGTTGTTGGGGATCTGGCCACGAACTGTATTTGCATTCAGTCAAATTTCTACTATTTTGACACCCGGTACATTCCCGAACAATTGATTCTATATCCATATCCATTAAGGGCCACCAGAAATAACTTCTTGCTAAACCCTTCATACGTGTCATTCCTGGATGTCCTTCGTGTAATAATTTCAATACTTTTCTCTGCCATGACCGTGGTATTATAACTCTTGACCCCCATAATATTAATTCATTATGAGTATGAAGTTCAGTTCTCCTTCTATAATATCCAATACCCTCATTTCTCAGAGTATTCTCTTCTGGCCATCCATCTCTGATGTATCTTTTAACTTGTTTTAACATGGTATCTTCTATTACTGCCTTTTCCAATAACTTACAGTCGATTAATTTGTCCTCTATTGTCTCTATGGTAAATATTATTTCAGGTAGTGGTTGAACTTCTTCTGTAGCCCTATGTGATGGTAGTCTACTGAGTGCATCTGCATGTGGTATCTTAGTTCCCGGCAAATATTTGAATGTATAATCATATGCGGATAATGTTAGTGCCCACCGTTGTATCCTTCCAGATACCATTTGTGGTATACCTTTATTACTATTGAATAATGTCAATAGAGGTCTATGATCATTTGCAATAATGAATTTCCTTCCAAACAAATATTTATGAAATTTCTTCACTGCAAATATTACCCCCAGTGCTTCCTTCTCAATTTGTGAATAATTCTTTTCTGCTGGCGCTAAAGTTCTGGAAATAAACGCTATTGGTCGTTCCGTCGCATCTTCCATTATATGAGACATCACTGCACCAATTCCATATTGTGATGCGTCACATGTAATTATGATCTCCTTACTTGCATCAAAGTGAACTAGTAGATCGGCCGACATTAATCTCTTCTTTGATTCTATAAATGATTTTTCGCATTCGTCAGACCAGTGCCATCGTTTATTTTTCTTTAACAATATGTGTATTGGGCCTAGTAAGTTAGACATATTCTTTAGAAATTTTCCGTAATAGTTCAACATGCCCAAGTAGGCACGAAGTTGTGTTGTATTAGTCGGTCTTGGTGCATCTCGTATGGCTTCTACCTTCGACTCTATAGGTCGTAGACCCTCCTTATTAATGATATATCCTAAATACTGTACTTCGTTCTTTTTTAATTGGCACTTATTTTCATTCAGTCGTATTCCGGCCTTTTCTAGTCGTTCTAAAACCTTCCTTAAATTGCGGTCGTGTTCCACTTCATTTACGCCCGTTACTAATATATCATCTAAATATCCACATACATTGGGTATACCTTTTATTAAGTTATCCATGACTCTTTGGAACATCGCTGGAGCAGAAGCTATACCAAAACACAACCTATTATACTGAAATAGTCCTATATGGGTATTAATTGTGGTATATTTCTTAGACTCTTCTGTTAATGGCATTTGTAAGTATGCGTTTGATAGGTCTAGGGTACTAAATTCAACCCCCCCTGCTAAATTTGCATACAAATCATCAATTCTTGGAATTGGATAACAATCCAACCTCGATACCTTATTTATAGTAATTTTATAGTCGCCACAAATTCGTATGGTTCCATCTCTCTTTAAGATCGGTACTATAGGTGTTGCCCATTCTGAATGAGTTACTTCTACAATAACCCCTTCATGCCTCAATCTTTCTATCTCTGTCTCTACTTTGTCTTTCATGGCGTATGGAACATTTCGTGCTTTAAAAAATATTGGTTTAACATCTTTTTCCACATATAATTTACCACTAATGCCCCTCATACAACCCAATCCTTCCCTGAAAATTTCTGGGAACTCTTGTTTCCATGTACCCATCGAGCTATGTGCAATGCGATTACATGGAACAGCATTCCCCCAGTCTAGTCATAACAGTTTAATTAGATCCCTACCTGCTATATTTGGTACAGATCCTCTTACTACATACAATTTAATATATTTACCTTCGTCCGTCTTTACATCTATTCTTCCCATCACTGGTATAAGTTCATTCGTGAAAGTACGTAATTTTACAGATGATGATAGTAACTTCGGTTGTTTACTTGGTTTCCATAACTCCTTCATGGTCTTCTCTGATATAATCGATACCGCTGCACCCGTATCTACTTGTAGGGTACAACTTATATCGTTAAATCGTAATGTAGTCGTCATAACTCCGTCTTCCTTTGTCTCTACGGTAAATATGGAATATATGAGTTCTTCATCATCTGCTTCTTGTGTTAAATAATTAGTCTCTTTATGGGGACATTTATATTTTAAATGTCCTAACTTTCCACATGTATAACATTTACATTTCTTCCATCTACATTTGTCTACCTCATGACCGTTATTCCCACAACCAGTACATTTCAGTTTGTACTTGTCATTCCTACTATGCTCTACTTTACTTCCGATTTCCTCTTCCTTTCGTTTATTATGTCTAGTATAATCAATCTTGTTTATTACCGAATTATTGTTATGACAAGAATCAATTGTTGCTAAATTCAATTCTGCAAGTTCCAGTCCCACGGCGATTTCAATAGCTCTTTTTAACGTCAATTTTTCTTCCGATAATAATCTTCGTTGTATTCGATTATTTTTAACGCCGCAGACTAGCCTATCTCTTATATGTTCATCTAATTTGTTACCGTAATTGCAATGCTCACTTCTTCGTCTTAGTTCGGCAATATAATCAACTATTTTCTGGTTATCTTGTCTATCGCAAGTATTAAATCTAAACCGTTCTACTATTTCGCATGGAATTGGTTCATAGTGTATTGTTAGTGTTTCTAATAATACCTGTACTGTGACTTCCATCGGCTTCTTTGGAATTAATAGGTCCCTTAATAATTTATATGTCCTGGCTCCTATCACCGTCACTAATATTGCCTTCTTCTTCTCTCCATCTTTAATTTCGTTAGCTAAGAAATATGCTTCAACTCTCTCTGAATAACTTGAAAACGTTTCCTCATCGGCACAGAATTCTCCAATAGTTCCGAAATTAGTCATCTTTACTAATTTTTACTAAACTAAACTTAATAATAGATATTCTGTGTTTTTAGTTAATCCTCGTCGCCAATTGTTATATACTACAATACATATATATATCTAATTATCTATACTATATAAATATAACTAACATTTTATATTCTTAATTATTTGTTATTGTTTACTTCCTCTTTCTCCTCTTTCTCGCTAGAGGCGCGCATATCATATAACAATATTAATAATTAAATATTAAAATATTAGTAAAAAATAACTAACAAAGTTAGGAATTTGATTGACAACAAGGAATTCGCACGCATCTTTTATTAATTTCTGTCCTTTCTTTATTTCTTCAGACTAAATAATATATTGTTTATAAAATAATATATGTATGATTATTTATATAAACCCACCTCTGGATCAACATGTTTAACATGTGGTTGGAATAAATCAGGATTAAATGCAATTAAGAATTCAGTTTCACTTAGTGAACCAACAGCCTCTGTTGCTTTCTTCATTATATCATTAGATGACTCTTCATCTATTAATTATTTATTTTAATTCATTTTAATAAATTACAGATTTATATATATTACAAAGCATAAAACTGTATAGATTTATTCATTTTTTAAAAGACACAATAGTGAAGTTTCAACAGTAATTATACACATATTTTATATAATTATCTTATTTTTCAGCCATTAAAAATATATTTATAAATATATAAATAATATGTATTAAACAATATTCTGTTCAATAATAAATACAATATTAATAAAAATATAATTATATGTGTAGGTTATTTAAATATTAATTTTAATATATAATTAATCTATTATTAAAAATATTTAATTAAACTTTAATTATGATCATAAAAAATAGATTTTATTGAAAAAAAAACTATTATTTCAAAAATCTAATTTGTATTTTATAAATTCTCAAAACAATATTTATTTAAAGTAATTTATTTAATTTAATTAATTATTACTATAATTATACCAATGATAATTTTATAATAAATAAATATATTTATAAATATACTAATAATCTATTAGATGTATTGTATCTGTTTAATTCTATAATTAATTTTTAATTATATATCCATATTTTGTTGATTAATTTAATGAAATATATGTAAATTAAATTATATATAACTGTATATAATTAATTTCTATAAATATATTCATTTAATTTGAGATAAACATAACAATATATAAAAGAATACAAGACATATTAATTAATTTGATTAATACTAACAGGAACTATTCTGACCACTAATAGATTATATCAGTTTCTTAACATCATCATTATTTGATGGCGGCGTTAATTCTGATTTCTCTATTTCTGGATCATCAGCATTTTCTTTAGAAGATTCACCACCATTGGCATCAGTATTTGAAACATTATTTTCAGTGTTTGAAACATTATTCTCTGTGTTTCCATTAAGAATTTGTTCTAAAGTCTTTATTTCACCATTCTAGAGTTAATATTATAATATTATATTAATTATATTGTATGATATATTGTATGATATATAATGATATATCAAATATTTAATTAGTAAATTACCTGATTTTCATCTGATTTTTTGTCTTGTAATTTTTGTATTCTCCATTGTTGGAATAAAGAAGCAGCATGGCGAACAAACGTTATGTAGCGATTTCTAAATAAATGCAACAAATGTATAATAATTTAATGTTGTATAATGATAATGAATAATGATAACTAACTCAATAAAAGCATCAATAAGTTCTTTTCGTAAACAAACTAATCTATGACAATGAGTTTTTGGATATCCTAACGATACCATTTCATCAGATAATATTTCACCGCAATCTAAATTTTAAAATTATATTCAATAATTTGATATAATAATAATTTTAAATTTACTTACCTTTAATATAGTTAATATCAGGAGGAAAAGTACGTAAAAGGTCCAATACATAATGTCTTCCATCATTACCAATAATACCTTTACATTCCACAGAACTGTGCAACTCTATTGCTTTACCTTCATCATTAATAACACTATATAAATAAAATTGTAATTGAAAATTGTGTTAAAATGTATGAAATAAATATTAATATATGTATTCATAGGTGATTTAAATATCTACTGCAATACAATTTTATAATACTAATATTTAAAATGATTAACAGGAAATATCAGTTACATTCATTTTTAATATATTTTTATAAAATTCAATAAAATACAAATTGTATCTTGTAATAAACTTATTCAATATAATTATCTTTAACCTATGTGATTGTATCTTGAGTGATTTCGTTGTTTTTGCTAAGAGTTCTTTATATGCATCACAGGTTACAACAGATTTACCAAAATCAATACTTCCATAAACTACAGAATGTTCTTGTTCTCTTTCCAAAATATATATATATTAACTTTTATTTTAGTAAATTAATGATTTTAATAATACATATTATGTATGGTATATATATATCATAAATATTATATTATACTAAACTATACTGTATAAATAGTTATATTAACTATGTATATATATATACTATATTATATTATAATTTTCATTATAACATTTATTTTTAAATTAAAAATCCGATATAAAAAAATATTTCTTTATACATTTTTAATAATTTTAATATCTTAATATATATTTACGGAATACTTACAACTTTATTCCCTCACTTATATATAGTTATATTTATATCTATAGATATATGTAGATTATAAATTGAGTATAATATTATATACATTACATTTATATTAATAACATATATTTGCTTGTATATAGGGGAGAGTACTCGAAAACTGACACCCTAACAATAAATCACCATAACTTTATTATTTCTCAATTAAATATTTCCAAATTTTATTTATAAGTATTAAGTATATACATATAATAGCTATTTTAAAATTTAATTTATTTTATTTAACTCTGAGATAACAGGGGTGTCGATATTACATGTAGTGCCTGCAGGCACTGCCTCGAATACCGACACCTTGTCACATAATATCGACACCCTAAATATATCGATATTTAGATATCGTATTTATTATTTAATATCCACTATAGTGGATATATCCAATCAGAATTAAATGCGCGTTACTTTTAGTAAACACACGCAATTCATACGTTTTTTTCTAATAATTAATTTTCGAAAATATTTTATATTTTATATTATATTATAAATATTAAGTTTTAAATTACAAAATGCGAATATTGTACGTACATAAGAGTTTTATATATTTCTGAAAGACTATTTAATTCCAAGTATAATCAATTCCAAGTATATGTGTATATTAATAGGTATGTCTATTAATTTATGAATATTATCATAACGCACGCAAATTATAAACAAATAACGCTGATTGGTTAAAGGGTGTCGATATTACGTGCAATTAGGGTGTCGGTATTATGAAAATGTATGTTGCTTAGGTAAACATCAATAACTTTGTAAAATATGAAAAATACAAAATCTTTTCGGCACATTGTAAAATATAATTTGATATATACGATGTATTTAAAATATTTAAAATATATAAATTTTAAAATGATTGAGAATCGATATTGTACTTCAAAAATTTCATAAATTTATAGTTGTAACGAAAAAATCAGTTTTTTGTTTATAATTAAAAAAATATAAATATTAAAAAAAAAATTATACTTATATGAATTAGAATTATATTGATTAACATTAATTATTTTTTGATTGGAATTATAATTTAGGAGATCTCTAGGGTGTCGATATTACGTGCATGTCGATATTAAAGCACTCTCCCCTATATTATTAATACTAATTTGAATTAAAACCATATCATTAACTTCATAATGAAATATTCACATTACAATAACAGGTCTAAAGGGAACAACAATAGCATTCATAGTTGTATTATTGTTCTTTGTAAACCTTTGCATTATTATTGGAATTGTGAACATGTGTTGTCATTGCATTGATTTCAAGAATTGGTTTACTAAAGGAATGCTCATAATAACACCTTCTATTGTTAGTGTTAGGTATACATGTTACGTAATAATCTAATAGACCACGTAATAAATATAGAGATCTATGTAGTAGTATATATCGATATATTACTCATAATCAACATTTTCATACTTTAATAGATGAAAAGAGATGGAACCGAAGATAAAGAAATAGAAGTTGACGTTAGTAGATATTTCACAGGATGTTTAATAGTTATCATGTATTATTTTACTTCTGGAACATGTAAATATATTACCTATTTAGTATAGATGTATATTATAGTTTATTCTATATAGAATATATTCATAAATATCACGTACAATTATTAGTAATATGTAATATATTCATAACTTTATATGTATAATATTATTATTAATTAACTAAGTTAACACGCTAATCTCATTATCACCACCACTAACCTCATTATCACTAACACTAACCTCATTACCACTACCACTAACATCATTATCACTACCGCTAACCTCAGTATCACTACCACTAACCTCATTACCACTACCACTAACCTCATTATCACTACCACTAACCTCATTATCACTAACATTAACATCATTATCACTACCACTAACCTCATTATCACTACAACTAACCTCATTATCACTACCACTAACCTCATTATCACTACCACTAACCTCATTATCACTACCACTAACCTCATTATCACTACCACTAACCTCAGTATCACTACCACTAACCTCATTATCAATACCACTAACCTCATTATCACTACCACTAACCTCATTATCACTACCACTAACCTCATTATCACTAACACTAATATCATTATCACTACCACTAACCTCATTATCACTACCACTAACCTCATTATCACTACCACTAACCTCATTATCACTAGTACTAACCTCGTTACCACTACCACTAACCTCATTATCACTACCACTAACCTCATTATCACTACCAGTGGTAGTCTACCACTAACCTCATTATCACTAACATTAACCTCATTACCTATTTAGTATATATGTATATTATAGTTTATTCTATATAGAATATATTCATAAATATCACGTACAATTATTAGTAATATGTAATATATTCATAACTTTATATGTATAATATTATTATTAATTAACTAAGTTAACACACTAATCTCATTATCACCACCACTAACCTCATTATCACTAACACTAACCTCATTACCACTACCACTAACCTCATTATCACTACCACTAACCTCATTATCACTAACATTAACATCATTATCACTACCACTAACCTCATTATCACTACAACTAACCTCATTATCACTACCACTAACCTCATTATCACTACCACTAACCTCATTATCACTACCACTAACCTCATTATCACTACCACTAACCTCATTATCACTACCACTAACCTCATTACCACTACCACTAACCTCATTATCACTACCACTAACCTCATTATCACTAACACTAACCTCATTATCACTACCACTAACCTCATTATCACTACCACTAACCTCATTACCACTACCACTAACCTCATTATCACTACCACTAACCTCATTATCACTAACACTAACCTGATTATCACTACCACTAACCTCATTATCACTACCACTAACCTCAGTATCACTACCACTAACCTCAGTATCACTACCACTAACCTCAGTATCACTACCACTAACCTAATTATCACTACCACTAACCTAATTATCACTTCCACTAACCTCATTATCACTACCACTAACCACATTATCACTACCACTAACCTCATTATACCATCAGACTGAAGAATACGAACTACACTTATACAAACTACTAAAACGTAAACTGACGGCACGCAAGAGTAAACATCACACCTACTATAATACCCAGCAAATGATCACACCTTTGGGTATCAACACCCCACCTGTCAATCACTACAACGAGAAGAATATTCGTTACTCCTCAACTTCAATAGAGGGCGTTAAAAGATTTGTAGAATATCTACATTCAGGTAGTTCTATGAATTCCGCCACAAAAGAATATTCTCGTATATACGACAAACCGAAGCGAGAAATAGTTCAGAAAACACGTGACTACTTACCTATATCGTGTGTAAACAATGTATCTGATACACACACCCACGTGGTTAATAGTAATTACGTAACCAATATAGAATCTACTATTGTGAAGTCTCCCCCAGATACATTTGACATACCGGAATGTAGACCTATAATATTCAACCGAGAGGGTGTTTCGAGTCACACCAAAACCGAAGTATCTTTTGCTAATCGAATGTGCAATTAGTCTTCTGGTGAACTATCGGATTGTAGAATTACATCTGAATATGTGTATTACGACTTCCAGTAGAGTAGATATACCCTACACTAAGCATAAGTATACTGCATATTCGTAGTTATTATTTACAATTGTTTATATTTTCTTTGCTTACTTCTATCCCGTATTCTTTCGAGGCTATTGGTAAGATCATTAAATATATTTATGTCATCTGAGAATTTAGATTACTTATTTCCCTGTTACTAGCAAGTATAGTCTACTTTCGTATATTGCATGATTGTTACAGAACGATATTGAATAGATGGTGGTGTTAGTAGGCAGCCCTTATTTACAGTAGGAATCTTAATGTAATTATTCCAAATTTGGTATGTTAAAAATTCTCGATCATGTTGTTAATTAGTACAGTAGTGTTTTAGATATACATATATGTATGTCGTTCGCTCGATTTTGGTACACATTTATGGAATTGCATGGAAAACTTGGTGTATCACATGAAATTATAATTTCACCAGAAAATATCAGTAAATTCATCATCGCATAAAAAATTATAGTACTCATATTTAAAAGAACAAATTAATATGTTTAAATCAATATTAACCAAAAACAATCTGCTGTAAGTAATACAAAGTCGGCTGTAGCATGTAAAAACTTTAACGAAGTAAGTAGAAGAAATGACACAAAAATAGATAGGTAAAAAAGTCTACAAATCTAGAAGAACGTGTTCGATTATGGCAAAATAATTGCCAGGAACTACATGATAAACCACCAATGATCTAGTGGCGCAGCAATAGGGGGGGTCAGGGGGGTTCGGACCCCCCCAATAATTTTGATGGGGGGGTTGAACCCCCTCAATAATATTGACAAAAAATTAAATAAAATGTTAATAAAAAATTTAAATATTTATTATATACATATATATAACATATTCATACATATATATAGTATTATGTTAGATGTATGTATACACATACATCTAAGGGTGTAGTAACTTATAACAAAGGATTTACAATTAATATGGAGTATAATAAAGCTTTCAAGCCTTTATAAATGATATCAACTAAAGAAAATGAAAATATGAAAAATAATCGCAGATGTTTACATATTATATTTAATAATATGAAGGTATGTTATTTATTGTTTTTAATATTGATTATTTATTAATATATATAAATTAAAATACATACAGGTATTATGTAAACAAAATATATCAATAAGAGGTAAAACACATGATGAAGGAAATTTTATTGAAATGTTGAAACAACAATCAATTTATATCCCTGAACTGAAACAATGGTTACATAAATTATCAGAAAGAAAAAGACATTTATTAAGTTGGCAAATCCAAAATGAAATTATACAGATGTTCTCAATTGAAATTTTAAATGTTATTTTAGCGGATATAAAAAAAGCCAAATATTTTAGTATTATGTCAGATGGTACACAAGATATGAGTAGAAAGGAAAAGGAAGCTATATGTATACGATATGTCGATAGTAATCTTAATATTAAAGAAGAATTCATTGGTAATTATTAAAATTAACTAATATATAAGTATTATTATAATATATTTTACAAATTTATATATATATATATATAGGATATTATATATAATATATATATATATATATATTTATGTGATATATTTTAACAGGTTTATATAATGTTGATAATACAAGTGCTGAATCGTTATCAAATATGTTAAAAGATGTTATGATTAGATGTCAATTAGATATTACAAATCTTAGAGGATAATCTTATGATGGAGCCTCCAATATGGCAGGTATTTATACCAAAACTAATGAAAGAACAGCCTCTGGCGTACTACACCCATTGTGGTGCACATAGGGTAAATTTAATAGCACAATCTATATCTAATCACGAAAATCTAAGGGATATAATGTCAATGAGCAATTCAGTTGGTAAATTGTTTAATAATACAATACAATTTAGAAATCTTTTTAATAATATAACCAATAAAATTCGTCCATTATGTCCAACACGGTGGACTGTTAGAAAGGAGGCTAGCCTAAAGTAAATTCTTCTAAAGCAACCATGATATCTTTATATTTATCATGGTTGCTTTAGAAGAATTTACTTTAATAAACGATATTTCGAATGACCAAAAAATAATTGCAAAATCATATTCAAAAATGATGAAAAAAGATACAACATATTTTATGCTAAAAATTGGTTTTTAAATATTCAACCTGCTTGATATATTAGTAAAATGTTTTATGTGTTCACCATCTACTTTAGATAATGTTAATGTATCGATTGATATATGTAAAGATGAAATTAAAGATTATAGATTACATTTTTATAAAAGGAAAAACGAAATATATACGGAAATGATAGATTTGGGAATTAAAAAATCTATAAAAAAAAGAAGATCATTTTCAATAAAAAAATACAATGGTACATCAGACGAATATAATCCACCCGATGTTGACACGTATTTAAGGTTAAATAAAAAAAACATTCTATATATACATAACATATATAAATTTATAAATAAATATATATATATATATATATATTGTATTGCATTGTATTGTATTGTATTGTATACATTCGGTGGATTCCTTACATACCATACCAGAAACTTAGATGGAGTCATTTAATATTTATAACTATTATTAATAACCCTAAAGTCCCTTCAAAACAACTCTTAACTCTTAATGTGTCCCTGGTTTTAACTAGAGCCGATGAATTTAATACAAATTTAATTCATCACTTCTATATATTATTTTAAGACTCATTTTTTAGTTCGGCCTGGGAACTGTACCCAGGCCTATAGGCCAGTATACTGGTTCGAAGTCAAAAACCTTAGCCAATTACGCTATCGAGTCAGTATAATATATATATATATATATAAATATATAATAATTCCTAATTATATATATAATTATGCTTGTTTACAGAAATAAATCCTATGAACTTTTTGACAAAACAATTGTCGAAATCGAATCACGTTTCTCTAAAGATGATGATAGTTGGGTATCATATTATAAACTCCAGGAAAGTCTTTTAAAGATCGATTATATAAATGAGGAAGAGGTTAGATAATATAATAATAATAATAATAATAATAATAATAAGATGTACATTACTTTTAAATAATTGCATTAATAGATCAATAAATATCCTGAATTTAATATTCGGTATTTGAATTTGGAGCTTCCGATTTTAAAAAGAGGTAAACATGATAGCATTGTCGACGTAGTTACATACTTGAAATCATCTGAATCTATAAGAACGATATTACCAAATTGTGAACAGTTGGTAAGAATACTGTTGACACGACCTACAAATTCAGTATCCTGTGAGAGAAGCTTCTCAGCCCTACGAAGAGTTAAAACATGGCTGAGATCAACAATGAAACAAGAAAGGATAAATAATTTATTAATTTGCCATATTCATCAAGGATATATTGATGATATTGATATAGATAAATTACTAGATAATGTTATCAGTAGAAATTATTGGCGAAAATCAAAATTTTTTAAATGAATAACTACAACGATATATAATTGTTATTTATTTATTATATATAATTCTATATTCTCATCGATGATGATATTGAATACTTATATTCTATATGTATATACTTCTAATATATATATATTATATTACTAAAAATATAATAGCGTTATAAATATTTTAAACACATGACCCCCCCCCAATGAAAAAATCGTTCCTGCGCCACTACAATGATCTATAGATCTATTATATATAATAATGACAACATTATTAAAATTGTACAAATTGATAATATCAAATGAATAAATCATTAAAAAATGTCCTTTCACTCCTGACGAAATAATAGAAGCTATATAGCTATATAAAACCTATATGTTTATAAAATAGAAAGCTGAATATAAAATAGCCTATTAAAGCTTATAAAATAGAAATATGTAGGTCAAGAAGAAATATTATCAGAAGTATGGAAGCTAGCTGAATTGTAAGATGTCTCACTAAATTATTGCTATGGTGTATATTCCCAAGAACCTATAGATTGATTCATAATAGTATAATTCTTATAAGAAATATAGGGGGAAGTAACCTTAACATTTTATGATTCAATATGTGTATTCAAAAATTACAATATATTAATATTATCTATTTTAGATATTATTGTGATTTTAAAATTGTATTTAATCTTTTTATACAAGAGATAACGGACATGGGTATCGAATACGGACACCCTGTGTTATAATACGGACACCCTATATACTACTAGATAAACTATATATTATTGATGAACCAATCAGATAAATTACAATTACATTATTTATAATTAATTGTATGAATAATTTAATGTAATTTAATTAGTAATTAATTTATTGTTTTTTATTATTTATTAATTAATAATACAATTTAAGTATCTAAATAATATTTAGAATTATACTATTTTATAAAATGTTACTATTTATGTTACATTTTTATATTTAGCTTCATTGGTGGTATTAATATTATAACGCACGCGATTTTTATGAAAATTAGAATAGATCACACGATGCTCGCTGATTGGTTATAGGGTGTCCTTATTAATACATCTATAATGTCCGTATTATCGACGTATATGACCTCTAGACATATGCTTTAACTTAATTAATATTTTATAACAAATAGAGCAATTATGTATATAATGTTTAGAATGCTTTAGTGTTTAATAATATATCGATACATTTGTATATTCTTGAGAAAGTTTTATAAAACTTATAAGTTGACATTTTTTTTCATAGATAAAAAAAACGTAATAAAAATATCAGTTTATTGTAGGATATATATCAGAACTATTTTGAATAATTACAAATTTAAAAATACTAATTTAGACCATGTATATATTACGGATTGTATATAATATATATTATAATTATAAATAGTTTATTCATCACACATTTGTGTGTAGAATTTATGGTTTCTGTGATACATATAGGATTCTATAGAGTTTCCATATTCGGTTACTTTCCCCTATGTCTATAGAAGGAAGTATACTTCCTTTTAACAAAAATGGAAATATTCTTATCACATAGAATTATCGTGGAATAATTCTAATAGAAATTCCCTCTGGTATAACCATGGTTGCAGTAATATAATATAACTGCAGTTATGCTAATAAATAGGATAATGACATACATCAATCCTATTCTAACGACAATTCAGAATAGATTCCGAACTAATATGTTTACGTCAGGAAAATACCCACTATTCACAGTAAATTGAAGGGGAGTAATTTAAAAAATCTGCCTTCTACACTATTGCAAGAGTGTATAATAAACATGTTTATAAACTTTCAAAAACTTTTGATTACATAAATCGTAGAAATATAAGTTTAATGTAGAGAAATAAAAATTAATTTGCCAATGATTTTCTCCTCTGGAATTCGAAATAAAGATAATGATCGCTTGAACGAACACAATTCAAAGCAAACGAACAAATAAGTGCAATTAATTATAGATATGTAAGAAAGAAACGAATCATCGTAAGCTCAACCTGTTAATATAATATGTATATAAATATGAATCTAGGAAAAAAAAGAACAGGAAAAAAATAATAGGAAAGCAAATAGGAAGAAAACAAGAAAAAAAATATCCGATATGTAGTTTATTAATTGTAAAGCAAGTCTTTTGTTGTATCTTATATTTATCAATGGATATTATTAGTATTTTTATACAATATATTATTTCCTTATTACAAATGATGACAAATAGGCTTACACGATTTTAAAGGCTCATTCAGGGATATAATGCAGGTAAAAAAGCAAGTAATACCAAACCAAACCAATTAAACTAAACAAACCCAAAATATCAATCCGTAATATATACATATATATATATGCTTACTTGCTTAATTTCGAGGATGATCTTCATCGTCTACTCGAACATCAGTATGAGTCAACTCCCGCCAAATATCTCTATCGAGCATTCTGGTTCTTATCACTTCCTTCTCTAGGAGACCATTGTCCTTTTTTAACACATCAACATAGTTCGATCGTCAGCGACCTCTGTTAGCTTTGCCTTGTGTTGGTTCCCATAAAATTAGCGGGTGTGTGTATAGTTCCGGATGCCGTATACAGTGTCCAGCCATTCTCATCCTTCTGGATTTTGTTTTAGATGAAACAAGAGGTAGTTTACAGTTTTTATTTGTGGAGTGTTCTTGCCAAGATATATTTAGGACTTTACATAGCATTCGCGTGTATGTGCCATCCAGTGATTTCTGCTGTTGAACAGTCAGTGTCCATAACTCAGATCCATAGGTTAGTACACTTTCTACGGTTGCTACAAAGAGTCTTCTTTTAAGTGGTAATTTTATCTTAGACTTCCATATGACGTGCATGCTATGTAGTGCGTTCCATGCTAGAGCCTGTCTCACTTTAATTTCATTTTGTGAATAATTGATCCAAGAACCAAGGTATTTTAAGTCTTTTTCGACTTGTAATGTTTGACCATCAGCTGTTTTTAAGAATATTTATGCAGGTGTGTTAAAGGCCATTAATTTAAGTATTTAAGTATTCAGATGTAGTCCTACTTTTTTGCATTCATACTCTACCCTTAGAAGTAACTCCCTGGCTTGACTTACAGTGTTAGATAATAAGGCTATATCATCAGCAAAATCTAAATCTGTTAACACAGTTAAATGCAACCTTCGACTTCTGCGAGGGACAATAGTAAATCATAATTCCTCTTTATATCCATTGATTGCTTTAATTAGTGCATAATCTAATACAATAATAAATAGATAAGGTGATAAAGTATCCCCTTGTAGAACTCCTGCTACTATGTCGAACTATTCATATACACCATCTGGTGAGTATACATGTGCTCTAGTATTAGCATAGCTCCCATTTATTGGTAAATTATTATCCGTAATTCCCTCCAGAATCCTTCTTAATGCTAGTATCTGACCGACTTTTATTCTCTTCTGTCTGAATCCATTTTGTGTGGGTCTAAGTAGAGGATCTAATACCGGACGTATTCGATTGAGTAGCATACGATTGTAAGTTTTGGCCATTATAGAGGTGAAGCTAATTCCACGGTAGTTGTCAGCTTTGGTGAGATCTCCCGATTTAGGTACACGTACTATGTTAGAAATGTTCCATAGGTCAGGCTGTTCACTGTTTATATATGACTTGTTTATGATATCAAGCACAATGTCATCAATTGGAACATATTTGAGTACTTCTGGCATTATATCATCTTCCCCAGCGCTTTTCCACATTTTATTGATATTTTCGCTCTCTTATATTTATAAAGTGTAAATATGTCATATTGTATGTGCAAGTTTTCAAAAACTGGAGGTATTTCTTCATTTTCATCTGTCACTTCAGGTGAGTTCCCGAGAAGTTTTCTGAAGTGTTCATACCATAGAACAACTCTATCCTCTGCATTATTACCATTTAACTGTGGTGACTAGGTGACTTTCCTGCCAGATATTTCATTGATCAAGTTCCAACTTTCTAGATATCTCATTCCCAGATCAGCTTGCTCAATTACAATCACTTTCTTTTCCAACTATTCGTCATTAATTACTTTATACATTTGGAACAACTCTATTTTTTTTATATATACTCTAAGAGTTCGATTACTTTGACATATTTTCTGAACAAGTTCTTTATGTGCGGAAGTTATGGCTTCCCGAGCATTAATAATTCGTGGATCTTGAGAATTCAATTTCATTTTAAGTTTTGGAATTTTCCTCGTGCATCCTATCGCTGTCACATTAATTGCTTCCACCAAACGTTCATACATATATATATATTATATATTGCAGAAATTTATATTATACATTTTCAACATTTATATACAAAATTATTGTAATTTATTTTATAAACAAATACAGGATTAGTTATTTTAGAAAACATAATCATTTTTTATTATTAAGAAATATATTTATTTTAGCGTTATTTTTTTATTTTTTCTGTTTATTGTTTTCCGTTATTTTTGACTTGTTATTTTTTAGAATTTGTCACAATTAATTTAATTTATCAGATTTAGTTATTTCAGAAAACATAATAATATGTAGGGGAGAGTGCTCTAATATCGACATGCACGTAATATCGACACCCTAGAGATCTCCTAAAATATAATTCCAATCAAAAAATAATTAATGTATGAAATGTTAATCACTAAAATTCTAATTCATTTAAGTATAATTTTTTTTATAAATATTTATATTTTTTGATTTATTAACAAAAAACTGATTTTTTTGTTACAACTCTAAATTTATGAAATTTTTGAAGTACAATATCGATTCTCAATCGTTTAAAACTTGAGATATTTTAAATATTTAAAGTACACCTTATAGATCTAAATATATTTTATAATATGCCGAAAATATTTTGTATTTGTCTTAATTTGTTGCAAAGTTATTAACGTTTCCCTAAGCAACATACATTTTCATAATACCGACACCCCAATGGCACGTAATATCGACACCCCTTTCTGTTATATAACCAATTAGTTGTATTTTTATTAAATTTGCGTGCGTTATGATAATATTCATTAAATTTTAGTCATACAATAATGTACACATATACCTATATATATATACACATAAATACACACACACATACACACACACACACACACACACACACACACACACACACACACACACACACATACAAATACACATACACACACATATATAATATATATTTTTATATATATATATATTATTATATATTATATATATATATATATTATATATAATATATAATATATATATAATATAATATATAATATATATATAATATATATTTATATATATATATATATATATATATATATTATATATCATTATTTATTTATTTTTATATATTCTCAACACTTGTGAGATTTTAAAATATAACGAGTGTTTATAAATAAATAATTACCTCACATTACTTTACCTATATATATATATATATATATATATATATATATATATATATTGTGTGTATGTGAGTGTGTGTGTATATGTGTATATTATTAGGTATGTCTCTTAAGTTAATGAATATCATATATATATATATATAATTGTATATTATATTATACACAAATATACCTTCATTGAGATTATATTCCGGGTATACCTATAGAGCTGTACTTTATACACCACTCACGAAATCCTTCTAACTCGCTTTAGTGATCAATGATTTTATGTTACCTATATAAATACCAATATTTAAATAATTTTATTTAATTATAGAGATAAATAATACTATTATATTTTGATTGATATTGTAATTCATAATATAACAGTGTACTTATCTTTTCGTTATATTATTATGCAGTGTATACCTGTTATCAATTGTGTCTACCTTAGAATGTAACTGTCTCTCTGAAACTATATAGGTCTACTATGTATGTAGTATTCGAATTATAATTGTATAAAAGTATTCGAATTATAATTATAAGATATATCCAGAATTATACCTAACATCATATTAGATTATATTAGAAAAATAATTTATTTGTACCCTTTATATAACAATTATATTATTAATAGTATGTGTACTAAATGAATATTATAATTATAAAAATACGATTTATTGATTCTACTTGAAATAAAATAGACTTACTGTAACAATATAGAATTCCTAAGGTTCAATTTTTTATTTAGAAAAATAAATTTACAATTAATATTTTATTAAATATATATAAATAAATTTAAATATTATGTAATCTAATAGAAGTTCATGAATTATATATAATTTTAACTTGTTTTATATGCAATACAAAAGGTACATAGATAATATATTATAGTAGATATCCATTTATATTATATATATGATAGTATACTATACATTTATTTTTCTGAAGATAACATAACATTATTCTACATTACATATAATTTATTTTAAAATGTTATATATCTTACATTATTGAACATATAAGTTTATATTATAATTCATGTATATATGTATCCAATATGTGATTATCTTGAAACAGGTGATAGGTAGGCGGACTCATCTATATAATATATAACTTAAATTAATAACTAATGTATATTTAAGAACTTAGTATGTATTATGAAGTAGTAATATTATATTTTTATCTATAGATGTATAGTTAAATATATGTCTATGAATTAATATTAATTTATTTAAATTGAATTTAAATATGGTATTAATTATTTAGTATATATAAATAAATAATAAATATTGTAACATAATTAGATATTAAAATAAAAAGATATTAATTTATTTAAATTGCAATCTAATATGGTATAAGACTATAAAATATATAATATTTATTTATAAATAAATAATAAATTGGATAGTATAATAAATAAATAGAAATGGATATTAACATTTTTTAAATTACGTATAAAATCACAAATTGTAAATGTATTAATATCATGTACACATTTCTCATGGCACCATAACTTATATTTGGTGTTATAGGAAATGTGTTATGGGATTTATTTGATGGGGTTATTTGTGGAGTCATTTCTGGTGTAGGTGACGGTGACCTAGTAGACATTCTAGTATACGACGGTGTATTGTTTATTATAATACGAATATTCTTATCATCCTGCATTAGGTTGATTACCAGTGTTTCATCTTCGTGAGTTTTCACGTTAATAGTTCTCTGCCCTTGAATATGAAAATATAGTTTTAATACATATTATATGTATAACATATTACTATGGGTATAATTAATAATATTATAAATTATATATATATTAACTTGAAACTCTTTAAAACATAAATCTTATAATTATAACCTATAACATATATATATATATATATATATATATATATAAAAAGTATTATTTGAATTGAAAACTATTATATAAAAAAACTATCTATATATAAAATAATGTATATTTATTTGTAATGTAATTAATATAAGTAACTCTGTAAAGTATGCATATTATATAATAAACGTATTATTTAAATTGAAACTAATTCTGTCAAACGGAAAAATACTCATTAAAAAACTTAAAAAACGTATACCTAAAGTAATATATATTAATTCTAAGTTATTCTAAAACTTATTCTAATAATAAATCATGCATGCATGTATATGCATGTATATGTACATGCATGTTATATAACAATCGCCTTATTTGAAAATAACATTATTCTATATAAATTATATTAATGAATATAGTTAATATTAATAAGTTACAAAAATAAGTTAATATATGTAATAATATATAATATTACAAGTAGGGTATACTAATTATATATAAGTTTATCTTAATATCAAGATATAAATAATTAAAAATTAAAAATATACCTCTATTATCTGGAAGTGTTGATGTAGAGCAGCAGGCAGGGCTTGTTTGTAGGTAACTCACAGTGGATGTATCTATATTATGATAACAAGTATATTATATAACATCTATATACTATTGTACTACATATTATTTCAATAAAATAACTATATATATATTAATTATATAATTATAATTGTATAATTGTAAATATAAATATTATTATAAATTAAATATAATAAATTATTCTAATATTAAATTATGTATGTAAACTCTAATATAATATTATGCTAAATAACAAACGTATTATCTTAACGTAAACTATTTAATATAAAAAATTATACATCAAGTAATATATGTAAACTATCGTATTAATAAATCGTGTGTTATATTACTTAAAATAAAAAACGTATACAACTATAGTTTATAGAAAAGGATGCAACTACGTAATACCAAAGGGCTTTGGTAATACTATATATATATATATATATATATATATATATGTATATATATATATATATATATATATATATATATATATATATATATATACATATATACATGTATACATATATACATATACACATTTATATAGTATATGTTAAAATTACTAGTAAAATTTCCATTACATATAAAAATAATGTAACAATAATGAAAATATATTATAGTTTATATTTACTGTTTTACTATTATTTTACTATTATTTTTAATTTGAATGTATTTTTTATAAAGTTAATTTAATTAATATCATAGATACTTGTAGATTTATTTTAAAGTATTACAAGTTATTTATTTTTTATAAATTTAATTTAATTTATATTAGTAGGTACTATATTACCTAGCAACTAATATACCTTGACATATTTATAAGACATATCTAGATATATAGACTATATAGACCATTGAATGATTATTTATTAGTGTGATATTTAATTCTCAAAATATATATATTCCACACATATACAGACATATGTGGACTAATTTGTTATGTTATTACATAGCATACTATTATTTGAATAATTATATTAATGTAGATAAAAATTATATAATTATATATAGGTATATATATATATAATATGAATTTAAAAATAATTAAATAATTAAAATTATATCCTATAAATCTTATATAGGTAAATAAATATATGCATATATATATTACATATGTTATAATTGATATTCAATGGCACTATATATGTATGTATGTGTGTATAATAACCAATATCACGAGATGCATGTTCAAACTCTTCAGTATAGTCCCTAGTTCTCACCGGGTTATCTGTACACATATTTGATTATTATTATATATATATATATATTTATATACATATCAAAATATTATATAATTATAGCTATATATATATAATGAATTTAAAAATAACAAAATATAAAATAATTAAAATTATAAACTGTAATTTATCTATAAATCTTATATAGGTAAATAAATATATGCATATTACATACGTTATAATTGATATTCAATGGCACTATATATATATATATATATATATATGTATGTGTGTATAATAACCAATATCACGAGATGCATGTTCAAACTCTTCAGTATAGTCCCTATTTCTCACCGGGTTATCTGTACACATATTTGATTATTATTATATATATATAGATCAAAATATTTTATATTATGCACATATTGTATTAAATAGTATGTATTACATGCATATAATAATAATAAGTATATATTGAAACCGCAATACATATATAGATTATTGTTCAATATTGTTATAGTTATCATTTAAACTACGACAAATCTATATATTGATTTATAAACGTATATCATTATTTTTAGTACTATTAATAACCTGTCTCACGAGCAGTATTAGCAAAGCCCTTTGGTATTAGTAAGTAGTACATCATCTAGTTCGTGGGAGTCATCCAGCAGATATGGCAGACAGGCTATAGTTATATAGTTATTATATATATATATACATACAGATCAAAATATTATATAATTATGACTATATATTATGACTATATATATAATGAATTTAAAAATAACAAAATATAAAATAATTAAAATTATAAACTGTAATTTATCTATAAATCTTATATAGGTAAATAAATATATGCATATATATAATTCATATGTTATAATTGATATTCAATGGCACTATATATATGTATGTATGTGTGTATAATAACCAATATCACAAGATGCATGTTCAAACTCTTCAGTATAGTCCCTATTTCTCACCGGGTTATCTGTACACATATTTGATTATTATTATTATTATATATATATATATATATAAATAAAAATATTATATAATTATGCACATATTGTATTAAATTTGGGTATTTTAATTAATGCACGACATGCGCGACATAATGGACTAATGCAGTAGTTCAATGTTTAAATGTATACATTATTTATACATATATTTATATATAATATGTCTAGATATATTAGTAGCCAGTGGCTACTAGCCACTAATATTATTTAAATGTATACATTATTTATACATGTATATATGATATGTCTAGATATATTAGTAGCCACTAATATTAATTAAATTACATTTATAAAAAAAATATTAAAATTTATTTAAAATAACAAGTTAATTAATAAAGAGTAATACTTTAAATAAATCTACAAATATCTATGACATTAATCCAATTAAATTTATAAAAAATACATTATAAATATATACATTTATTTAAAATAACAAGTTAATTAATAACAATTAATACTTTAAATAAATCTATAAATATCTGATATATTAATCCAATTAAATTTATAAATTTATAAAAAATACATTATAAATATTAAATATTGAATTAATAGTACTCAAATTATTTCCACCTATCTATGTACATTTCATTATGTCTATAAATAAAACACGAGTGGCACGTGATAATAAAATAAAATAACTCTATTAAAACTAACTACAATATTAAATTTATTTACTACTTATTTTTTTAATGTAATTAGAAAAATGTTACAAATATTATTTGTAGATTTATTTTAAATTGATATTTAATTTTAATGTATTTTTTATAAAGTTAATTGAATTAATATCCGAAATATTTGTAGATTTATTTTAAAGTATTAAAAGTTATTTATTTATTATAAATGAAATTTAATTTATATTATTAGCTATTAATATATCTAGACATATTTGTAAGACATATATATATAATATGAATTTAAAAATAATAAAATTATAGACTTAAATTTCTCTATAAATCTAGACATATAGATTAATTTTTTAATAAAATGAAATGATTATTTATTAGTGTGATATTTAATTCTCAAAATATATATATATTCCATACATATACAGACATATGTGGACTAATTTTTTATTTTATTACATAGCATACTCTTATTTGAATAATTATATTAATGAGGATAAATTAATGAGGATAAAAGTAATATACTTATATATATATATATATATATATATATATATATATATATATATATATATATATATATATATATATATATATATAATATGAATTTAAAAATAATATAATTATAGACTTAAATTGATCTATAAATCTTATATAGGTAATATATATATATATATATATATATATATATATATATATATATATAATATATTATATATATATATTTATTTAAATGGAAATTAATAAAAATATAGTTAAATAGAAATTAATATTTAATACAAATTTATCTTAAATAGCATGTATTAAATATAATTATAATAATATGTATCTATTGAAACTGCGATATATATCATCAATATAAAGAAATATTTATATATATATGATATATATATATATATATATATATATATATATATATATATATGATATGTTAATAAAATTAAATGATTATTTATTAGTGTGATATTTAATTCCCAAAATATGTATATTCTTATATATAATATTTAATATATATATATATAATATGAATTTAAAAATAATAAAATTATAGACTTAAATTTCTCTATAAATCTTATATAGGTAATAAAATAAAATGTATCATTAAAATAAATGTATCTTAAATAGCATTTATTACATAGGTACATATAATTATAATACTATGTATCTATTGAAACTGAGATATATATCATCTATATAAAGAAAGATTTACATCTATGATATATATATACACTTATAATTGTATTCACTATATATTGCACATATAGCATAACATATATCATATAGAAATCTTATTCTAGTATATAAAATAACTTATATTTTTATTCTAAATTTTACTTTACATATGTATTATATAATTAAATATATAATGTATAATTTAATTAACATATTAGTTAAATAATTCGTTTTTTAGATATTTTCTATTATATTTGTTTTAAAAAGCGATTAAATATAGATTTATTACGAATACATTTGATAACAAAACGTAATTAAAATATTATTATTGAGAAATAAGTTTATTTTTTTATATCATATATAAATATATATATATATATATATATATATATATATATATATATATATATATATATATACCGTATACAGTAACTTATCAATACATTATTGAAAAATATACATTACTGATATACGAAAACGAAATTAATTACAATTGCATAATTGTTTACGAGATCGTATCGTACAATGCATATATATATATATATATATCAACATATCAACTTTGTTAATATGATTATATTAAATTAACTGTAGGAAGATTATATTAAATTAACCTATAATATATATATATATATATATAAACTGTTATAACATAATACTATAGTATACTACAGTATTAATAAGCTTATTAATTATAATCTAAATATATAACGTATAAATATGTAGTATTACAACACAGTTATAGCAGGTATAATAACTCAATTAATTATTAATTTAATAATTAATAATTAAATAATAATTATATTTATTAGACATATATTTAGATCATAGGTATGTTGTTATTATTTATTAAAACATCGTTATTATTATAATAATAATTATAATAATTATATTATATATAATATAATATATATATAAGATGATTTTTCTTATAACATTAAATAAATTAATAAGTAAAAATAACACATATATAAATATATATATATATATATATATATATATATAATATAATGTGCTTTGTATGTATAAATATATTATCTATCATATTATTACTAAGTAATTGTGATATACTTACTTTTTTAAATTGCCTATCAAGCTACTTCTAGGAACTTTGTACAATATTGAGGCTTGTCTATTTGACATTCCATTCTGTACAGCAGATAGCGCATTTTTCATTGCTTCTTGTGGGTATTATAATCGTTTCATATTTAATAATACTTTATTTTATAATACTTATAGAGTAGATATTAATAAATTGATATATTATTATAATAATGAAAAATTCAAAATATTTATTCAAAATAAATATTAATTGCGTGCGTTAACTAAAAGTACGCGCGCATTCAATTCTGATTGGATCGTGGATATTAAATAATATATGGTATATCTAAATATAGATATATTTAGGGTGTCGATATTATGTGCCAGGGTGTCGATATTCGAGTCAGTGCCTATAATATCGACACCCCTGTTATCTCAGAGTTAAATATATTAAATTACATTTTAAAATAGCTATTATATGTATATACCTAGTGTATACATATACATAAAATTTTGAAACATTTAATTGAGAAATAATAAAGTTATGGTGATTTATTGTTAGGGTGTCGGTATTCGAGTACTCTCCCCTATTATTAGGATTAAATTGAATTACATTTTTTTTCCGTTATTGTTTTCTGTGATTTTTTTTCCTGTTTTTTGTTTTATTATTTTCTTCCGGTAATAATATATATATATATATATATATATATATATATTGGATATTAAGAATTAAAAATAGAAAAAAAATTTATTAATACATATTTTGTATTATTTCCATAATATCCATAATAACCTACCTTCAAAAATTCAATTAATATATTAAATATTTAAAATTAGCATGTTAATTTACTTTTCAAATATATTCATTACTATCATAAATATTATATAAAATTACAATATAGATCAAAGTAAATTAAATTATTTGTCAATCATTTAATTTATAATGTATTAAAATAATAAATAAATAATTTAATAAATCTAATATCAAATAGTAAATCATTCCCTAATTTACGTAAGTACCTACTGCAAGAGCAAAATCAGTATCACCAAATGCAAAGAGTAACAGTGACACAATCTATAACATTATATATTTCCCACATCGAGGGTGGTTATTAGGTATACTATTACGAATGTCGGCTATATGTTGCTTGCTATAATAAACATAGTTAAAATTTAATAATACTATTTAAATTTCATATTTTTAGGATACCAAATTAGATATTATGATTACCTTTACAACTAGAAAAAGTAGGTTTGCTAATTATAAATAATATTTACAAACGATATTTATTATATATTTTTTAGGATATTATACCAACAAGTTAAATAAAATATATAAAATAATAATTAATAATAGAAATATTGAACTCTATAAAATTAAATTATTATATAGAAAATATCATAAATATCATATATATGTGTGGTTACTCATTTACTAATAAATATTACATTATAGGATAATATTTCATAAGCTTGTATTTAACATATATTTGAATAATCTAACATTACTTCTGGTTTAATTTAATACTTTTAATAAAATACAAATAATAAATTTAAAAAATACTGATATAATATTTTCATAGATGAAATATGTTTAGATGTGTGTGTTTAGATGTATAATATGGTCAAGTTAGTTTTCTCAATAAATAAATTTATAATACATTTTCTAAATACTAAACAAATTAATATAATTGTATTTTCTAAAATATAAATCTATGATTAATATAGATATAAAGTATATCTTTTAGGAAATCGAGAATACAAAATGTATTCCTGTTCATTTTATTATACAAATGAAAAAACTTCTAATAAATTAATATTATTATTATATAAATGATGTACAATATATATATATATATATATAAATACCACTAATAATTATACTTATATGACTAATACTTTCCCCCCGTTTCTAGTATGACTGCTTTCTAGAATAAGTACTTTATTAATAATATTACATCAATGCTGTTTCTTCAAATTCTTAAATATTTGATCTCACTGAAAATTATTTTTATATTACACAACCCTATTCAAATTATATAATAAAATATTATTATATAATTAATTTTATTTTCTATTATTAATTTTAATTTTATATATCTATTAGATAATATATAATTATAAAAATCTTATATATATATTGTTATTGTTATTTTTATTTGGTGGAGTCCTTTCATCCCATCCAGGAACTTAGATGAAGTTTTCACTTATAACCATATATGGGTCTAATGTCCCTTCGAAGCCGCTCTCATGTTAAGGCATCCATGGTTTTAACGAGAGCCGATCATTTATGTATACACAATTATATAAGATCACTTCTAAATAATATTTTAAGACCCATTTTATAAAATTAATTAATGGTCCGGACCAGGGTCGAACCCGTGTCCTACAGCTTGTGTGTCTGACGCCTTAGCCACTGTATATATATAAAGTATATTATATACTTTTCATATTTGGTATTTTATAATCTTATAATTATTATGATGATTAAATAATATATATTATAATAATTAAACTGAAATATACATATTGGAAATTATTTATAAAATATTTATAAAATATATATATTTTTATATTAACATAACATTTAAAAAAAAATTACTAAGATGTTGACTTATTACTTTGTATAGGTTACTATATTTGTGTATTATACCCCATTTAATATTATTCAATTATATATATATATATATAAATGTATATTATTTTTAAATGAATTAATTTAATTATTGATATCTATGAACCTAATTTTTTTAAACACATATGTTTCCTATATTAAATATTTAATTATTTAAGTTATTATAAAATAGAATAGAGAAAATAAACATTAAATGATAGATATATGGTAAACTACATATATATATATAAATATATATATATATATTAATGTAATTATAATTTTTTATAAATCAGAAATATATATGATATAAATATATTTATAATAAAATAAAATATATTAGTAAATAAATTTATTTATACCTAAAAAAAGTACTATACTTAGTAAAATATATTATAGTAATTATTATATATACATTATGTATATCATTAAGCCTATATTCATTTATGACTATATTGCAATGCAGCTATTCGATATATTTACAAATTCAATCTCTAAATCAGAAATGGATTCAACTCTACTCAACATTTTCTGATATCGTAGTCTTGTGTCTATTGATCATTTCTTCTCTGAATTTCTCAATATCTGATTGACTATTAAATATTTAAATATAAGTAAAACAAAAAATTATATATTATTTATATGCAAACCTTACATGTACGAATACGATTCCATTGATCAAATTTAAAGTATCTAATACACTTGCCATTGTAGGTGCTTGAGTCTTCAAAAATAAATAATATATTAGGATTGTATTGATAATTATAAAAATTAACAATATGAAAATAGTTTATATCAAATAATATGATAAATCAATATTATTATGAAATTGTATTACTATAACAAAACTTATAACTATTTTATTTTTAATTTTATTTAATATTTATATATTTTCACTTATTAATTATTATATTATTTCATAAATATTAATTTAATAAATAAATAAAAGTATAATTCAAATATAGCTTTATAAATATAATATTACTCTTAAAAATATATATTGTAATATTTATAATTATATTTATTATATGTTTAATTAAAGATTGAATAAAGATAATTCATATAAATAATTGTAGTTAAAATATAAAATATAAAACAAAATATTAAATATTAAATTAAATTAACATATAATATAAAACATTTATATTTTATTAGAAGACAATAATATTATAATTTCATAGATATAAATGAAAAAATATAAATAATAATCTTATTATGTCTTTTTACTTGATAGAAGTTCAAAATATTAAATTTTAATATAACAATATAGATAACATATGATTCATATAAGTTATGAATGATATTGTAGAGAATGCGTAAATAATGATTCTCATGAATTATTTATATAATTATAATATGTCAACAAATTAATATTGTTTTAAATTAACATCTATTTTCTATTAATAAAATATCATATTTTTAATTTTCATATACATTGAATATTACCTTACATATGATTATGATTATCGTTTAGAAAAATTAAAGATATTTAAATAATCTTAATTAGTTAGTTAAATAATTAATTTTCTCAATATAAATCTAAATTTAAAAATTATATTTAATTTTATAAAATAATTAATAACCCAAGTATATTTTTTTACCCATGATTATATTAAAATAAATATAATATTATTTGAAACTAACATTTGTAGGGGGTAGGTGTGTTAATGTTTCTCCTTTTGTTATTTGGTTCATTGCTCGCTGTAACTGCACAGCTTGTGTCGTCAGTTGTTTCAAAAAGTGCATAGATTCTTTTGATCTCTCATGATTTACGCCGAGCTACATAAGTAAATATAAGTTACTATATAGATGTCTATTGTAAAGTATAAGAAATATAATATAATAATAAATTATACATACTAAGTCTTCGTAAATTGAACAAGCAGTCTTTTCATTAAGGAAGGCAGATTTATAATCACTTATGCATGCATAAGTTTTCGATAATAAGTGATAACTCGTTGCAACCGTTAAACTTTTATCACTAAAGAACCTATTTTTAATTGGATAAGGTATTATTATTTAGATATTTTATTTAATTTACAAACTTTATATTAAGTTCTAAAGCATTCTTCAAGAATTTTAAACCTAATTCAAATTCTCCAACTGCATGTAGAATTAATCCAATATTGCTCTAAAAAAATAATTACTTTAATGATTATTTGTGATTGGCTATATCATACAAACATCAAAGAGTGCAATTTGAGGATGATTTTCTCCATGGCAAATCAAAGCTAAATAGCGAGCTCTGTACATTAATTTCAATGCTGTCGATACTTGATTATTGGCAAAGCAATAAAGTGCTAAATGACTATATTCTGTAATTGTATTCGAACTATCAATGCCATGAACACGTTCTGACATTAATACAGCTCTTTGTTGGAATATTAATGCCTGTGATTAAATTTAAATAGGTATATGTAATTTTTTAAATAATTAAGATAAATAAAGATAAATATATAATATAATATAAATACCTCAGGATAATCTCCCATTATGTAATTTAATCGAGCCAGTAAATGTGTGCAAGCTTCAATTTCAACATGTAAAGCTCCGTATACATTATTAAGCAAGTTTAATGCCTCATTGATTAGATCAAATCCAATAACTAGTTGTCCTTGTTGGATGTTAGCTTGCCCACTTGTAAATATTTTATAAGCATCAGTTGCCTAAAAATAATGTTGTTATAGTCAAATAAAACTAATTTCTTATCATACAAACCCTAGGATGAATATTTTTAACAATAGGATAAAGGGAAACAATGTCTTCTTCTTGGAATATTTGCTTATTTCTTGAATCAAGTTGATAATCTTTAAGTAGAAGTTGTATACCTACACTTTTACATATTCTTCTTAAAAGTGAAACTCTTTGTATTTTAAATTTTTCTTGAATTGAATCAATAGTTTGTTCACTGAAAAATAAATCAAATATTTTAATAACAATTAATATGTAAGGTATCAAAAAATGATACTGAAAAAAACAAACCTTTCAACTTTATAATCATAATATGTTTCAACCTCATTAAATATCTTCTTCCATAAAGTTTTTGGTAACTCATTTGTCCAACTCATATCTGGTATAAATATTATAATTTAATATAATTTAGCATTATAGCATTATACATTTTAATATAATTCTATTAAATAAGAATATCTAAAACATCTCAAAGTTAAATATCATGTAAATAAAATAATATATCATATACATTGCATTAAATTTATAAACATCATATTTTATATACTTTACATTAAATAGTAGATATACATATATATATATATATATATATATATCTAATATTAATTGAATAATAAATAATAAAATAGAATATAATTGATATATATATATATTAGCTATACAATATATGAAAACTGAAAGTAAATATATACATTAACTATTTTTATTTATAATAAAAATGTCATTAGAGTAAATATATATCAGATAAATAGATAAAGATGATTTATATTTAGATAACTTATAAATAAAAAGAATTAATTTATAGATTGATATTTTATTCAATCATTATCGAATACTGCATTTAATATATTAAATTAAAAATTAATTATAACTAAAAATAAAAACCTTGTGGAATTTTAGATTTTTTCTTATTCTTCTTTCGGGCTTTTTGACTTTGAAGCTATTTTAAATAATAATTAAATAACATTATGAATTACAAATAATAAATAATAAGTACCTCATCAACCATAATATCACTATGGGGAGTAGAAAGAGATCCAATGAAACAATTGAGAAAGTGAGCAACTGATTGAGACATACATGTCATATCAACAGCTTGAATGTATGTCTTAAATATATGTTTAGTAGCACGACATATTAATTCTGATATACAAATTGTCTGCAAAATTTGTTATAATATATAAATGTTAATTATTATGTAAAACTAAATAAACCTTTAAGTACGTTAATGTAGGATGTTTTGTAACCATAGAAGTTACCTGACCAAGATATCGAATATTAATTCCACTGTAAATGAAATAGAATTTATGATATATGCATAATAATAATAATGAATATCTTACTTGTGATGTAATGTCGTACTCAATGCATGCCCATCTAATGGCCAGCTATCGTATTTTAAACATTCATTAATCTATATAATAATAGTATATTAATAATTAAATATTAAAATATTAGTAAAAAATAACTAACAAAGTTAGGAATTTGATTGACAACAAGGAATTCGCACGCATCTTTTATTAATTTCTGTCCTTTCTTTATTTCTTCAGACTAAATAATATATTGTTTATAAAATAATATATGTATGATTATTTATATAAACCCACCTCTGGATCAACATGTTTAACATGTGGTTGGAATAAATCAGGATTAAATGCAATTAAGAATTCAGTTTCACTTAGTGAACCAACAGCCTCTGTTGCTTTCTTCATTATATCATTAGATGACTCTTCATCTATTAATTATTTATTTTAATTCATTTTAATAAATTACAGATTTATATATATTACAAAGCATAAAACTGTATAGATTTATTCATTTTTTAAAAGACACAATAGTGAGGTTTCAACAGTAATTATACACATATTTTATATAATTATCTTATTTTTCAGCCATTAAAAATATATTTATAAATATATAAATAAAATAAATAATATGTATTAAACAATATTCTGTTCAATAATAAATACAATATTAATAAAAATATAATTATATGTGTAGGTTATTTAAATATTAATTTTAATATATAATTAATCTATTATTAAAAATATTTAATTAAACTTTAATTATGATCATAAAAAATAGATTTTGTTGAAAAAAAAAACTATTATTTCAAAAATCTAATTTGTATTTTATAAATTCTCAAAACAATATTTATTTAAAGTAATTTATTTAATTTAATTAATTATTACTATAATTATACCAATGATAATTTTATAATAAATAAATATATTTATAAATATACTAATAATCTATTAGATGTATTGTATCTGTTTAATTCTATAATTAATTTTTAATTATATATCCATATTTTGTTGATTAATTTAATAAAATATATGTAAATTAAATGATATATAACTGTATATAATTAATTTCTATAAATATATTCATTTAATTTGAGATAAACATAACAATATATAAAAGAATACAAGACATATTAATTAATTTGATTAATACTAACAGGAACTATTCTGACCACTAATAGATTCCATCAGTTTCTTAACATCATCATTATTTGATGGCGGCGTTAATTCTGATTTCTCTATTTCTGGATCATCAGCATTTTCTTTAGAAGATTCACCACCATTGGCATCAGTATTTGAAACATTATTTTCAGTGTTTGAAACATTATTCTCTGTGTTTCCATTAAGAATTTGTTCTAAAGTCTTTATTTCACCATTCTAGAGTTAATATTATAATATTATATTAATTATATTGTATGATATATTGTATGATATATAATGATATATCAAATATTTAATTAGTAAATTACCTGATTTTCATCTGATTTTTTGTCTTGTAATTTTTGTATTCTCCATTGTTGGAATAAAGAAGCAGCATGGCGAACAAACGTTATGTAGCGATTTCTAAATAAATGCAACAAATGTATAATAATTTAATGTTGTATAATGATAATGAATAATGATAACTAACTCAATAAAAGCATCAATAAGTTCTTTTCGTAAACAAACTAATCTATGACAATGAGTTTTTGGATATCCTAACGATACCATTTCATCAGATAATATTTCACCGCAATCTAAATTTTAAAATTATATTCAATAATTTGATATAATAATAATTTTAAATTTACTTACCTTTAATATAGTTAATATCAGGAGGAAAAGTACGTAAAAGGTCCAATACATAATGTCTTCCATCATTACCAATGATACCTTTACATTCCACAGAACTGTGCAACTCTATTGCTTTACCTTCATCATTAATAACACTATATAAATAAAATTGTAATTGAAAATTGTGTTAAAATTTATGAAATAAATATTAATATATGTATCCATAGGTGATTTAAATATCTACTGCAATACAATTTTATAATACTAATATTTAAAATGATTAACAGGAAATATCAGTTACATTCATTTTTAATATATTTTTATAAAATTCAATAAAATACAAATTGTATCTTGTAATAAACTTATTCAATATAATTATCTTTAACCTATGTGATTGTATCTTGAGTGATTTCGTTGTTTTTGCTAAGAGTTCTTTATATGCATCACAGGTTACAACAGATTTACCAAAATCAATACTTCCATAAACTACAGAATGTTCTTGTTCTCTTTCCAAAATACCTATATAATTATTATATAATAGTAATATTTTAATGTGACATATATGTTAAAATATAATCTATAATATATTAATAAATATTTCATCATTATTCAGAATCTGAATACAAGATACTATTAAATAAAATACATTATATTAATTTATTGAGATTATAATTATAGTGATGACAATTTTTATTATTATTAATAATATTTTAATTTAAAAAACAAACTTAAAATATAAGGACAATATTTAATATTAATTATTATTTATATTATATAATAATTTATATATAAATAAAATTAATATTTAAAAAAAACATTTTTAATGAGATTTTTATTTTTTCAGTTTTATTTTTAAATAATGAAGTAAACAATTTGTAAATTCCGTTATTTTATATATTATAATGAGATATCTAGACAATATAAATAAATTAAATTCCTTTAAATTAATAAAATGTAATCTATTCATTTTAAAATTTGTTTAAGGACATCCTTGTGTCACCAATAATACGCCCATATAATATGTAAAATGGGCCATATTTACATGTAAATAGATATGAAAACGCTATTTTCACTTTATTTTTTTTAATGGTCCACTGCATTTATTATTTGACTGATTGCGAACACATTTTCTGCTATATATTAAGATTATATATATATATATATATATATGTATCTATAGATTACCGTTTTTGTTTTTAATATAATTATATATTTCTATATAAAATGATATGTTGAAAATTACCAATAATTAAAAATTGTAAATTATTAAAATAAATACACATAAATAAAAATCTATTTAACATAATTTAACATAATACAAATAAAATAAATGGATACTGTGCCATGATATATATTCTTTATAAATTAGAAATTTTAGTGGAAAATATTGAATATTGAACCGTGTAGAAGATTTTTAACACAGGTATATAACCACAGTTAATTATTCTGAGTAAAATGGATTTGAAAATTACTAATTTATACTAACATTACTATTACTAGCTCTATAAAATATCGTTTATCAATAACTTCTAATGAATATAATTATCTGAAAATTTCGGAACATTAACATAATATTTGTCTGAATTGTAATTAGTAATAATAAAAATGTGAATTACATTTTTTTCTTCAAAATTTGGTGACACAAGGATTCCCTTAAACTTTTTAACAATGAACACATTTTAATTTATATGAATTATAATTTATCTTATAAAATATAGTTATTAAATATACCAAATATTTTACACATATAATAATCCATATATACGCAACATAATTAATAGTTCATCTAATAATGGTAGTATTGAACCAATAAAATATATTTAGTTTTATTCAGATTTGCATATAACAATGATTTCATGTTTCTATTAAATGACATGCAATCAGTTAGATCTATAATCACTTCATAGATAAGTATAGCATTTAAAACCAAAGTATTATATTGATATATTATATATTAGTAATGAATACTTAGTTTTTATAATATAAATAATGTTTGAACCATTTTTTTAACATTATAAAAGTGTAGAGTTTGGGACATTATAAATAACACAATTGTCCGAAATTACAATTTCCTATGTTGCACATTTATGTTTTATGTACAAAATCGAATCACACGATTTAATGTAAGTATTATATTTGTTCTTATACAATTCATTGTATATACTATATAATTATACAGTATATATCAGTTACTAATAGTAAATACATATATTGTATTAATACATTTTATTTACATTTATAATATATATATACTTTAATTTATACATATATATATATATATATATATATATATATATATATATGATTTGATGTAGGCATCATCAAGATAATTATAGAAGTTTATGCTTATAAAAATATAATATAAATAAATAAAATATAATATATAGAAATATAAATGATATTTAAATTGTAAATTAACCTGGAATAATTGATTGAGCTGTAACTCTATAACCCCTGTAGTCAATGACAACAGTCCCAAGTGTGTATAACTTGGAGGATTCAACAGTTGAGTACATCTTTACTCCTTGTAAATCAGATCCCTATGAAATATCATAGTATAATTAAAACAATCAGTAATTATTTTTTAAATAATAATATATATAAAGTGATTGATTTCTATGTTTATTTAAATACTAAATGTCATATATATAAACTTATAATCATGTATATATATATATATATATATATATATATATATAACTAATTAAAGAATCAATATTACTTATTCTAAATATTATTACTGATTATTTGCCATTCTAGGATCAAATATATGTAGTATTAGAAACAATATCGTCATTCGAAAAATAAATATTATTTAGTTAGATAATATTTTGATATTATATCTATATTAGAAAATATTTAAATACATCTAATTTATCTGATTGATTTATATACTTACAGGTGCGCTATAAGCTGCAGCATCACCACCAAAATCTTTATAATGATCCTTGATATCAAACCCTAAACTAAAGAATATATTATTCCATAAATACATTTGCATTTTAGAATCTTCTCCCGGATTAATAGCCATAATGTTTCCTTCAATTACTGCAACTGCTCCCCTGGTTGCAGCAACAACAAAATCAGAATGAACCTAATTAAAAAGGTAATATATATATAAATATTAAATATTATAAAATATTGAATTGCAATTTATTCTTGATTTATTAATGTATTCCTAAAACAATGGGTATGCCAATGTAAATATAATTATAATATTTATGTTCTACTATTATTATTAATAAAGTTATTTAAAATCTCAATAATAATATTACCATATAACCGTTTTTTACCAATTTACTGTAATAATAAATTATATAAATATACGTATACAAATTCTTAATATGAATATAAATTATTAAACAACCTGAAAAGACTAAGGTCTTATTTTGAAGCCATTTGGATAACAAAGAAAGAAAACTAGAAAACGAATACTATAAGAAAAAAGAATGAAATTAAACTATTCCAATAAACTATATATAGCTATCTATCTATCTATATTTAATATTAAAAATATACCTTAAATATAGCTCTTTCCCGAATTAGCCTTTCTGGTAAAGTTGTTTTTGGTAATTCTCTAGTAGTTTGTAACTCTTCATTCCAATCTCTGGTTTGCCCAGGAATATGCTCTTCATATCCAAGTCTTGAACTAAATGCTATTTTTGATATATTAAATAGTTGTAAATACAAAATATATATTAATACTAACCATCTTCTGCTCTTATTGAATCAATATTATGTTCTACTGGCGGTACCATCCATGAATAAAGCTGATAAGGTGTTGAAACACGTTCAAATGGATGTTTTTGAGATCTAAAAATAATATATAAATAAATAAATATATATATATATATATATATATATATATATATATATATATATATATATATATATATCATTAATTATAGACTATTTACCTCTTTTTTAGTAATGCTTGAAAATTTCTTTTAAATGAAACAGAAATTTGTCCTAATATGTCGATCAAAGAATGGTTTAATAATTTAGGACTGACAGGTTTTGGATTAAATTCATCTTGAGTTGATCTATAATAGTTGCATTATAAAAATAAATATAAAATATACAATTTAATAATACAATAAATAATCAATATATATGTATAACTTGTTAATATAGAATCCTCTGGTAGATGACGTTATATGATAATGTTTTCCTTCGTTGGTTACGATATATAGATACAATAGATCTCCATGCATTTTTCTGTTGCTGGGTGGAGGATTCCAACCACTATAAGTCATAACTTTAAGGCATTCCTGAGTTTTACTTTCACATGGATGTAATGGTGTCAATGGCCGTTCTGTAGATCCAGGCATTATATACTCTGGAGGTGTGCAATCCATACAATCCGGCCTACTAGATTTCTTATCAAGTATATCTCCGGCCGTGATAATATTCAAATATGAAAGGGAATTACAATCAGCTCCTTGATAAGCATCATGATTATTAATGGACTTCAAGAGATCTCTAACATGTCTGACATGTATTCTTGCTTCTCTTACGGTATAAGGTTCTATAAATTATTAAAAATTAAGTCAATATGTATTATTAATAATATAATGATTTAATTAAAATACCTTCGACAACTTTAATAACACTTCCTTCTTTTAAACCATCAATATTCTTTAATTCTGCAAAGTTATCTAAAATTACTCCATTTAATTGAAGACTAAAACATGTTCTATGACATGTATCTTCTCTATCAATTAAAACTTGAAATATTTCTTGTACGAGTTCTAATGTAGATACCTGTTTTAAATATATCAAATATAAACATATATATATATAAATTATATATTATAATTACATAATGCCGAGCAAGCTCGACCTGATAAGGTAACGTAATATATTATAAATATACATATATGTATTAATAAATATAACTAACTGCTAATTCAAAAGAATCCAATCCTTGAGATTCGACTTTAATAGAAAAACTATAATCTGGTTGAAGTAAAGTATTCTTAATGGCTTCATCATTTATCATAATTGATTGTATATCATTTTTCTCATTGGTATTTTCAACAATAGTATCTTGATTTATAGATTGAATCTCTATATTGGATTTTGAAACCATTTTCTCTTTCAAAGTAGTATCATTCCTGGTTATTTCTATTCATAAATATAAAAATTATTATTATTATATATCTCTTCCAAAATAATAATATATTTTAAATATATAAATTAAATTTATATAATATTAATAATATTAATTAATTAATATTAATATATATAAAGAATAAATTTATATAATATCAGTTTAAATTCTAAATATATATATTATATATAATATATATATATCTGATATTATATAGATATAAATGTATGAATTCAAAGTAAATAATGTTAAACTCAATCTTATAAACAATTGCAATCTTATAAAGTATCACTTCAAATAGTTTATAACAAATCAAGGGTCACATTATATATATAATAAAATTACATCATTGTGAATGTCGTTCCTATTATCTGGAATAAACTAAATCTATTATTTTATTAAAAAAATAAGTCTACTCTTTTGATTATTACACTAATCTTATATTTAAGAATAATTAATAAAGTATACAAATATATCAAACCAAGTACTATAAAATCTTACATTTAAATTAATTTACTTTCAGGATCACTATATATTATGAAATATTAGTAAAAAAATATCAAAAGGTTGATATAGATAATTAAAATAGCCATAATATTTGCATGTGTCAAATTGTATATATATTGAATCTTAATTAAATATAAAATAATCTTTACTATTATAAGATAATCTATATTTCAAGGTAGTAGATTAAAACTACAATAAAAGGGGACCAAATAGAACTTAATCGCAATCAGAGTTTTAATGCATAGGCTTCACTAAAATATAATTATTTTAATTACTGTTAATTGAACAGTATTCAGTGAGATTAATTGATATTAAATTAAAATATTATAAATTTATCATATCATCATAATAACCATGTAATAATTATAATGAAAATAATTATGATGATTAAGAATTATCATCTCATGAAATACTCAATAATCAACTATAAAAACACATATAAATAGATATATAAATATGAATCATATAATTGTATATTTAGTTACGGTTGTAATCAAATATTTGATGTAGGTAAAATATAGCTTATTAAATAAATATATATTACAATATTATATTGAATATATTATAGAGGGTATTATTGCAGATTTGTTTATTTTAAAAGTTAGTTATTCTTACGCCCTAGGGGTGAGGGTGAGAAACAAATGTATTATAAATTAATGTGAAGACCAAAGTTATTACTGAAGATATGGTTTTAAACAATAGCATATTGTATCTGAATATAATATATACTATTATAGTAACTATTATAGAAAATATAATTTGTATTCAAAATATATAATATATTAGACTACTCGCTTTGTAATTAAGTAGTATATCAAATTTTCTATCATGAAGTTACTACAGCAGTATTTCACTAATTATACTAAGTATAAATATATATATCGAAATATATATCACATGGATTATATCATATCATTTATATGCTATATAATATATTATATTTAATATTATTATAATAATTATATCATATAATCCATGACATCATGTCATATATGATATATAATATATTATATATCATATAGGTGATCCATCATGGATTCAATGTATATATATTTCGATATATATTTATAGTATAAATAATTTAATAAATTATTAATTTATACCTAGTATAATTAGTGAAATACTGTTGTAGTAATTTCATGAAAGGAAATTTAATATACTACTTAATTACAAAGCGAGTAGTCTAATACTTTTATTTTGAATACAAATTATATTTTCTATAATATATAGTTACTATACTAATATATATTATATTCAGATTCAATATGAGATTGTTTAAAACCATGTCAGACAATGTCTGAGACATGGATTATCCATGTTGTTTAATGATTACAAAAGTACATATACGTGATATATATGCACATGTATAAAGAATTATATTATATAATATGTATAGTATAGCTCTATATATTATATATAAAGTTTATACTATCATAGTAACTATGAACATATATATAAAAGTAATTAATACTTTTTTTAATTTGTAAATTATGTATTTTATATATATTATAACAGTAGGTGACATATATACGTTTGATTTCATTGGTTGTTATTTATTTATAACCTCTATATTTGACCCCTATACTATTAACAAAAATGACTTACAAATATACATATAATACTAGTCTACTATACATATTTATATATAGTACATTTATTATATAGTTAATAAAAAGTATAACCATAACAAATAATATAGTATAATATAATATAATAAAGAATTTCATTGGAAAAATACACTTATTAAAACGTGATATTCTTGTTTCCAACGAAATATGAACTTGTAAACAATATAGTTTTAAAGATATGAAATCACAATTTAAGATAATTAGACTTATAGTATATTATATATCATAATTGAAAAGTATACTAATAATATATAATATACCTAAAATATATGTTTATATATACATTATATATAATATCAATTTGTAAACTAAAACACTGTATTAAAATTATATTTCACATGTAAATAAATATTATTATTTTCATTTAAATATATAAACTAGAGTTTGACTATATTTTATAACTTTAATGTATATTATAAAATATTATTAAAAATATAAATATATTAATAATTATTATATTACCCTCTTTATTTTTATTCTCCGTAGTTTTATCTTTCATAACTATAAATGAATATTTTATAAAAACCAATGACCTAGCTCAAATACAAATTTATAAAACCCACACGTGTGGCGTGCGAATAATATTTGATTAGTTGATAGAAGGTTAACCACGCCCTTCGTTATTTACTTTGTATTTCAAAAATTGACTAACATTAATTTGGTATAATTAAATATTTAATAACTCAATGAGCGAGTTAATACAAATAGTTAATTCCAATAAATATTATATATATTGTCTATATTCAAAATTATATTGAATATATATATTAATGCAAATATAAAGGTATTTCAGAGTACTTTATTAGATAATAATATACAATTTTAATTATTAATATTTTAAAATAATTTTAAATAATTTATATCGTGCCTACCCATTCATGGCACATTATTTACACTAATATAATTTATAAGCCAAGGTGGGCGGGGCGCTAGTACATATATAATTCTCGATATAGACTCACTAATTGATTATATAACCATAGTAATATTTAAATTGAATAGATTCTATTATTATAATAGAATCTATAATAATTATAGAATTAAACGGTTGTGGTTCATAACCTGCGCCAAAAATCTATAACTAATAGTTTATTCGATATCGTAGCGCGCGCTTTCGGAATTGAAACGCTCGCCTCTAGATATAGGCGTGTCATAATATATATACTCCGCCTATATACACGTAATGTACACGTAATATACTTATATATATATAAGACTTATAATAAGTATATCAAAGATTTTTCTAAGGTTGGCAAAATCTTTGAGTATATTACGTGTACATACGTAGTAAATACAAGTACATACGTGTCCTTGGTATATATATAGGCAGAGTATATCTATTATGACACGCCTATATCTAGAGGCGGGAGTCACAATTCCGAAAGCGCGCGCTCCAATATCTAATAAACTATTAGTCATATATGTTTGGCGCCGGTTATGAACGTGTTCCGAATTAAACTCACAAATTTATTAACTATATTGATATATGTACACTGTACATTGTACAGTGTACATTGTACACATATATAAATTATATATTATAAATATATTACCTATACATAGTATATATAATATGCAATACATATATGGATATAATATATTATATATATATATATACATTATAAATAATGTACATATAATATATAATACATATATATATATATATATATATACATATATATATACATATATATATATATATATATATATATATATATATATATATATATATATATATATATACATACTATGTATAGTATGTACAGTTTTATAATTAATAATTTATTAAATTTAATATAAATTGATTTAATAGTTTAATTTTGTTTTTCTTTATAACATTTATAAAACAAATAAATGGTTATATAATCAATTAGTAAATATATCACCACTCTTATCCCGATACTGTGCCTAACGCCCGCCATTGTGCCTAGCGCCCCGCCCACCTTGGCTTATAAATTATACCAGTGTAAATAATGTGCCATGAATGGGTAGATTCCATTTATATAAGTATACAATATTAATTATAAGTTTAACTTAAAGTTATAATTTATAACTAAACATTAATAACATCACTAATTTAATTTATAATTAAAATATACATTTTATATTTCAGTTATATTATTTAATAATATATAATCATTACGGTATTACCTGTATTATATATTTAATATAATAATTATGATCATTATAATTATATATATAATAATTATTAGAATCATATTATTATTCCATACACATGGTTATGTAATATAATATATGGGTAATTTGTAGAATGCGACTAGCTGGTTATAAAATGGGATAGTGTCAACACGGTGCATCATAGACATAACGCTCCTATGTCTATGCGGTGCCAGCAAGTATTGAGGAATCATGTCAAGCGGCGCATGTAAACGTGACGTTTGAGTACGTTGTAGTAGGCGTTTTAATATATGTTAAGATAATTATTGACGCGTGGTTGAATATTCTCAATGTATAATCACTAATTGTTTATATAAACATATTTAATATGATATCATATTTATATATGATATTAATATTTATATATTTAAATTGAATAGAATTAAACTCACTAATTGATTACATAACTATATTTATATATGTAAATATATATTTGCTTATACATGTATTCTATAAATAGGTATATATAACTAATAACTAATAAATTCATACATTACATATACATATTTTAAATGGAATTGTATATGTATTATTATATGTATATTATGAATTTACTATATATATGTAGTATTTCATATTTTGGGTTTGAGTTTCTATTAAACTGGTTTTTTTTAGTTTGATTTGGTTTAGTTTTGATGTTTCCATGTTTTTTTAGCTGCATTACATCCCGAGTGAGCATATAAAAGCAACTATATATATATATATATATATATATATATATAAAGTATTAATAATGTATATATGATATAATATATATATATATATATATATATATATATATATATATATATATATATATATATAAACTTTATATTATAACGTATATAGCCATATTACATATGTGCCATACATAATTTGTAATACCATATTAAATTGATTTTATATTATAAAAATGACTTATAATTATTAAAAAATGTTGAATTGTTTATAAGTTTGATTTAGTTTTCTTTAAAAATTTCTAATAAAAAATAAATTGTTGTATAATCAATTACTGAGTATATTATTATTATTTTTATTATCAGATTTTGGCAATGCCAGGGTAATTATAGAAGCAGTGTTGCTTATTGAGTCAATTACCCCTCACTATATATAAATATATATATACGTGTATACATACGCCCATTTATATATTACAACGTAAATTCACCTTATTGAAATTAGAATACTGCTGCTGTGTGACGCCCGACACGAATAGCTATCCATAGATGTTTGTTAAGTATGGGCCATATAAATGTCTCTCGCGTATCTATGGTATGGGAGTATGATTCACTTGTATTTATATATGGCTGTAGTGTTATTATAGAGTATATATATGTGTGTGTGTATATTAAACCCTAGAACAGATTATGTTCACAAATTTTAACAAATAAGCTCCGCCCATAATCACTGAATATATTCTATATTTCTGTATTACAATCCTATATCATAATTTACTGATTGTGGGTGGAGCTTAATTGTTAAAATCTCAGAATGTAAACGGGTTCAGGGTGATCCCCATATACATTTATAATAATATTCGCAGTTAATAAGTTTATAGTTAATTTAATTTATTTCAATCATGAAAGTAACTACGTTTTCATGGTACTTATAAACAAATTTGTTTATAAGTTGTAGAAATTATTATTACAGTATAGTAGAGTAGTATTATAACATGACATTAAGGAACTATTCTCATGAATTAAAGGAATTATTCTCACATCTATTTATCAATTTTATAACTATTATTACAATTGTTTATAATCATAATCTTTATATAATAAAAATATTTCATTTAAATAATTTTAATATATTATATTTTTTTATGAATTTAAAATTTATCTTTTATTGGGATTCAATCAATATTTATATGAGTCATTATAAGTTAATAAGTAATATAATATAATAAGTTAGAGTAATTAATAGTAATACAAAGCAATACATATATATATATATATATATATATATATATATATATATTATTTATACGTTTTTGACAAAAAAAGTTATAATTTAAGACAATTTTAATTCTACTTAATTATATGTTATCATATGATAATCAGGTATCAGGTATCAAGTCTATGGATGTTTCAAAAAAATTCATTAAGAATTAGATATATTTCAAAGAATTGATATTAGAGATGTTATCAAAGTATGCATTATGTATTTGTATAAGTTAGTGAACCTGCTACTAGAGAAATCATGTATTGATAACAATTAACTATAAAAACATAAGCCATAACTATTTGTATAAAATAAATTAAAATAATCTTTTATTTAAATTTTTATAATTTATCTAATTTATATAATAAGTTCTAAATATTTAAGTTTTATTTTATATAAATCTAGATTTTCAATTCTTAATATATATATAATTATTAACATTATAGATATAATTTTCTATTTCAGATTCAATTTTAAAAAACTACAGTTGAATTATCTTAATCTAATATAGAATACCAGTTATCTCGGATATGGTAATCTCGTATAAAATAAAGTTTATAAGATAATAATATAATACTTTGTGTATTTTATAATTATACAATTATTATTAGAATATTTATAATTTAATTATTAATTACTATTCCAAATATAATATATACATATAATTATATAAATAATAACTATATTGGAGAAATTTCAATAAGTCGTCCGAGATTACCTAGTCCTAAATTATCTCGTCCAAGATTACTGGCTAACATATACTTTATGATATAGATATGATATAGATCTAGATCCTGAATTATTAATTAGATAAGTTGGATATTAAGTATGTTAATGTAAATTTTAATTAGAATCAATTAAGAATCTTATTAAGCGTATTAATGAGTTGAATCGAGAAGTTAAGATAGAATATTTAGCTTATATTATAATAATAATTCATATGTATAGTATACATAATTCGATTACCAGTGATCTCGTATGAAGTGATTTCGCGGAGAATGATATTGTGCACATTGAATATACATATTAATGTAAATAATTATTTATAATTAGTAGAATTCACAATATGCACGAAATCACAAATTCACAAGAATTCCTTCCCCACAAGATAAATGGTTATTCTAAAGTGTAATTGTAGTTATATTATCTTCAGTAATCGCATCAAGATAATGTCCGCGAGTCAAGATAACGTCTACATCGACGGAGAATCCATTCCGAGGCTGTTGACCAAGAGACAACTCGACACGGCGTTGCGTAATAACTGTGATGTCATCGTCGCCATACGATTTGGTAACCGTGACGATACCATCTGTATGCAGCTCGATCGAATTGTTTGTCCCAATTATCACATTATCAGTCTCGAACCTTTGCGTGAATTACTCTTAAACTCTAATGTTAACTATCTTTCTAGAACCTTTGCGTGAATTACTCTTAAACTCTCATGTTATCTATCTATCTAGAACCCTTGCATTAATTACTCCTAAACTCTCATGTTAACTATCTATCTAGAACCCTTGCATTATTTACTCCTAAACTCTCATGTGTCTATCTATCTAGAACCCTTGTATTAATTACTCCTAAACTCTCGTGTCTATCTATCTCGAACCCTTGCATTAATTACTCCTAAACTCTCATGTTATTAATGGAAATAGTAATAATGTATTATACAATTATTTATATTGAATTAATGTTGATTATAAATTTAAAAATTAAATACGATAAATATTTAATTAATATTATAATGATATTATAGATATATTATTAAATAGAATAGAATTGATATGCAATAACTTAGCCTATATGTGACTAGTAGTATTAAATTGAATATTGTTATGTATCTATATATATTTATTATTTGATTTAAAACATATTTGCTATATATAATAATTTCATTTTAATTAGTTTTAATCATATAATATCTCTATATATGATAAATTTGTATTATGTATAAGTGTAATATTTGTTTTGTATAATTTTCTTTAAATAAAACATAATTAAAAACCTAAATAACATGACGTATTATACTTATTAATAAATAATTATAGATAAACTATAGACATTTTTTATATAGATATTTTATGGGTAACAGGATTTATAATAATTGTACGCTTAAAACTATAATAAGGCTATAATGCAATGTATACAAATTATTAAACTATAACTAATTTACTATATATTTATTATTACATTATACGCAGTTATTAACCTGCATTGTTACCTGGTATATTCTAATTAAATGACTCGCAATTGAATGTATTTTTAATAAGTTATGTCATCAAATCAGTACGCTAATTAAAATATATAAAAGTTCATAATTCAATTAATTATATAATTATTATCATTATAGATATTATAATACTCTATTTTTAGATTCAATTTTAGAAATTACAGTTGAATCATCTTAATGTAATATAGATGCGATTATAAAGCTAGACCCGGAATTAGTAATTATAAATGATGATTCAAACGAATACAGTTGGAGAAATCTCTCACGCGGGTGAAATTGTTCTGCTTAATCTTCTGCGTAGAGTTGACGGATTGCGAGGAGTACGTCAAGTATTTCGAGATAGAAGAGACCCCAGCGACGATATTCTACTTCAACTGTCAACACCTTCAAGTCAAGTGGCCGTTCGTATTAATTACTAAGCATCTAATATGTATTAATGTCGTACTTAATGCATGTATCGTGTACTATGACATTGTTGTTAATTTCTTTATGTGTTATAAAATATAATATAATTTATAATACAAAATTTAAATTTAAATATTTAACTACTCATAGAAATAGCGATAAGACGACATCAATTATATGAATATAGTATAGAAATTTGAGATTTTTATTGTAAATAAAAATATAACGCAAAATATGATCACAGTGTATCGCATGAATAGATAAGCGCCAGGCAACACTTCCCTAGTGCACCAGTATCAGTACAGCAGCAGTTACATACATTGTTACACGTTCCCATAGCAACGGAGACCACACAAAGTACGTGGGCACGTTCAACTGCAAGCAACAGTTCTGCGACCTAGTGGAAGTGATGTATTCGGCAGCCCTTAAGGGGCGCAACTATATCGAATGTCCCGTGGACACGCGTAGTATTAGTCATCGCAACGCCACCTACCAGAATGTCTAGGTACCATCATACTGTGTGTGTGTGTGTGTGGTTATTATCGTTAAATCATGATGGTTTATGATTGATATATTTTTACTTTTTTAAATAAAAATGAAAGTTATAAACCTTGGAGATTATTTTCTACTGGCTAGTTTAGCTGCTAGTTTATCATTTAGTCGCGATCTTTCTTGAGCTTTCATCAGTCGTAGTTTTTCTTTAATTTGTTTTTCATTCGCGAGTAATACTGTTACATCTTCTGCATTTACCTGGTAACATTACAGATATTTATATATTAATTATTAAAATAATATCACAAATAATGTTACAGAAATGTGCCAAGATGGATATATTACATTTTTGTCGAGTCGCAATAAATTATAGTTTATTGAAGATATTTTTAATTTATATAATTGTATATATCACAAATGAAATATTATATTTAGGTTATATGAATTTTATATTACCTGTGTTTTCTTATCACTTCTGTTCAATTCATTCTGTAAATTGTATATTAGTGTATTTATAAACATATAATGTTGTATAATATTAAATAAATACTTATAATAGGAACATGTTGAATATAAGTATAAATAACTGTTAAAAAGTAATATGTGTATAAATAAATTAAATATATGATAAGCTATATGATGTTTAAACAGTTTAAACTTTTAACAGTCTAATAATGTTACTTATACATATATTTATACTATACTTATATACATATATTTATTAAATATATTATTAATTTATTAAATCAATATCAATTACTTATTATATATACTATTTGTTGTTTAAAACTAAATAAATTACAATATAATTAATGTTTTGATGATACATATATTTCAATATACACAAATGGTGTGTAATCTCTTTGACAAGTTACTTATACATTGTTATACCTATTACCTAGAATATGCGTAGTATATAGAGAAAGTACAATAAGCTCTACTACCATATCATCAATAAGTACAAGTACTGTGATACAGCAAATATGTATTTTAAATAATAATTAATTATTTAGTAAATATAAACTAAATTAATTAATCATTGCATACGTATTTAATCAAATCTTCTTTTGATATTTTAATCTAACAATAGGGATCATTTATTAATGATGTTGTTGAGATGTGTACATGATTATAATTCTTAGAAGAATTAGTTATATAATTCTAATATTTTCATAACAAAATTATGGTTTAAATATAATATCTACTTTTTATTAATATATTATCATATTTTTAATTTGTATGTATATTGAATATTATTCTATCTATTATGATTGTCATTTAGAAAAATAAAAATATTTAAATAATATTAATAAAATGATTAAAATATATATTAAATAGAAAAAGCGAAGGAGTTCACTTCGAACAACTCTAAAATTAATAAATTACCCCAATATTGTATCCCCATTTAAGGTAGATACTTTGATCATTTAATAATATTAAAAAACATATATCAAAATATATATAATATGCATAGTACTAAATGTAATTCCTAATACTTAATATTATTATAAATATGAATTCACTTATTAAGCTTACTTCAATACACTTATAATATCAACATTTTAGTGTTATTGTTTTTAGATTCATTCATCAATTATTTACGAGTAAATACACACACTTTAGTAACAATATTATTATATCTGCATATTTACTTTACAATTTAACCATGTAGTTAGATGTTTAATAGATATATGAATCTATAGAGTAATTATATTGTTAAGGTCGTCTTTTAATAGATAATTATGATGCAATACCTTGTACATTTCTATAATATGGTTTAGCTTTACAATGTTGAGTTCTCCACATATTTCAGATAATTTGGCAATCAATTGTTTCTTCATTTCAAGATCACTCTAAAAATAGATATTTAATATACTTTTTAATAATAATAATTTATATTAAATAGTAAATTAATATTATAATATGAACAACTAATACATAAATAATATTAAATTTTCTATTTATTATTTTATTTATTATACTCTTTCATAGAATAAAATTACACTATTAATAACTATAGAATATCAATATTGAAGGCAAACCTTTTCATCTGCTTTATGTTCCTGCATATTCTATTGGTAGGTAATAAAAGTAAGTTTATAAGTAGATTACTGATAGTAAACAATGTTTAAATCTAGCTATCTCTAATTTATTAAATAAACAACTACTATTTATTAACGAACATTATTAGTATTGTGAAGTCTCTCATGTAGTATTCCGTTAAGTTTGGAGTGAGTGTTCGCCCGGCTCTCTTTAAGTCGATTCGTAGTTAGTATGTGTTTGTGGATTAATGCTGAAGCTTCTGATAGGTTCACCTTCAGTAAACATTGCATATCATTAGGCATCAGTTATATCACACCTATGCAAACCTTTTGTCCATTGGATACATCCATATTCGTAAGATTTTCAATATTTTTTTCGATTATATTAGTGAATACTTCAATATTATTTTCTTTTGACTAAAAGTATTAAATAGATTATTATTTCTATACATGTTCATTAAATATATATTATATATATATATATATATATATATATATAATTGTAAGTAATGTAGATAATAATCTATTTGAAAATTATAAATGAAATAAAAAAGTTAAATACAATAAATTATATTCTAAATAGTAATACGGTTATCTTAATATCACTTATATAATATTAATAATAATTGTTTAATAACACGATTTTGTTGTTTTAGTTTAACTAATAAATGTAGTGTATAAAATAAATATAAATTAAAATAATAATGATTCTTAATTCTTCTAAAGATCTTCAGAATAAGACTAGTGTTGTCTATTAATGTCGCCCGCCCATCTATATCTCCCTAACCATGCTCTACCTCATACACATATAAGTATACACATTTCTATACCAAGTAGCCCATACACAGAACTAAACCTTATCATCATCGTAAATAGCAGACCATGATTGCAGGTGATCATTAAGGACAAGGTGTAATTGTATGTCCTTCAGTTTGTTGTTCGAATTCAAGAGAATAATACTCGTGCTTTTGTTTAACAAGTGTGTAGCATCCTTTAGTGAATTAGAATTGGTTACGATGTATAGAATTTGTAAAAAGTAAATTATACCTGACAACATTATGCATAGATATATTCATACTAGGGAAAACATGATGTAATCAGTAAACGGTGATTATTATAGCAAATTTAGGATAACATTATTATTCATATTTTAATTAATTAATTAAAATTATTAATGAATATAAGAAATATTGAATTAAATACATAAAATTAATCGTTCATCACGATTCTATATTTATTGAACTCATGACTTACCTCATCGACTTGAGATTCGCAATTTTCCACCAAGTTCTTCATCCTAAGTCTACAATGACATATCTCATCGAGCTCCTCGCTTATTAAGTTCAGTTGAGTATCCATTACTACAGAGTTACTCTTGCCTGTTTCCATAGCGATCCGACTCACGATATTAGCCTCGTGCATCTCTACTTCCTGTTAGCATAGTGATAATTAATCACATTTATATATTTTATATATTCACTTATGTTTATTTTAATATATTTAATATTCCCTAGAAATTATCATTATGATTTATGATTATTTTATAAATTTCAGATTAAATTAAAAAAAAAATTTATTTCCAAATTTGTGGTGATAATTATTCAAATTAGTTTTAATTTTATATATTTACATTTTAATAATATGTACTATATGTAATATTATAGTACTATGTACAATATAATGTGTATTATGTATACAATAGATTTCAACCTAACAAATTAATTAATTACAAAATAACATAATTAGCTCATAGTATTTAGTTGGCAGCAAAACCTAGTGATTCTTCTTAACTTAAACAATTAGCTGTTACTATATTCTTATATGATCTAACCCACTATTTACCTAATTAATGTTGTTACTATTTATTGGTAACAAATTAATGCTATTTCTTAAACTCAGATTTCTCCCATAGCCGTTTACAGAATATCTATTTATTATTAAGATGAAGTTAACAATATTTAAATACTTTTGAATATAAAATGTATGTTTTGTTTACCTTCACTATTTATAAATCTAATAGTATGAACTATATATGAAAAATCTTATATGAGAATATAAATATATGTATATATATTTATAACACACCTATATTAACATTCTAATATTAATTATGTTTAGTGTAATCTTTAAACACCATATATTTATTAATTCATTAACTTTTATAATAACCAGTAGTAGCTACTACCTTGGTAGGTGACTATGCAATTATAAATAAGTTTATACATGTATATATGAGTCACACCAGAATATCTAAACTTGTATTACCCACTACTGTAATTCATACAAATAATCCAATTGTTGCTAATCCTATTCAGTGAATGTAATAAAATAATTACAGCATTTTTGATCTTGTTATTTGTTTGTTCAGGATTTGTTATTATGCACATTATAACTATTATACATATATAATTATATATATACATGTATGCATATCATAAATTATCTATATGTGTAAGTATATCCTGAGCAAATAATATATATAGACGCTCCATATGTATTATTTAGATATTCAAAGATATAGAGAATACTATAGTATGTATTATATGCATAGATTTATAGTTTACATAGATTGGTATTCATGTGGTTTTTCTTCAACAGGCATGGTGCCTCGATTTAGGAAACTTAAGATGGCAGAACATCATATGAATAATGCATTTAAGACATAATAACAAATATTCAAACAAATATTATTGATTTTTAAATACATTTAATTTCTTTTCTATAGAAAAGAAATCAAATGTATTTAAAAATCAATATTATTTGTTTCTATAGAATAGATATCAAATGTATTTAAAAATCAATATTATTTGTTTGAATATTTGTTATTAAATGTATTGTTCATGATTTTCGGCCATCTTAAGTTTCCTAAATCGAGGCACCATGTATGTTGAAGAATTTTACATTGGCGAGATATAACAATACCGATCTATGTAAACTATAAATCTATGATTATATGTATTACAGTAAAGGTAGTATACGAACAGTCCATAGTTCATTCAACAAACAATCCTCCTCGTTGTCTTCGAGAGTGTTCTGTTTAGCATTCTGTTCTGCGACGAGCTGAAGTATAATATCAGTAGGGTCGATATCATCATCATCTTCGTCATCGTCATAGAGCTGTCTATCAAAAGTAGGCGTGGCCATACATATACCAGAGTCGTTGGCGGCATTGCTGTTGAGAGTGACGGGTGAGGTACGCGATAGTTCCTCCTTCGTGTGATCGGCGGATGGTAGAAGTCGTTGTGGCGAGATGTGAGCTACGGGTTTACTGAATATCGTGGTCGTAGTGGTAGTGTTTACCTGCTTTTCCATGGTAACCGATGTGTTTGATGTATTAAAGATAGGTGGCTCTTCGCCGGCTTGCTCGCCGGTGGATATCGTTATAGCAGAGTTTGGGGAACAGACTATATCGTCAGTACACGAGAACTTAAACTCGCTGGTTTGATTGACACGTGTATCGCTATTGGTGGATACCCCTAGGAAAATGGGTGGGGCTTGTAGCACAGTGGTGTGGGTATCGCTCTGGTCGCGATCGGACGATGGATTATCGCAGTTTAACACTATATCTCCGAACTCAGCGTCCGTCGACGTTATGCTGCCCTCTATAAACGATGACCGAGTTATCATCGACCTAGATAGAGATGACCTCGTTATCATCGACCTAGTTAGCGACGCCTGATCTTGTTTCTGTTGCTTGCGGAGCAGGTGTTCCTCGGTGATGAGGTACTGCCGACAGCGGAGAGTGCAAGTGGTGTTCAGGGACAACGTGTCCAGTTCATCTGGCGATCTAGTGGTGCAACTGTCGGTAATGTCGACGTCAAAGAAGGTGTCAACGTCGCAGTCGTATTGCTCGGATGGCGAAACTGAAATCACGAATGATTAATTACATAAGTATTGTTGTAATATAACTATAGAATATTCGTTTAGAATTATATACAACACGCTTCTATGTAATCTAAATTTAATAATACCAGGGAGTAAGAACTCCCTGCTAATACTATTAAATATAATATTAATACGAAAATTAAACAGAAACACAGCTTTATTTATTAGATTCCTACCATTATTATTTAGTAAATAAAAATGCAATATTATATATATATATACCTTCCCATATATTCTTAATCACTATTATTATTTAATATACAGATGGGGCACTTCTTATATTATATTTTCTTTTATATCTTACTAGCCGTACCCGACACGACGTTGCTCGGTTTTTGATTATTTGCCTATTATCTATTAATTATAGCTATTCCCGATTATGCTTGCCGTACCCGACCTGGCATTGCTCGGTTTTTGATAGTTTGTATATCTATTATTAATTAATTATAGATGATACTGATTCATTATTTCTAGTAAATACAATAACATAAATGTTAGCTAAAAATGTTAACAAAAAAAAATAGAAAAATATTCTTTTTATATTTAAAAAATTGGTGGAAAAATATTTCCAATATTACAAAATATGACTTAAAATAACGTCGAAAACTCAAATCAAAACCATACCCGACAAGGCTTTGCCCAGTTTTTTATTTTTTGCCTATTTATTATTTATTAATCATAACTATTCCTGATTTTTAATTACTTGCCGTTCCCAACCCTGCTTTATTCGGTGTTTGATCATTTTCCTATCTATTATTTATCAATTATAGCTATTCATGATTCTGCATTTCTAGTATATACAATAACATACATTTTTGCTAAAATATAATCAAATTTAGACAAATATTTGTTTTTAATATTTCAAAAATTAGTGGAAAAATATTTCACAAATATTAAAAAAAATCCAATGTTAAAGGCTAATTTTAAAACTATGTCGAAAACCCAAACCGTACTCGACCCGGTGTTTTTGATTGTTTGCCTATCTATTAATTATAGTTAATCCTGATTCTGCATTGCAGTATATACAATAATATATACAATCAAATAAATAATAACTAAAAATCAAAAAAATTTAGATAAATATTAGGGGAAAAATATTTCAAAAATATTCCAACAAATATTTAAAAAAATACAAAATATATTTCAAAATATTACAAAATATATTTTTTTTAAATGTTCTAAAAATATTTAAAAAAATATAATATTTATATAATCATATTATAAATATTATAAAATGATATCTTAAAATAATACTATTTCAACAATTAGTTGACAAATATAAAAAATATATAAAAAAACATTACAAAATATATTTTTTTTAAATGTCGTTAAATATTTAAAAAAATATTATTAAAAAATGTTTACAAATATTTTTAAAAATGTCAACAAAATGTCCAACAATATTTCAAAAAAATATTTCAAAATATTTCAAACAATGTTTAAAAATATTTCAAAAAAACGTAAACAAAATATTTCAAAAAGCGTCACTGAAGATTTTACATGACAACAAATCATTTTAATGGCAGTTAATTTTTCATGTTTTTATATAACCTCTTTATATAATTGATATAATCAATAATATATTATTATATTCAGTATTCCACAATCGATGGAATATGCTTACAAAATTCCGATATTATACAGAATACCCTTAATGCATCTAAACCAGGGGTTCTTAAACTATGGGTCATGACCCAAAAAAGGGTCATAGGTGTTTTTCAAAGGGTCATGGGGTTTTTTATTAATAATATTAAATTTTAAAAAGAAGATTTCTCTGAAAATTCCGTGTAATAGTAAATCTCAATTAGTATTATTATTGGTGAACAATTACATTCTCAATATTTAAATGATATGTTTAGAATCAAGTCAGCTATTCGACGAGTTAACTTTTCCTGCGAGCCAAAACAAGTAGCAATTATAAGATTTCCTCTATAGAGCATTACGCCCCTCTATTGAGTTTTTCAAGTTTAAAAAAACTCAACTTAAACGATCACGTTTGGACAATGATTCAAGTGTAATTTTTCAATCAAGTAACGTTACAAGAGCATCCTATGAAATAGCGCTTCTTATTTCCAATCAAAAAAGCATACACAATAGGAGAAACTGTATTGACACCCTATGGTTTCATTATATAATTAAAACTGCAAAATTGCTTTTGGAATAGAAATATGTATACATATTGAGTCAGATTAGTTTATCCAATGATACAATTAAAAATAGAATTGATTAAATGTCAGAAGACATTAAATTACAAGTAATAAAAAACATTAGAATCTCACTTCTTTTTTTTTTACAACTCGATGAATATATAGATATTTCTCACATCTCACAGTTATTAATATATGTACGTTACATTCGCGATAGCAAAGTTGAAGAAGAATTTATATTTTTTAACCTTTAAAAACAACGACAGAAGCTATTGATATACCTTATCTTACCAGGTCGAATTTGCTCGGCATTAAATTATTGATATAATGAACATATTTTTAGAATTTTTCGAAAAAGAAGAACTATCTTGGTCAGCATTAACTGGTGTATGTACAGATGGAGCTCCAGCAATGCTAGGATCAAAATCAGGATTTGCTACTTTAGTAAAAAAGAAGAATCCAGATATCACTATAATTATATATTGCATGATTCATCGAGAAGCTTTAGCGTCGAAAACTCTTCCTATTAATATGAAATCGGTTTACAAACATCAAAATGGTTAATTTTATTTTAAAAAGTGCACTTAATACACGTGTTTTTCGGTTTTTATGTCAAGAGTTGAATTCTACTAACAAGGACCTTCTTTATTATACGGCTGTCAGATGGTTGTCGAAAGGTAATGTTATAGCACATGTATTTGAGCTCATGGATTAATTAAAAATCCAATTTTAATCTCAAGGTAAAAGTACAGAACATCCGTTTATTATAATTATGGATTATACATTTCCTATTCCTGAGGAAATGGAAAACGAATTTCTTAGTTCAGTAAATAATACATCCATGAAAAATGTATTTAAACAAGAAGAAAACATATCAGATTTCTGGACAACGATATCTTCACAATATCCAAAATAGGCCGAAAAAGTGCATGCGAATACTTTTACTATTGTCATCAACGTATTTATGCGGAAAAGGATTTTCTACATTATTGAATATAAAATCAAAAGCTAGAAATAAACTTTAAGCAGAATGAGAACTGATATGCATTTTAAGCAAGACTTTGCCGAATATTTCAAATTTAGTATATAAAAAAACAAAGTGAAAAACAAATCATGAATGATTCAATGAATATTTTAAGAAAATCTGTTTTTTATTTTCAAAATAATTGTGGGTAATAGTAACATTTTATTTTATGAAAAGGGTCATGACAAAAAAAGTTTAAGAACCCCTGATCTAAACACTCAAATTATCGTCAAGTTTCGCGATTTAAATTTTATAGGGCCTATACTTTACGGGAAATTATAATTATAATTATAATTATGATATATCAGCTTATTGAGTATACAACGTCCACCTTTATTGTTGATTATTGCTGGTGTTGTTACCTTCCTAATTGTAATATAGTACTGAACTTAATATGCGTCCATACATCTATGTTTAATTATATGTGATGATCTATGGAAAACAATACTATATTGTTAATATGTAGTCCTACTTAGCACACATATATCATATGATACAGCACATTATTATTATGTATACATTAATTATGATAAACCTACGTTATTATAGAGCATACGTTAAATATTTAGGCATGCATTTCTAAACTGCAGTTTATGGTTAATAACTTGTAGGCTATATTGTATATACTATATTAAGGATTGCATATAAATTATATACTTGTATATATACAATTTTATAGACTATATATCCTAATGCAACTTATCCACATCATCTGACCATCGATTAGGGGCGCTACAACAAGGGGGACAGGATTATGTCCCCCCCCACTTTAAAAGCTAAAGGGACCTCATATGTATTGGTCCCCCGTACTTTTACCACAGAATTTATTTTGATTGGTTAGTCCCCCCTACATACACAATCGTTCCAGCGCCCCACCATCGATATAAAGAAATCAGTCTTTCCAGCTATAAACTTTCTTTATATCGATGCATCTGACCCAGTTTAAATTCATACAACACGCTCTACACAGTTAAAAAATCCGATTCCTACGCCGATTTTATTATAGGAATCGGATTCAAATTGTAAAACAGATTCCTGTAAAGTTTTTTTAGAAAGCGGTTTATAAAAACGATTCCTACATTTTATTGTGCAGGAATCGATATCATCAATTCCAAAACTAATTATTGAGAATCGGTTTTTAAAAACGATTCCTAAACTCATTATTGAGAATCGGTGTTTAAAAACGATTCCTAAACAAATGATTAAGAATCGGTTTAAGGTATTGATGTAAGAATTTCTTAAATTATAGGAATATTATTTTTTAAATATAGAAAGAATAAAATATTATACCTTTTAATTATTTTAATATATTGATTTAATTGTTATCTATCCAAATTAATTATTAATTATTATTTTAATTTTATATTTAAGTTAATATACTGATTTTAATAAATAAAATAATATTTTAAAAACTAAAATTATGTAAGTAATCCTATGTTTTTTTCTAAGTCATCATAATCTCAATCAAGTGACACATTGAATTACAATTGTAATCATAATTATATTTATAATACAATTTTAATCATGTTGAACTAATTGCTCAATATTGAATATAGGAGTTGAATATTGAATTCCATATTATAATGTTATTATTATTGAATTTAAGTTTTTAAGTAATACTTTGCTACGATACTAATATTTATTTTAATATTATATTGTACATCTAAAATTACGTTCAAACTTCATCAACAACTTAAGTTAAACCGATTCCTGTAGTAATAGTTTAGGAATCGGTTTCAAATAAACCGATTCCTATAGTAATATTTAGGAATCGTTTTCAAATAAACCAATTCCTTTAGCAATTTAAGAATCGGTTTTATATAAACCGATTCCTAAACTTGAATTTTAGGAATCAATTTAAAACCGATTCTCATTAGACACTCAGGAAACGATAAAAACACAAATAGGAATCGGATTTTTTTAATTGTGTATTCATAACTTTTGATGACTCATGAGATTTTTGAACTTGATGTCCTTTAGTGTATAGCGGTATTATACGTAATAATCAATACAAAATATTAATTTTAATTTGTCTTTGTTTATTAATGATAAATAAAAAATATATTTATAAACATATATATTAAATATTTTAATGAATGAATGTGTAATAAAAAATGATATATTATTAAACTATAGACACAAAATTATGTGATTACCTATTATTCAATTTGTGTAATTGAATTTATTGTGAGGCATAAATGCCTATCTATTTACAATGTGAGCGCGAAGGACGTACCAGGTATTATATAATATATACTATATATATACTACCATATATATTACGTATATTACGTACCTCCCCTATTATTTACAAAATTATTATTAACATTTCAATAAGTGTAATCATTGTTTATACTACTATGACGTAATTACATTTGTTAACTATTATGTAATACCATTGTTATATATGTTAAGATAATGTATTATGACAATACCACCGTATTATATATATTGTATACACTGTATAATTGTACAGTTTACAATGCGCACAACTTATTTCAAATGTGGCTGTTAATATAGGTGTGAATAACATATATTTAGATAGAGTATACTATACTCAGTATATAATATATATATATATATATATATATATATATATATACTATGGTAGTTATATCCCGTTTAGTTTATAAACACGTATACTAGGTAAGTAATGCATACCAAGTATACGTTATAACACGTATAGTTGGGAATAATTGCTACTAATTGGCGCGATTACGCAATATTCTATTGTTACAACTCTAGAGGTGGGAGGTGGGAGTGGGTAGTGGGAGTGGGGAGTGGGAGTGGGGAGTGGGAGTGGGGAGTGGGAGTGGGGAGTGGGGAGTGGGAGTGGGAGTGGGAGTGGGAGTGGGGAGTGGGAGTGGGAGTGTGAGTGGGAGTGGGGAGTGGGAGTGGGAGTGGGGAGTGGGAGTGGGAGTGGGGAGTGGGGAGTGGGTAGTGTACAACACATACAGGCATGTAAGTGCGCAGCGGTACTGTGCTATCGAGCAAGCTATATAGCTATAGCTAAGGTCCTGCAGGACAGCTGTAAAGGGACTACTACACGCTAGAGGACAACACACACACACACATGATAGGAGGACACGTGATCACTTTATAATATGTCACCGTAGTAATAGCCTAAATATCACGTGTGTGTATGCGTGTGTGTATGCGTGTGTGTGCGTATATGTGTGTATATATGTGTGTATGTGTATATGTGTTTTTGTTTGTGTGTATGTGTATGTGAGTGTGAGTGTATGTGTGTGTGTTATCGTATAGTAACACCATAGAGCTAGAGAGAAAGCTTTCTCTCTAGCTCTATGATTAACACACAATGCATACGTCATGTTCACAATGGTCTGGTTCGAATTCCCTTATAGGCAATATTTTATAATTTGTAATAATACAATATGTAATATTACACAAGAATATAATAATGTCGGTTATATAAACAATTACAATGGAAACAGTGTATATATATATATATATATATATATATATATATATATATAGTATTATATATAATATAGTAACGCTAGCAAGAGTTATGGTAATATAATCAACACCGGGTGAAGGTCAGATAGTATCACCGGGTGAAGATCAGATACTATAACCGGGTGAAGGTCAGATAATATCACCGGGTGAAGGTCAGCTAATATGATTTGTTACAATCGATATTAGTTTTTAAATTAATAAAGGTAATTTTCTCTAATGAACTTACTAGATATGCGGAATTACACACATTCATTTATATATACATAATATTTACATAATATTTACATAATATTATATTATATATATATATATATATATATATATATATGTTAGTCTAGTAATCAGGTTGTTTACTAAATCCAATACATTGATTTAATAATGCTGTTAATTTCCATACTACTGTATACAGTTAGCCATTATAACTATATAATATATGGGTAGTTTACATATCATATTTACATAATAATTTACTATATATATATATACATATATACATATCTTTTTACGATTAAATGTAAAATATAATAATGATTCAATGATGTATAATAATAGATAATAAATAAAGATTTTGCGAAGCATAATCCTTAGAAAAATAATTGATAATAGTATAATCTTCATCATTACTTTGGTTTATTGATTGCCACCACATTATTATATATTATTATTATTATTATATATTATTATATATATATATATAAATAATAATTTCTATATAACAAGTTTTAGAAATGAAATACATTCGTTATATGTAGAATAAAGTCATCATCGTAACAATCATGCGTTATGTAACATATAGTGATTGACAATCACTGATTGAATACATGTCAATAACTTGTATATATATACACCTATAGGTATGAATTTCATACTATGCAATCAGTGAACTATAATTCAATGAACTATAATCTTAATATAATAAATATATATATATATATATAATCATATAATATAATCTATAATCAAATTTATAACATATATATATATATACAGTCAAAGCTCGATAACTCAACATTGACGGGACGGAGTTTTCATGTTGAGTTAGCGAGTACGTTGAGTTATCGGATGTATAAATTAATGACTTAATTAATGTTTTGTTCACATAAATGCATTAAAAATAGTACTCGTATGATAATATAATAATTGTAATTGTATTTTTACGTTTATATATTTATATCCATATATTATTAAATAAAACCATGTTTAATAATGTATGTTGAATTATATTTGTTGAGCAATGTAGTTTTAAAAAAAGATACGAACCCAACAACATATGTTTGTGATATTTTGATTTTTCATAAATGTTGAGTTATCGGATGTATATTTACATGTAATGTATAGGCTAGGATTATAAAAACGATGTTGAGTTATATGTATGTTGAGTTATATTTGTTGATTAATAGGGTTTTTGTTAACATGTAAAAGATACGAATCCAACCAAATATTTTGTGGATGTTGAGTTATCGGCAATGTTGAGTTATCGGCATGTTGAGTTACCGAGCTTCTACTGTATATATATATATATTTTATTTTTGTATTTGGTGGAGTCCTTTCATCCCATCCAGGAACTTAGATGAAGTTTTCACTTATAACCATATATGGCTCTAATGTCCCTTTGAAGCCGCTCTCATGTTAAGGCATCCAGGGTTTTAACGAGAGCCGATAATTTATTTATACACAATTATATAAGATCACTTCTAAATAATATTGTAAGAACCATTTTATAAAATTAATTAATGGTCCGCACGAGGCTCGAACCCGTGTCCTACTGCTTGTGTGTCATATATATATATATATATATATACTGTATCCTATAGGATATATATATATAAGTTATAACTTGATTATATATTATAGTATTGGTATAGTATTGGACCTATAATTATATGATTATATTATATATATAGATTATATTAGGATTATACTAGAATACACTTAGTAACTATAGAGTAGATGTTAGAGCGCGTATTCAAGTTTCCAGGTCAGAGATGTATGTTGGCACACCTGAGTTATAGGAAAATACAAATGTATATCGATATGTATACATGTGTGTTTGTGCGTGGGTGTGTATATGCGTGTGTGTGTATATGCGTGTGTGTGGGCGCGGGTATACCATACATATATGTGTGTATTTGTGTGGGTGTTGTTATGATGTTAACAAAACCTCACTTAACGACATTGTTCACGTATTAACAACGATTAAGATACATACCACTATAGCATATACAGGCGTAGTGTAACCGATACTGCAACCTATAATAGAAAACCCTATATATTATATAGTAAATAATACAATACAATAGTCGTATATCAAGTAATAATGGTTTGTTAAGATGTTACCCGAGTACCGATACACTCACAGGGTTAACTTAGAGTACTAATACTATAGGATACATATCGTATACGATAGATATGATAGGTGATAAGATAGAAGGTGGCACAGATAAGATCTCGAATACAATATAGATTACCAAATAAGAGATGAATTAGATACGTAGATAACTTCAGATAGATATGTAATTATGCACGTGTATAAGAACAATACAAATATAAGCTATATATAGCATATATGCATCGTTAGCCACGTATCCAACGGTATGTAGACAACACGACTATTGCATCATCGTTATCGGTGACGTAATGCATCGCGTTACGAAGCTATTACGTAATGTAGATATTATGTAATTTAGATATTGGTTTCTGATCTAATACCGTGGTCGCTGTGGTAGACTGCATTATAATTACATGCATGAATTATATAATCTACGCATCCATAATACAGGTGAACTATGAACTCTTAGCATGGCTGACATTCTCTCTGATATATCAGACTGCTATTGTCAATCCGAGAATGTCAGCCATGCTAAGAGTTCATAGTTCACCTGTATTATGGATGCGTAGATTATATAATTCATGCATGTATCACGTATACGTAACGTGATCTGTATCCACTGAGAAGTAGCTTACATCATACAATGTATCCTTATCATACATCCATCCAACTAAAAAGTATACTTTCATATATACACTATAGTTGAACATGGCGCTGACCATAGCAATGCCTATAGGCCATGACACACATTATAATGACACTATAACTATACTAAGTGCAATGAAGGTGTACTATTATCAATGCCCTGTGGCTTTGCTATTAGTGTAGCAGTTGAAGGGAATGCGATCCGGACCGTATTACCCGATCGAATGTGATACTAAAACATTAATTACACTCTTAAAGCATTGTAGCATTATAGGATTACGATATCAAATGAAAATTAGCTAGTTTGAACATGTGTGCATGCTGCACCCTAAGATTGTTGCGATACACCTGCATAGGGAACACTAGTGTTACCACTATACGCAACATATAGTTAATCAGTAACACACAGTGCACTGTGATGGTTATACAAACAACATCATCGTTAAGTATTGCATTAACTTGAAAGAGAAGTTAAGAATAAGTTTAGGAATCTGATTGTGGTATTGGTTATAGAGTCATGATTCCCGTGTATATTTAGGTATTCAATATTAGTTCAATATAGTATATATTATATATATATATATATATATATATATATATATATATAACTATTACGTATATAATACTATATAGTATATAGTATATAGTATATACATTATTATAATATTATATATTGAATATGTTAAATATAATATATTAACTTATTTATAAATATTATATATATATATATATATATATATATATATATATATATATATATATATATATATATATTATAGTAACATATACATCAGTGTTTACTTTTATGTTATATAAACTACTTATTATAATTCTAATTATAAAAAATACATATTCTGAGATACTAATAAATACTACAGTAAATAAATAAGACTAAGAAAACAGTCATACTCTATAAATAGATAGGTATAATCAAGGGTGGGCGATAATTAAGTTTATACCGCATTACGACATTATCAACGAGTTACATAATAGAATATGACGTCATGTGCCTAAATGTATTGTATTTATTATATATGTGCACTCACACACACACACCAACACACAACCACAAACATTTATATACATATATATATATATATATATATATATATATATATATATATATATATATATATATATATATATGTATATATATGTATATATATAAATATATATTCATAAGTATATAAATAGATATATCGATATATTTAACTTAGAAAATAACCTATATATAGGTTATACTACCTATATAGGTATATATACCAATGGTATACCAATAATAACCGTTAGTGTATACAGGTATATAAATAAACTAATATTGACATACAATACATTATCAATGTACACATGTATACATCAAAGAAGAATGATATATCTGACCTACATCGTATTGTTAAATTAGATACACCCAACTGTCATGTAAACATCTGATATATTATGATCTGTAATTCGTGTATTATAAATAAACATATATTTTCGAAAAATAGACACCATATATTTAACTCCCGCATATTTAAACAAATATAAAATAGATCGTATTACATAATATGACGTATAGGCGTTCACACGGTTAATATCGACTAACGTTTATCCTCGACCATACTGGGCGACATGCACTTGTTAATGTACGAGAACTTCTCTAAGTTGGTTTCGTTCTGATGGTCTACCGCCTTTTCCAGGGACATTCGGCTACAACAAGTCGCTCCCATAATGCACTAGTAATATATAGTTATGTATATATGTATATCATATACTATATGATATAGTTATATAGGCAATATAATATAGCCCCATGTAATATAAACTATATGATAAAGATTTGGTCGATATTACAAAGGTTTCAACATCTAAAACTAGGTTCCTATAGCTAGTATGTCAAGATTCTACAGTATTCGTCGTAACTTATCATGCTATAGCGGTGAAGTATACTGCGCTCGTGTGAAATTAGAGTTATAATTGCGGGCGTTCGAGAGAGCGGCGAGCGCGCGTGTATTTCCAGGATTCAGTGAAGCGTGACGCGTTCGATAATCTATCAACACGCGTTCGTTGTTGTTTGCGTTGCGATACGAAATCGCGCGTAAGCACAAAGTTATCTGTACGCACAGGTCGGTTTATCTTATCGCTTACGTCGTCCTATACGGGTACTATACAACCGGTATGTGACGGTTGGTTGGGTAGTTGTTACCTAGTTGTTACCTAGTTTGTAACTACCATATATGGTAGTTACAGTTGGTACGTAGCCTTATCTGATCGGTTGAAGCTACCCGCTTAATGTTGGCGCGTATTTCATTTATTTTTAATCATTTCTGGATTAATAATGTAGGATCAATGACGCTCGCAGGCGTCACCCGTATGTATAATTAAACAGTCTATATTTAACTTTAGGTTAATAGAAGGACATAGAGTAAATATTTTATTTCATTTAATTATGTGTATACAAATAATAGTGTTATTTGTCTATTATGTATTTATATAATTTCAATTAGGTATGTATATTTTATGTATAAACCAGAGTTTTTTATTAATTATTATTATTAAAACTATTAATACTATGTAAGGTAGGTATATTTAAGTTATAGATAGACTATATTATACAATGTATAATATACATGCGTTATATAATTTATATATATATACCTATATGATGCATGTTAACATTTATAATATTATAATTCATTATACTCAATTGACTATTTCTCTTCCCACCATCCTCCGATATTGCTAAACTAATTAGCGATTCAAGAAAGGTATTTTATTATTACTCTATCACTCACCATATATGTCATTGATTACAATAAATGTGACATCACTCATATTCATCTATGATGATTCATTTTCTTCGGGTAGATTATTTTCCCATACCATACCATATTCTTGAATAAATCATAAGTTATAAGCTATTATACTTAGTAGCAGTATAATACTGCTAATATGTTACCATTAAAGGTATATACTTTTAATACATATATTAATATATACTTATAATATATATTATACTGCTATTCATTTTATAAGTCAATTGTGCTGCTATTATGTTGCTATTATTAGAATAGAAACACAATAGCAACATAATAGCATAATGTAAACATCTGAGGATATTATATATGATATTATTTTGCTATTATGAGGATATTACTTTTAGCTGGTTATCCGCTATTCAGTAGACCAATTGACCACACACAGTAGCCTACTTATTAGTGATACGTTATCACACATGGGTGCGCCTCCGGGAGCTGACCTCCCACGTATTGATTTAACTATTTCAATACAATATATCTAACTTAATTATTGATAAGTTGTTAAGATGTATACGTCTATAGATACATATATAGTAGGATGTAGGTTCAAGCACAGTCCAAACCAATAAAATAGGTCTTACAATAATATTTATAAGTGATCTTATATAATTGTGTATAAATGAATGATCGGATCTCGTTCATACTATGAGTTCCTTAACATGAGAGTGTCTTGGAGAGAAATTATAACCATATATGCATATAACCACGGTTATAAGTTAAAACATCACTAGTTCCTGGTTGAAAGAATTTCATCAAAATACAATATAATAACTATGTAATGATTATCCTCAATCCCACCATTCACTATATGTTCATCTACGACTATAGTAATATATAGTAGATATATTAATAACTGGTTATCTTCTGACTTACTTACATACAAATACATTACAATGTAAGCCATTTTCTTCCATCTGATTATTTGTTGTAAGGGGGTATCCCACTACAAGTATTTCCGGCAACTTGCCGGAAATATTGTAACTTTAAATCGATTTTCTATCAAGTTAACTACAATTTTAGTGATATACCCCTTTACTTTCCGGCAACTTGCCTGCAATATAGTAACATTATAGGGGGTATCCCATTACAATTAAATAGAAAATGGTTTTAAAATTACAATATGTCCGGATAGTTACCGGAAATATTTGCAGTTGGATACCCCCTTAACACAATCACACTATCTCCAGGATAATTTGTATAGGTCAAACTATACAGTATTCTTCCATCATACGGAATATCGGTGCAATCACAGATGCAAACACATAAAGAAACAGATATATTGTATTACCAACTTCATACTCTTAGAGTAGGTGCCTAACCATCATAACACCATTACTACCTTTACATACATCACCACAACCTCTTCATATATTCTGCCAGATTTTAACAACTGTAATTTCTACCATTAAATATGTCCTCATTGTGTCCCCCTATTTCTAACTTATTTTTGTTTACATTATTACAAATTATATTGTAATCATATCCACAGATTCTTAATTATTATACTATTATTAATAGAAGTAGGATGACTAACAATATACATAATAATGTATATATTTCAAAACCATACTCTGCACATGCATACATCTATTCATTATTGATCGCCGGTATATTTATCATCTTCAACCTCAACCACAATCAACTAATTAATATCTACTACAACTAGTGTAATATATAATATGTAGTCCAATATAAAATCATACAACAAAAGTATTTGAATATATTTTTTATTTTTAAATTAAATTTAATCAAAGTTCATTCTTATTATTTAACTCATATATCCTACTTAGTAATTAATATTAATTTAGAAATAGTGTCATTGTTTAAGAACAATAATGATAGTATAAAGAATATTTATTTTTAATTTATACCAGACAATTTTTGGTCATAATTATACTATATTTTTAATTATATGGATTTTAAAGTATTTTTTAACTTAGTTTATTTTCTAATATATTATAATTTATGAGCCATTTAAAAAACATTTAATTTTAATTATATATTAAAATAATGATCGAATATAAATGTTTCAATAATTTTAAATATAGTAAAAGTTACGGTATTGCTTACGTATAATATTAAAATTGATAGACTTAGATATCCTACATCTTCTAGAATATAACATATTAAAACAAATACAACTATAGTTCTATAGTAACACAAAAATCGTCACCAAAGAAATAAATAGATACAGGAAAAACCTAGACAATTAAAATCCCCTTACTTTATCAAACTGGAGTTCAGAGCAATCATATATAACAATGTTTAAAATAACACATTCAATATATAGGATCTATTCGCCTGACTCTCACAATATCAACACTTGCCGGATTGTCCAAATGACATATTGGCTGATTAATTTTGTAATTACTTTTATTACTATTAATTGACCCCATTACATTCTCTTCTGTTAATATTACATGACTACTTCAACTACAACAAATTTAGGATATTTTTTATTTATTTCAATCATGTTTAGTAAAGATATAATAAATATTATTATACAAATAGTGTACTAGAAATAGATTAGTTCGTCAATTGATAATTAATTTGACAATATTTATAGACAACAATTTTATTTTTAAAGAATATTAAGGTGTTTTCTTAATTAATCTATATACATTTATAACATATATTTATATAATAAAGAATTTTTGGATAAGAAATATGTTATATATAATTATATTTAAAAATTGTTAAATATAATTATTATTTGAATATTTTATATAGTTCATATATGACATATATTTATATTAGTAACTATATTTAGTATAAATTAAATTTAGTAAATAGTAAAAATATAATATTAATGACATTTTATTATCTCTTTAATACTCTTTGTATGAATATCATACGAATATAAAAGTATTCATTAAGTTATTCGTAATCTCACAGATTGGTTGATGAAAGCTCCAAACTTTCCCTGAAGGCTCTGATTTCATCTCTTCCGCTACACACAGATAGTAATGAATTATATTAATAATCACAATGATTAAATAGAGACTAACTTTACAGGAAGGGTACTGTTATTACCGATCTGTGACACTTTAACAGTTGGAAGATAACACTTATTCCTGAAACAAAAAATAAATATAAAACTTTTATTTAAAAATTAATTAAAAATTCTAAAATTTATTTAGAATTATATATTAATATTTATTTGAATATAAAACAATATCTATTTTTAATTATCGTACACTAACAATTTTAATAATTTAATTATATCACTAAATATACCACTAATTATAGGTAATTATTCATTAACTAACTTGTAAGCAAATGCTGCAACATTTTTGTTTGGCTCATTATCGAAGCTCTCAGTGGATATGCCGTAGAAATAGGCGAGTTCGTGAATACAGTGTCTCTGATCTTTGTTCATCGCAGGAAATGAGTAGGCGTGTCTGTGTTGAACTCCTTTAGTCGACTAATTGTAACCATAGAAATATTATATAGGTAGAGGTGGATATGATTGCTAAGCGAAATATGTTAATAATCTATACATAGATAGGTTAAATTGAATGTAAGTAAATATTAATATGTATTTGATAGGAGTCAATAATATATATATATATATATATATATATATATAAATACCTCTTGTGCAGTTTGTACCAATCTGGTTAAATACTTTTCAACTTTTTCCACAAAACTCTTATTTCTCCTATTATAATAGAAATACATATAATACACACATATTTATAATGAATGTGATCAGATTTATATGAATGCAGATTATTTAATAGAAATTATAAAAGTATGCAATATTATATAATTATTCAACAATGTTAATTATGTTTATATTAATGTCAATTTCTAAACAACAAGACAAGTGTAATACGTTATTTAATTATTTGAATACTAATTTATATTTTATTTAATATATGATTTATGATTTATTAAAATATACATATAAAATATATATTTTCAATATATTATATTAGAATCTTATAATAAAATATAAATATCAAATATAATATATAAAATTATTGTAATAAGTAATATTATGATTATATTCAAACAATAAAAAATAGAAATTTTCTATACACAAATTGACAGATGTGGAAAAATTCACATTATAATATGGGTTTATATGTAAAGAGATAAAGATTTATGGGGTCAAGATATTCAAGGTATTAAATTCTATTATTATTGTACAGAATATATTATCATAATTTTATTTAATTCAGTTATATTCTAATTAGAATATTAATAATAATATATAAATATATTAAAATAATAATTATTAGGTCTATTGAATAAGTATATATATTTTAATTTATTTAAACGAAAAATTAAATATATTTTTTAAACATTTTTTAATAATATTATAAATTACAGGTTAATTTAATTGTAATAATCAATGAATTCCATATTTCATAATATTATAAAAAATTATTCGATTAATTAAAAAGAAAGAATTATGAAAGTTATAAATGAAAAATATATTATATATTAATACATAAGAAAAAACATCGATAAGAATAAATTAGAATGTTATAATTAAAATTGAATAGTGATAATAGTTCTATTATAATTACAAATCATGTTTGACATAGGCTGCGGATCTATAATAGTATAATTATGTTTGAGCCGGTAATCGCCTATACTTAAAATATGGGCAACTCAAGCATTGAAACCTAAATCTACTATAGTAGTACCGCCGCACCGATAGTAGTGATAGCGGAGGCGTACAAACTTGGTGTAGTCGAGCAGGAACTGAGCGTATTGGGGGGCACTGGGTCTACCGGCAATGTGCGGGGACTTGATCTGTAGGGCTAAAGCTATCCGGTTGTTTCGCTGGGTGCGTAGGCATTCATCATTGCAGTTCAGTCTGTACGGTTGTTAATACGATATGTAGATGTATAGGACAATGTACGATTCTTTAATAGATTGTACTTATAGTAGGTTTTTATCATTTAAAATAATTTTATATTAGGTCAATATATAATAATATGGTAATTTAATATTTAATTATTATGGTATGACAATTTATAATAAATAATTATTATTCATAAACTGTACATATTATGTGTATTAATAAATATGATCCATTTATAGATATTTACATATTAAATAGGACAAATTATCATCTACTAAAAGACTGATAAATTCTTCATTATTTATTTATTTAATAGAATATTGTGTAATGTAAAAAATAATATTATATATTTTTTTTATTTAAAATATGATATTCTGTATTAATTAAGTTTAAATAATACATAATTAATCAAAATAATAATTATTACAATGAAATGATATATTTACTGAACATTTTAATTAATTTAAAGCAATATTAAATGATTTATGTTTTTATGATTTAATATTTAATAGTATATCAATGTTTGAATTAGTGAAATTGTTGAATATAATTATTTTCAATAGATTTATTCTAAAGATTTACAAAAAATTATGAAAAATTAAATATTATATTTATTTTATGTAGATAAAGTTTATAAATAAAATATTTTCAATATAGATGTATATAAATGACATTTTAATTAAAAAATATATAAAATGTATACATTTATATTTCATTGAATATATTAAACAAAATTTCTCTTGTTAGGTGGAGACATATTGATTTATAATTTAATAATTTAATTGATTTATAATCAATGTATAATAAATCATAAGAATAATATAAATATAATAAGTAACGAGTAATAAGCAAGAGTTAATATTATAAAATGCAATAATATGTACAATGAAATATAAAACAATGAAGGATGTTCACATGAGAAATCCATTCGTGCAAGAATTTCGCAATCGTAAAAGTATGAATTTTTCTGCGACACTTGCAAAATGTTCTAATTAGAATATTTACGCGGTTAGTGAGGAAAACATTCGCACGAGTATACAGACGAGTATAAGTGCATAACAATGGCCTTCACATGTCAATCAATTTAACACAACTAAATTTAAAAAAAATAACAAATATTTAATTTGAATTCATATTAGTTTTTCAGTTTTATCGATTGAACATAATTTAACACAATTAAATTTTGAAATACATTTTATAAAAATATAATTATTTAAAATATTATTAACTGAGTATTCTCTTTTAATAAATTAATAAAAGCTTAAAAAATGTAAATCTTACGATTAAATTGCATGATATTATTATATTTAACATATAAGTTTATCATATAAAATATATAATATATTTTTCAAAACTTTATATATTATATCATAATATAATATAATAAGTTAATATATTAGGTGTATTAGCCTATTTGTTTATAATATTATATAATAAGCTCATATAAATAATGTAATTAAGCTGAACATTATACACGTTATAACGAATATACAAATTTATGATTGTATGAATTATAATAAATTATATAAAATAATCACGTTCATAAAATACATGTATTTTTCCCAATTTCATATACACTTAATATTAAAAATATATAATAAAATTTATATCAAAATAATTTATTTTAAATTAATTAGTTATTCATTTAAATTGTGTTTATTCGAAATTATTATTAATAATTTTGAAAAATTTATATTAATATTAAAATAAGATCGAAGACATATCAATTCCGATTAGAGGTATTGTTTACTTCTATTTACTAACAAAGGAGTAGTAGTCTCAATTAGGGGAAGAGCCATCGCTCCTCCATTATCCATGCCGCTCATTGAATTTAACATCCTATGTATGGTGTATGAATGTTCATTATTATCAGATCGCATAATTAATATGAATATTAATGATACATATAGGGTTATGATATCGTTATTATTTATAATTTATATTAATATTGACCTTTGATGTCTATTGTCTTTCAAGGTTAAACACATGATTTCCTCTGATCTCAGTTTGCAAGCACAATATAACTCCATCTAAAGTATTTAATTGATATGTAGTAGTAGTAATTGCAGTAGAAGTAGCAGTATGGGATATTATATAATAATTCTAGGAGCAGAAGTAGCAGGATATGCATGGTAAAAGTAATAGTGTGAAATACAATATATATGTTATATATGAAATATATTTAGTGTTACTTGATTACTGTATTTCTTATTACTATGACAATATTATATTATTGATATCAACTTGTTATCTATTTGAAAAGAAAACATGATGTTTAGTTTTAATGATAAATAATTCAAATGGAATATGAAAATGATTAATTATGATTTACATAAAATATATACTTTACTATTAAGGGGAAACACTATGTTTGCGGGCTTACATGTAAATAGATACGAAAATTACTAGTTTTAAAAACTCTCCAACTTGAAATATTTTAAATATTTTTTTCGCATTTGTAATAATAATACTTCATTCTATAATATGATATTTTATATACATTTGTTTTATTGGATAATAATAGGAGTAATTCAAAAAAAAAAAAAAAATAAGAAAAACAGAAATATAATTTTTATTATTAGATTACATTTTTTTTGAGATAATAGTATTATGCATTTGAATGTTTTCTAAATATTCTGAAAATTATAGAAATTTTTATAGAATAGAAAAAAAGTTACGGAATTTTTTAGTAAAGCAACATTCATAAAAACAATATTCTGAGAAAACAGCTATCAAAGTTTAGTGAAATATGTTCATGCAATTATAATAATCATAAACTTTAAACATCATACAAATTATAAACATCATTTATACTCATAAATATAGCTAATTTAAGTATAATCTTAAGTATAATCTTTTCATGAAATGATAGATAAATAATTATATATCTTGTTTTCAATATAATATTTTTTTAGCTAAAATATAACAAATATATTGTATTTTAGTAATAAACTAAATACAATAGAAAAATAGATGGCAATATTGCATGGTAAGCATATATTTGTTATTTTATTTCCTTTCTTCCAGCAACTTAGATGAATTTTTCTCTTATAACCATATGGCTCTAATGTCTCTTCGATATATGTATATGTATATTGTGTAGTAACCATATGTCTACAAGAGTTAGAAGGACACGGCTTTCCTCGGTGACACGGTTCATTACAACGATGTTTACAATCACTTCTAATGTCTGTGCACAGTTGTTTACAAGCATCTGAACCGCTACAATCTCCCTATCAGACAGAGTGAAGTCATTGTCAGTAAGTATGTATTTCTAGCAATTATTATACATTTTTAAATTATATGACACATATTATTTTTATATTTATAGTTTATTTATGTATAATACATATATATATATATATATATATATATAAAATTAAATAATGTATATAAGAAAATTGGGTATATACTACACATGTTTAAGCTAACTAAAAACTCCGTTGAGAATAAGTATTAAATATCCTATAGTAGTTATTGCTAAAAAGTTATTTGTTAAAGTTATAAAGTTAAGTAAGACTAAAAATTATTATAATAATTTTTCTATATATAATATATATATATATATATATATAACAGTCAACTCTCGATATTTCAGAATTCAAAGGACTGAAAAAAGATATCAGAAATATAGAGATTCTGACATATCATATTATTGCGAAGTGTATTACATAGGAACAAAAGTCTGAGTTAACTTGATTTACTGATATAGAGAGATATCGAGAGTTGACTTTATATACGAGATAATCATTTCTAGTGTTGTGTTTAGTCATAAAAACTAAATTGAAAACAAAATATTAAACTCAAAATAAAATTAATAACTATAGATAAAATGTTGTATTCTATTACACACGAGTGTGCTGATGATGATGATGATGAGAAGTGGCGCTACTACCATATGGCATGTCTTGGGGCAAGCGTGGCCACAGTTCAATGGCTTATGGCAGACCAGACCGCAGCTCAGGTTAGCCAGGTGACAGGCGGTATTCTTACGCATCACCTTACCGCACATGCAGGGCTTGGTGACCAGCTCAGTGCAGGGGGCGCATGGTTCATCGTCGTCGTGGCAACTGTGGGCAACTAGAGGGGGCGCGAGGAATGTGTAATCATGGGGTGTGTAGGAGGAGAGCAGGTGTTTGCGTGGAGAATATAAGTGTATAAATATAAAATAAAATAGATATATATATATAAATACTTATATGTTCATTATCTTGTGTATATATATATATATATATATATATCTATTTTATCTTATACTTATCTCTATTTATATACTTATATAGGTCCTTATTTACTTAAATATGTACTCAACTTAAAACTATTAGTAAAATTGTCATAAATTAAATATATTATTATTAAGACTTACTTTATCTTATTTTTAATATAGATTAGGTTAACTTTAGATTTTTTAATAACAAGAATAAATTAGAGATACAAGTTATGAATATATTATACTAAAAATTAATAATATAAATATTCAATATTCAGTGACACGTAACTTTTTTAAAATACCACCTATTTCCACCTATATATTTACGTGTAATAGAGGTAACACATCAACTCCGTTTTTAATTCTATGTGCGTAAATTCGGTTGCGTGCGTTTTTTCATGCATGGAATTTGTCAAATGCATGCGTATTTCTATTCAGTGCGTGAAAATTACGAAATTTTCTAGATATATGCATGAAAATAATTTCACGCAGCTAATAGTAACTTTAAATTTCGATAGGTGGAACTATAGTATATACAAATCGTATTATTCAAGATGAATTATGGGTCTGGAATTTAAATATAAATGCTATCAATATTTAATATTAAATGGCGGAAGGTAAAAATAAATTACGTTATTTAGTATTATAATTATACAAAAATCCACTTATGTGGAATTGAAAACTGAAAGAATGTCTATGACTATCATAGTAACTATAACGATAGTTACTATGAAATATATTTAGCTTAAATACACTGAAAGTATTCATAGACTTTAGCATAATATTAATGAGTATATTATTAATAATTATATTGAATTGTTTATTTAAACACCAATATAGCGGATGCCCTCTGGTGTATAACAATAACAGAAAATAATAAAAACAAACGAATAGAAAATACAAAATAACAACAATTAAAATTAAATTAACTTAGATATAAAGATTAAATAAAGCATATACAAAAATAAATTAAGAAGTGTTTAAATAATGTTATAGTTTCTTTCTAACTAAAACAATACAAGTATTGGACCTTTCGTAAGTCATACGGTAAGACGTTCCATATGCGAGGAACAGCGGAGGAGAATGCGCGATTACTAAATCCAATATAATTAATTAGTATAATATTAATTAGTATAGTATTAATTATTATAATATTAATTAGTATAATATTAATAGTATAATATTAATTAGTATAATATTAATTAATATATTATTAATAATATACTAATTTATATTATACTGATTAATATTATAATAATTAATACTATACTAATTAATTCTATCCTATTAATATTATACTATCAATATTATACTAATTAATACTATACTAATTAATATTATACTAATTAATACTATCCTATTAATAGTATACTGATTAATATTATACTAATTAATATTATACAAGAGTATATATGAGTGTATTCAGTTTATTTAAACTATATACATTTGTTAATTTTAAGTACACAATAAAACTTTGTAAAATATAAAGTATAGGCTAATAATGTTAAAATAATGTCTGAAAGATTTATATATTTATTTTTATATATTATTATATATTAATATAGGGGGCAATAGTAGTTTGCATTGAAAAATGCATGAAAATATACGGAATCGTTGTGAATGACTATTCGAAATTTACGCAGAAAAAGAGAATATTCCATGTACGAAAAAAATGCACACAACCGCATTTACGCACATAGAATTAAAAACGGAGTTGATGTGTTAACATTTAAACACCCATGAGTTACGCATGCATATTAAATAACTATAACATAAATTAAATAACTCATTTAAATAACATTTTAACTATTATATAATCTAATTAGCGATTCAAATTAAATTAAATAACTCTATAAAAAAACTATCTACATTATTATATAATCGTATTAGCGTTTATAGTATTTTTGATAAAGCCACACCTACACTGTAGGTCCTACAGTCACACCCTTTATAAATTCGCCAGCTACAGTCACTATTAATCGTCCAGAAGTAAAAATTTGAATTTGTTACAAACATCAATGCAAAAACTTGTTTTTAAGTCAATAATTTCAATATTATTATATATAATTCATGATATTTAATACATATATTATTTGGATTATCAAAACAAATAATATAAAAAAAAACAATTCAAATCAAATTTATAAATAAATTTGTATTTTTAATAAAATATTTATATAGAAACATAATTTAAAAATATGAATGGATTTTTGACAAATAAATAAATATCCTCGAAATCTTTGATTCAAGGATTTAAATTATTGAATTATAAATAAATATACCACTGAATATTATCTAGATCAGAGTACACAAAGCATCGATGTAGTGAGAGAGTGCATCGATAGAGGCGCTGCAGTCTCAGCCTACTAAATACTTAATAAATTTTAAATTAATATTATTTATTTACTAAATATATTTATAATTTATACCAATTTTAATGTATTATCTATACTAAAATTAAATTTTATATATTTAAAATACATCATATCAATATTCCTCGTAATTTTGTGTATTTAAATTGAAGATATCATACTATTTTATTGATATTTATAATCTAAATCAATTGATATAGATAGAAGTCACTTTAAACTATTTCGACGAAAAGCCTACTATTTTAATATTTGACATATATAATATGACTAATATCCAATAAAAATCACTGATGCCATTTTGTTAATTTATCGATAAAAGTGCCATTCGCGTATCTATATTTTACACGCATTTCGTGCGTCAATTGCTTATCCACTTTCTTTATATAGATGATACAAAGTAACAGTTGTAGCGATCCTTGGTGATACATAGAATTGTTGGTGACTACATTCTCCCTGGCACACACCTATACCAACCAGTATGGGTACAGGAGTGTTGCCGGGTGCAGGACTTGTTACAGATGGGCCTAGTGGTACCGCAGGGTACTGGGGGGTATTTTACAGTCAGACCGCAGTAACAGAATACCTCAGAGAAGCCTGTGGGGTTAAGTAAGCGATAAGTGTGGGTTAGAGTGTAGGTGGGTGGGGTATGCGGTAGTGTTCGTAATGGTGAAGCATTAATCATGTAGGGGCTATATAGGAAGTTAAGATTGCTATAGTTTCAGTAAAAGTACATCTCAGATAACTATGTAGAGTTAAATACTATTAGTAGTGTCTGAATAGTGGATTAAGTGTATGAGGTAGTATAGGGGTGTTATATGGTAGTGTAAGGGGTTATGTGGTAGTGTAAGGGGGTTATGTGGTAGTATAGGGGTGTTATGTGGTAGTGTAAGGGGGTTATGTGGTAGTGTAAGGGGTTATGTGGTAGTGTAAGGAGGTTATGTGGTAGTATAGGGGTGTTATGTGGTAGTGTAAGGGGGTTATGTGGTAGTGTAAGGGGGTTATGTGGTAGTGTAGGGGAGTTATGTAGTAGTGTAAGGGGGTTATGAGGTAGTGTAAGGGGGTTATGTGGTAGTGTAGGGGGTTATGAGGTAGTGTAAGGGGGTTATGTGGTAGTGTAAGGAGGTTATGTGGTAGTATAAGACAGCATGTAAAAGTAAGAGTCTATAAATGTAGGTTTCAAGGCGCTTATACTTTATATTATAGAGTTGTATTGTACTGTACAACTCTATAATGTAATAGATAGGTACATAATTCTACTTTTATAGAATCACTGCCTAAGCGATAAGGAATCAATAATTGTGTAATGACTAAGTAGGAGGTCAAAAGTTTGCTATCGTTGTAGTAGTAGTAGTAGTATACTATAGTAGTAGTAGTAGGCGAGGTAGTAGTAGTAGTAGTAGTGTGAGAGATGTAAACCTACATTCCAGCAGGTAGTGCAGCGAGTTTTACCATGACAGAATTCTTCACAGTAATGCAGGCCACACGTCAACCTATGCCCACACCTCTGATCACACATGTGTTCACTTTTCTACGGGTGTATTATGTGTGAGTGCAATATTAACAGCATGATTGAGTTCATTAGATCTTAGTTAAAGTAACTTCTATATATCAGTAAGTTAATAACGTTAGATAGTGCACAATTACATTTGTGTATATAATATTTATATATATTTATTATAATTTACATATGGAGTTAAATGTATATTTATTAAAAATTAATGCAGTGATATATAAATATAATAATTATTGAATCATTGCCCTATATATTAGGGTAGGTTGTGTGTATATGAATGAAGGTAGTTCAATACTTACATCACAGCAAATATGTTGGCACTTGTGTTTTCCACAATTCATCTTCTTCTTACACATTCTTTTGCAATGAATTTCACGACTCACTGATGTAAAAAGTGATTACTATAAAATATGTACATCCAACTGAAAATATATGTGTTTAATGTTTACTATTTATGTTGCTATAATGATTCTAATTACATATTTAGCAACTTAAAATAATATAAATAATATTGTTCTTATTTCATACATTATATAATAAAGAATAATAAAGTTGTTAAATGCTGGTGTTATTACTTATTACCTCTGTATATTTCAATTAAGTTAATTTATATGTAATTTAGAAATAAATAAATATATATATATATATATATATGATTTTAATAATTAAATCATAAATTAAATATTTTTATAACTTCTTGTATACATTATTTCTATTATTTTAAAAATTAATGTTGACAATATTGCATTTTGTTCAAGTATTTATGCCAAGAGTTCATCATAAATTAACATTTACATTATTTGTGAATATAACAGAAATGTTACCATTATATCTAATTTAAATTTATTTAAATAAAGTTAAATATTTAAAAATACTACTTTCAACAAATGTATGATTGTGTAAATAACTTCATACAACGATACACACTACGTATAAGGGATGATGATGATGATGAAGAAGGGAAACCTTTATCACCGGTCACTACTAGGTCTTTACAGGCAATCTCTCTGTTCATGATAGAGCCGCAGCTACAAGACACATCTGTGACTCCGTCGCACTCGAAGCAGGCTCCTTGGTGGCATTGTAGCTGACACTCGTGCAGGCTATCTGTGAGGACATCGGTGTGTGATCAATGTTCAATAGAGAGTTCTATAGATCTACTTACATTTAAAGTTAACATTATATTCATTTATATGATAAACCATAATATATAGAATACATATTTTTAGTAAAATATTTAATATTTAATCAAATATATTGTGTTTTATTAGTAAATATTAAATTCGCAATCAAACATAGTACATCAAATGTATTATATAATGTGGTATAATGCAGACGGTGTATACAAACAATATACAAAGGGGCATACACGGGCATACTAACAGAGGGAGCCACATTTCAGTGGTTTGCCGCATCTGTTGTTACAACAGGCTACCGGGTCACTGCAGATCTCTCTGACCTCAGAGGTCAAGGCCGACAGGGTGCTGCCGCCGCAAGGACAGTGGTCTAATAGGTCGGGGTCCAATGCACAGGGGCTACACTCTCCCGGGTGACAGACGGACACGCAACGATGACGAGAGCACTTTAAAAAACTGTTTTCATACGGTATATATGTTAATAGATGTGTGGATATAAATAGAAGTAAATAGTACGATATTGTAATATTATGAAGTAGTGCAGTAAATAATTATAGCATTTAGGTATTTTCACACGTAAGATGTGGGTATATATATATTTGTATATTTATACCCAGACTAGGTATATTTATTTGCCTATACCTAGACTGGGTATAACTGGTAGCCAAAAAGGCTACATAGACTACCTACTTGGGGTACCCACCGATCATGCGCTAACAAATCTACCCAGATATTATTTTACGAATAGTCTATAGTTATATAGATCATATATAAGCAGTAATAATTCGAGTAACTAGGTCAGAATTCATTTGCAAATTATAGCATTATCATACATTTTTTTATATACGGGCGTGGTTTATTTAAGGTGTGAATACACATTTATTACCTAGACTGGGTAACCTAACATCATACCCAACTAGGTACCCACATCTTACATGTGAAAGTAGATTACATTATTGTATTAATGAAACTTATAGTATGATGTAATAAATTAATGGAAAAAATTTAAATTTTCAGCCGAAATATTGATTTCTAATAAAAATAATGTTATAATCATTATTTAGGGGACAAGAGATATTTATTTAATAATACAAAAAATATTTATTCTATTTTTTTTATTCTATAATATCTTAATTGTTTTATTTTGTATCTTTATTATTGCATTAATTCTTTGGTTTTTTTTTCTTAGTAGAATATTTGGATTTATATATATTTTTCAAATTTACTATAATATAAAATTAATAATTCATTATTATTAAAGATGTGAAAGTGAATAATATACATTATTTGTATTTGTTCAGTATTATATGTTGTTATATATATATGTTTCAAATTTATTATACTATTAAAATATAAAATTAGTAATTACTAATAAGTACTATTATTACAGATTTGGAGTATTACATTATTTATTTGTTTCATTATTTCATTGGTTTATTAAATTGTTAACACATTCTGTTTGTAATATATTTAACATTTGTCATTTATAATTAAACTATATTATTAATAATGTATTACTATTACAGGTTACAAAGATAAGACAAATTCAATAATGTGGAAATTGAATATTTCAATGATATTTACAAAAAATGTATTTTATTTCTATTTTCGATTATTTTTACATTATATTTTATTTCTACTATTTTTCATTTATTTTAACAACTTTTAATTTTTTCATATTATTCTTTGTTTATTTCTATAACGTATGTTATCATTAGTACATTTTATAATTTCGATTATATATTTCGACTATATATTTGCTTAAATAAATTATCAGTTTACTAAAACAGGGTACAAAGATAAGAAGAATTCTATAAAGTTAAAGTAGAAATTGAATATTTCGATACCACTTACAAAATAATGTATTTTATTTTTATTTTTACGCTATCTTTTATTTCTATTTTGTCATTTTTCGTTTATTTTATATATGATTTATTTCTACTTTCGATTGTTTTTCGTTTATTTTTACGGTAACTGTAAAACGTTTTAATTTCTTTAATTTTTTATTTTCGTATTATTCTTTGTTTATTTCTATAACGTATGTTATTGTTAACAAATATTTATACTTTATACTTTCGATTATATTTTCGGTTATGTATTTGCTTAAATAAATTATCAATCAATCAATCAGTCAAACAATAAACAAATAATTAATTAAATATTAAAACAATTAGGACAGACGCTCTAACAAATACACTATTACCAATGATTATTCTAAGGAAATAACACATGCAAACTCGTGTAATTCAATATTGTATATAAAACACCTACAGCGCCACCTATATATGCTTAATTTCGGAACTATGTGTTGTTTATAATGTAAATTTGTATCAAACTATACACTTTTAAAATGTAAAATAATATGTTTTAAATTATTATTTATATGATGAAAACAAAGTGTTCATTGCTAATATAAAACAAAGCAATAGTATATTTATATATAGGTTTTAAATGATATAAATATCTATGTGTTGAGTAAAAGCTAATTTATATTGCATCTAATTTAATAGAGCAATGAAAACATTGTTGTGAAACCGGAAAGAACATAGATCTATTTCAGTGATTCGATACTACTGCTAGCAGCGGCATCGTGTTTTACATACATTGCATATATAGGGAGTGTTATATCTTTGCTATTGCACTATCATTTTCTAAACATATACAATTTTCCCTATTTCTTACAAGTAAAAATATATTTATAGAACAAATTTCCTTAATATAAAAAGTATATCGCAAGTTTGTAATAGTAATATTAATAAATAAATAATAATATTCTTAAAATATCTTAAAATGGAATTATTAATTTTATAATGCAGAAATTAGCTCTACTTAATATCACCTATAATTTAGTATATAAACTTTGATATGCACCATCAATGAATACTATTCATTGAATAGCATTCTTATAATTAGTGGTATACAAATTACGATAACATAAAGAATATGATTAAATCATCATCTAATTCAATACATACAAACATATTACTAACGGCACAACTATGCAAATATTAACTACTTTAATCAGGCTTCTATATTTGTATATAGTCTATATCCATGTAAATATTTATAGTAATATTTAATAAAGATATATATATATATATATATATATATTATATACATATTGATATTTAAATATGAATACAAACTTATCACAAATTTGATCACAGGAGAAATTAATATTTTTCGATTGAGCACTTCCACAAATAAATTCATTGTGTTTTTTTCCGCAATGGCAATCTAATGAAATATACATAGGAAAGTGAGCTATATGAAGGTGAAATATATGAATTACATGATTACATTTAAACATACATCTTTGGTTTAGATACATTTTCTATTAGTATTGTAGGAAAATAGTTTCGAGAAAATATTAGGCTATCTACAGTTAGTCAGAAATATTTCAGTTGCCTGCATTGCAGTATATAAAATAACCTACATTAGAAATAATTCCGGCATTCTAGTAAGTTGTAGTAGTATCATTTTACAGGTAGTAAAGATATATATATATATAGCAGCCTATATATACATAACTCAATACCGGGGGAGGGGATGTATACAACAAGTTTTAATAATGATCATTTTAAGACTAGAATAGATATATATCAAAGCCTACATCGATGCCCGGGGGTGGGGTGACGTATACCGAGCGCTGGTAACCATTATGAATGATGTGAGCGCACGGGGTACAGGCTCCAGAGTGACAGGTGTCGCTGCAGAAGTGACTGCCACAGTTCAGCAGCTTCTCGCACACGTTGCTACACTTGAATGTCTCGCCCGTACCACATCTTACCGTACGTCTACGGCAGGGGGGGGATATTAGTGAATACGCATAGATACATGGGTAACATATTTTAAATTAATAACTATTCATACATATATATTAGATATTTGGCATCCATGCCAGGTTATTAAGTCAGTAAACTATATATATATATATATATAGAATGGTCCAGTATTGGAATTAATTATAAATATAAATCAATGAATATAAAGCTATTCGGATAAAATACTAAATGTGGTTGATCATTAATAATTATTAATGACATTGAAGGCGTACACTTTACATTGTTGTATGTAAACCCATATTAACCTAGTCGTTTTACAATCGCAATCTTGTTCGCGAGTTGATGTACATGGAGGACATAATCCAGGATGACATAATCTAAAGTGGGTGGGTTAGTTAGAGGTTGTACGATCAGGTAGATTAGTCAACGAATCAATCAAAGCATTATTTAGCTTTACAAGTATATATATATATATATATATATATTTAGATTGTACGCATGTTTTCGAGTAAGTTAGTAAGTTCTATTTACTTGCTAAGAAGGTGATCACTTTTAGGATTATTTGAATACATCAATAAAATATAAATAATGAATACTAATTAAATTTAAATATAAGTAGAAATTTGCAAAATAGTTTATTAATTGTATATTTTTTGCTATAAATAAACACATCATTACTATAGAACAATTAATTTATATATAAACATTTGAATTTATTATTACATTAATGTTGATAAATTACGAGTGTATTTAATATAATCATCGATACAAACATGTTACAGTTGTGAGGACAATGTATGCCTTTGTTCTTGAGACATAGCTCTCCACAGGAATGCGGGGTACATTGAATGTGATAGGCTGGATCTTTTACTTTACCTATATGCAAATTAAATAAATAATTCTAAAGTAAATACAATATTTAATATTTATTTAAAACATAATTTGAATAATAAAGATGTAAAGATATTAATATAATAGAATATAAACGTCATAAAAATAGATGATATCATATAAGTTATATGATATATCATATAACAGTGCATAAGATACATATAAAATAATTATTAATGAATTTAATAATTCAATTTAACTAGTTCTTTAATCATTGCTAATGTAATTCACAAACCGCAGAAACACCTGTATTCTATGAAGACCTTCTTCTGAGCAACATTCTGACAGGCGGGACACCTCCAACCCTCTAAAAGGAGGTACAACGTACAATGTGATCAGGTAATGTAGAGATAACTCTACTTATATTGATAGAAATGGATAGAAAAAAGGATGATGGTCACTGTTATTTTCTATTAAAAGTTTAAAGGTGAGATTAGGGTTTTCATTTTAACTATACTTTATACTATATACATTATTTAAATTATAATTAACTGGTTCGCTATTATTAATTATTATTTGTATATATTATATTCTGATATTGAGTTTATTTTCCTTCAACTTTATTGTTGTTTTATTTATGTTCATGTTCCGTTTTTACACTGGTGAGGGTATTCATCTATTTTATTGGTGTTTTTAATAAACTATACTATAATGTATATACTATCCTATCCTATACTATCCGATATATATATATATACATATATCTATTGGTGTTTTAAATAAATATATATTCTATCGTATGCTATCCTATTATATATATATAAATATATATAATTACCATTTCCATCGGGAGTGGAGCCCTCGCTAGTTTTGTTGTTGGACCACTTACGTATGCAGCGCAGGTGAAATGCGTTACAACACTTGTCGCAGGACCACACAGAATCTCGTAGGCGTACATTCTCCATACACACCATGCATTCGTAGGACTCGCGAGCCAGCTGGTATATCTGTTGACCTGTGGGGCGGCGCACGCCCGATTAAAACTATGTGATCGGCAAAATTTCACGATATAGAATTATGTATTATATATCTATTAATAACAAATCGTGAAAATTGTAATTATTATAAATTTTAATTTCATAAATTATAATTATAATTAAAATTATAATTCATAATATATATTTATTTGTATATGAGAATAATTATATCTGTAAATAATTTGTATATATATTAACTTAATTATAATACAAGTATATGCACTATTATAAATGGACTGATTCTAGTGAATGTTACTTTGTTACACAAACCTCGCTGAGTATTAAGATCAATATCCTCAGAGATAACGTGTTTTTTGGCGGGCTTCTTTCTAGTATCGTTGTTGTTATTGTTAGAAACGCCTGTGTCGTCGTAATGATTCATCAGGCTCGATGATTCATCGTTGTGCTCGAGATAAGGTGCTCCGTTAGTATCTGATGACTTGTAGATATCGCAAGCTCTACCACCTTCTCGTTTGAACCTATCCGAATCGTATCGTGGTTTACCATATTGTGCATTATTATTCTTGGATCTGGGGTATGGTTTCCTGTTTGTGTGGTTACCATTAGTTACGGTATCATTGTCGTAATCGCTAGGTCCTGCCCTACTTCCTTTATTATTATGTTCGTCTACCCTTTCATCGTTGGTTGTTGAAAGTGTGTTGGAAGATTGTGGTCTCTTATAGTTTTGATTATTCGTATTCCTCTGATTAGATCTCTGATAATTACTCTCTTTTCCTCTATAAGATCTGTTTTCATTATCTCTATTATGACTTTTATTATAATTTCTTTGCCCATTATTGTTACCTCTCCGATAACCATTATCATAATCTCTATGAATGCTATGATTATTATGACCTCTATGATGATTATCACTTACAGAACTCCTCCGAGAACCCATTTCTTGGTCTTCGTTATCCCTGTGATGTCTATTCTCAATCTCTTCATTCAAAGGTAGTAAATCATTTTCTTGGTGGTTAGATTTTATATGATTTTTATTTTTTTTAGATGACCTTTTAATGTTTTTTAATTTCTGATTAATATCTGATGAAGTATTTTGTTGAGAATATTCAACTGCATTATTCTCTGCATTAATATTCTCGGAGTTTGTAGAACTATTTGCATTAGCGTGCTGGGAGTTTGTGGAATCATGTATAATCTGCTTCATTTGATTGGGTTTACGCCTATTTCTATTCCTATTTCCATTACGCGAGTCACCTTCTTCTCGATTGCGATCGTAATGTTGCGGTCGATTACTTCTAATTGCTGCGTTTTGATTGGATGATGATCCACCGGTAACCGAGGCAGGTGCAACGGTTCCTTTATGTTCTATTTCGGCATTATTATTAACATTTACGTACGAACTTCTAGCGATATCTTGTGACATATAATTTCCATTGTCATTATCCACTCGATTTCTAGGGTAACGACCACCATTTTTGTGATTTGCTGTGAATGAATAATACAATTATTCCAATGCATATATAAATATATATATATATATTTAATAGTTTTTAATAGAATATATATATAAGCTCGATAAGCAACACTGCTTCTATAATTACCCTGGCATTGCCTAAATCTGATAATAATAATAATATATATTAGATACTATAAAAAAATCTATTTTTAATTTTAAAAATAAATGTAAGTTAATATTAAATGAAAAAAATATATATTGAGTATACATTGGGTCTACAAAATGTATATCTGATTAATAACAATCACACACATTCATATAATTCACTAATTAATATCAGAATGTATACATACATACATGCATATATTAAAAATAAATAGTAATTATAAATATAATCATTGTAATGTGATTATTATTTTAAATTATATATACTGTATATATAATTTACTGTATATAATTGACTGTATATAATATACATAATCATAAATATAACTAAATATAATTTAGTTTAAAATATGTATTTACTACGTATATAAAAGTATATAAAAACTTCACAATCTAGTAGATTGAATCTAATACAACAATATCTATGCTTTTCAAAGTGATTAAAGGATTATGAGTTATATATTATTAATGCATTATATGAATTATAGATTGATTATGTATAAAAGAAAATACATAATAGCTTGTAATATATATATATATTATTTACGGGTATACTTAGTATATGCGAAATATAGCTTCTGGGTATCCCTCCGATTATTATATAATATACTATATATATAGCCAATATATAACCCATATAGCCAATATTTGGTAAATAAAAAATAAAATTCATTCATTCCTATATATATATAACATTTAAATAGAATAAAATGATATATAAATATAGTATAAATTGTTTTCTAGAATAATATATAAATTATTTATCAGTTTTTTTACATTTGTTATATATTCATTATATATTTATATTATTATTTGTTTAAATTTATTCCTATTTACATAATTTAAATATATATATATATATATAGTTATGTGTAAAGCATATGAATGGTGCCGATCTAAATATTAACTAGTTGTAGTGCAGTAAGATATGCTAACAATAATTTGTTAAGGGGGTGTAGTAGATAAATATAGAAATAATATAATTCACCATGTTAAAAGATAGGATAAATAGGCATGGAGTATTAGCAAATCCCTTAAGGCGTTGGTATTAGTATGTAATATGGTTTAATTTCTTATCTATAGTATCTATCTATAGTAACTTACCTATTTTTGTGTGCTATATTTAGCTAATAAATACGGCTTTATATGCAATAAAACAAATTTTTATATAAAATTATAAAAGTAAAGTTTATAAATTTCATTTTATTTATTTTAATTTATATATAAAAAGGTTTATCAAAAAATATTCAATAATAAAAAAGATATTAATGTTTTAGTAACATTACTTATCATAAAAAAAAGTTACTGATTAAATTGATGTTGAAAAATAAAGTAATATTTATTTTTAATATTTACAAGCTAAAATATATTTAAAATTTTTTTAAAATCGATCCTATATTCATAAATTGGAATGAATTTATAATACCTAATATTTTACAATAATTATTATTTTTTTATTTACAAAAGTATTAACTTTTTTTAATAATTTACAAAGTATTTAGAATATGACAGACTAGTAGGTGTCATCATACATCGAATTTTGAGTTATATTGCAAATTTATAAAGATTTTTTTTTGTAAATGAAAGATAATTAATTGTATATTATAATTATACAATAAAATAAAAATTTATTTATAATTTTTTTTAGAAAAAAACGAACGTCGCACGCCCATTAACAAGAAATTGCTTGATAGATATATGAGAGGATTTGAATAATTATCCTAGACTAAATGTATAATAGCGAGTTGTTTTTAAAATTAATACAATGATTTATAATTAATCTAGGTCAATATAGTTATCTATTAAAGCCAGTTTAAGATATTGATCTTAGTGCATCTGTATAAAATATATACAGTCAACTCTCGGTGAGTCGGACTACTGATAAGTCGGAATTCTCAATAAGTCGGACACATTTAGTTGGTTTGGTTGGATTTGTATCTAGTTCCATGTTAAATTTATCGGATAAGTCGGATAAGTTGGATTGGATAATTCGGACTTTTCTATAAGCCGGACACATATTATAGTCATTTTTATGATTTTTATACTGGATAAGTCGGACTTTTTATAAATTGTCAGAAATATTTACTTTAAATAATGAATATTATAATTTTAGTAAGTAATATTATTGAATACAACATTTTATATTGCTGATTGTTGCATAATTCCATATTTCGGTAACCCTTTAACTCGCTCTACCCATTTCATGTATTATTTGCATGATATTCTGAATCTCGGATAAGTCGGACATCTCGCTAAGTCGGACATTTTTACCGGTCCCTTGCGAGTCCGACTTATCGGGAGTTGACTGTATATATAAAATATACTGTAAAATATCACATTTTAGCTGATGATATTCAATTGTATATTGAGCTTCCAGTAATAGCCAATTCATCTGATAATGTAGCTCTAATTGATTGTATTAATATGGTTAAAAATTGGTTTTTACAAAATAGCTTAATGTTGATTATGAATAAAACTCAACTTCTAAATATATCTAGAACATCATCAGTTTTTACTTCTGTCATCATTGATTCTATCATAATTGTTCCTTGCAATAATGTTAAAAAACTTGGTTTTATTTTTGATGATAACCTAAATTTCTATTGATAAGATAGCTAATGTGTGTAAATCAATTAATTATCAATTATATAAAATACGACCAATAAGGAAATTCTTACCTTTTAGAATTTCTAAAATGTTAATAGAATCATTAGTTATGTTACCTATAAATTATTGTTGTTCCCTATATTATGGCCTTCCTGCTACTTCTACTAAAACATTAGATCATCGATGAGTTTTACATCGTGTAAAATTATATGACAATGAACCAGTCAAGTATCACTTAGTTAATTATAAATGGTTAAATATGAATCAGAGATCTACCTTCAGCTATTTAAAACTAATTTTTAAGGTACTGAAGAATCGTCTTCCGAGTTATTTGATTGACATCCTACAATTCAAAGTTTACAAGAGGAATCTAAGAAACGAGTCTACTCGATTATTAGAAAAGAAGAATTATAAGCTAAAGAGATATGGAAAACGTTCTTTCAGTGTAGTTGCCGCCGACCTATGGAATAACTGTAGGACTAAGAACTAATGTCAATTATTCTTATTTTAAATCAAATTTATTGTTATTAATTCGTAAAAATTATTTTTATTATTTTCTAATTAACTGATTTATATTTTTGTGTGTATTTTGTTATTTTATATTTTTGTTTACACAATAGAGAACATCCACAATTATTTTTGTGTATAAATAAACATTCATTCATATATATATATATTTAGAATTAGAAAAATACGAAAATAAATTACTGTATCTCTTACTAAAACTCTAGTTAATTCCCTTGTCCTCTCACGTATAGATTACTATTCCTCAATCCTTATCAATCTTCCATTATCCTCTATATCTCCCCTAAATCGAGTTATTCGTTCATCAATCCTTACAACATATAACCTACGTATTCGAGATCATTCCTCTACTTTCTCATACCAACACTTACCTCCATGGTTCACATTAAATAAACACTCTGTTTATCGCATATTATTGTTCATTCCTCAATATACTCTTCAAATTGCCCCTCCTATATATCTGCTTCTCTAGTACAAAGAACCTCCCTACCATCACTTAGAAACCATGCATCTCATCTTCTATCTATTCCTATTCTATGTCCCTCAAAAATGAATACTCGGGCACTGAGTTATATTGGTCCTAAACTATGGAATTCACTCCCGCCCTATATTAGATCCATAAAATCGCATAAAAAATTCATGAAATATATACAACAATTGATCTCAGATGGGAACCTGAAATACTAATATTGTTTGTTATTATTATTTTATTTATTAATTTCCGTACAGCTTATTCTATTTTATTTTATTATTATTATGGTATTTATTTTTATCTACTTTTATTATTTGTATTCTATATATACACTTTTGAGAAATCATTTATGATTTAAATAAACATTCAATCAATCAATTCAATCAATATATATAATGGAACCAGTCAATTGTACGGTAGCCAGTAACCTCGTACGAGGTAATCTCGTACGAGTAATTTCGTACGACTTGTTAAATTTAATTTATTTCATAATAATACAGTTTCTATATGATTATATATAATTACTTATTATATATTCAATATAATATTGATATAATATATTGTATTATATATATATTCGTATAAGAACTGTATAATTATGAAATAAATTAAATTTTATAAATCGTACGAGATTACTAAATAAGTCGTACGAAATTACCTCGTACGGGATTACCTCGTACGAGATTACTGGCATTCAATTGTACACATTTTATTTGTACGAAATTATGGTATTCTATAAATACTTATCAATAAATTACTTGTTCAAAAATCCACATCGTACATATTAATATTCAAAATACTATATATATCTATTATTTATATAGGTTTCGGTGTCGTATTGAGTTACCAATTTGAGATTTGTTACCAATCTAACTTTGAACTATTCATATTATCACTCATATTTTTGAATTTATATTTACTGCATTATAATAGCATATAAAAACATGATTTATTAAATAATTATCATTATAGATAAGTATTATCCTGTTGGTAATGGAAAATGTATTTAAACATTATAATCGAAATATTTGTTGTGATAATGTTTATTTATTTTCAAATTAAATTAAAAATGTGTTAAATAAATAATTTATTTATTGTGAATATTGAAATAAAAGAATATTAATATGTTCAAATTATAATTAATTATATTAATACAATATAATGAATAATATTACATCCGACTACAATAAATTATTTCAATTCAGAATTCATATGAAATTAATAACTTCGAAAAATTAAAAAATTAAATTTAAAAGTAAATAATAAATATTACTAATTATTATGATATATTCAAGTTGCATTTTCTTCTGACAAAATTACCAAATAAAATTAAATGCTACTTTTATAGTGATTATTTAATAATTAATAAACAAGTAGAATTATAGGTTTTGAACCTTCATAATAATCCGACTGTAGCTACATTCATTTAAAATTGTTTCAGTTATTAATTAATTATAAACTCTGAATTGAAATAATTTATTGTATTCACATTAAATATTATTCACTCTATTGAGTTAATATAAATACTTATAATTTGATTACATTAACTTAATTGTAATGATTAACATTAGTTTATTTCAATATTCATAAGTGAATTATTTCAACAACAACATTTAATTTAATTTGAAAATAAATAAACATCATTTATATTATTATAATAATAATTATAATAATTATAATTTACAGATCTTATATATCAATATAAAATAATTATAAATAAGGTAATAATATTTGTATTATTAATAACATTTTCGATGTCGTTCTGTATTTTTCTCATTTCTTGTAATCTCTGATTGTCTAGAATTATTTTCAGGGATGAATGGTATAGCAGATGCTGATAATTCTATAGCCGTATTAGAATCGTTCATATTTATCTATATTAATATTCGATATATGAATAAAATAAAATATATTGGTTCCTTTACAGAATATTAATATTGCACAACTGAAAAACATAAAATATAATAATTGTCATTATGGATATTTAGTGAATATTATTTACCAATGATATTAGATATTTTTTGAAATTCGTGAAATATTAATATCAAGAATCCAGAATCAGAATTAATATTTGAGAAATATTTATTTATTTATTATTATTAAATTTTATTAACAGGCATAAGTAATCAGGTGTTCCATAGTGGATAGCCGCATGCATGAGTGTGCATAATTTGTACACGATTCGTTTCTTTACCGGTAGCCAGTGTAGATCGCACATTAATGATGTGATGCTGATGTGGTTATTATCAGCTCTGTGTGGTATGTCGTAAATGATACGGACGGCATAACGCTGTAGTGCTATAAGCGGCTTGAGTGTAGATATAGATGAATGGCATAGAAGTGAATTACAATAATCAAAAACCGAAAGAACTAGACTTGTCACTAAAATTTTACAAGAAAAAAAGTTAAGACTTTTTCTAATTTTTTGTATACAATAAAGTTGGTGGTTTATGCTGCGTATTTTGTGTGAAATAAATTTGTTCATATCAAGCGAATGGTCGAAAATTACACCGAGGTTAGTAATAAATGGTGATGATTTAATGGATAGGCCGGCAAACGTAAATGTGAATGGCAGTGACTTACTGGTTTTATTCTGACTGATATAAATGATTTGAGTTTACATAGGGTTAATTTGCAACGAGTTATTTGTGAACCAGGTAATTAATTCTAGTATACAACTGGTTAGACTTGCATGCGCAGATATGTCATCATGACTATTGGCCTGGATATAAATTTGAAAGTCATCGGCGAACGTGTGGAACAATATCGTTGGGTGATTTAAGAATATTTTAAAAATTGGAGATAAGTAGATATTAAATAATATCGGTCCAAGTTCGGAGCCTTGGGGTACTCTGTGTGTGTGGAGACGTGGTTTTGAGCATTCTGATCCAATTTTTACTTCACTGAATCTGTTTTCTATGTATGATTTGAGTAAGGATAGCGCTTTGGTTCGGAAGCCGATAGCAAATAATCTATTGATCAGTGCATCGTGATTTAATGTGTCGAATGCTGCAGACATATCTAGTAATACAAGAAGCGTCCCATGATTATTCATTTGAATATCGCTGACTACTTTGCAAAGTGCGGTCTCAGTGCTTTTGCATTGTGTGTATGCACTTTGATGTGGATGTAGAATATTATTAATCGTAAGATAGGACACTATTTGATGGCTAATGCAGCGTTCGAAAATTTTTGAAAAAATTGTTAATTGCGAAATTGGTCGATTATAAAAGTATATGGAATTAATACATAATCGTATACAGGCAAGACCTCATATAACCTTTAAAAAGATTATAGGAGGTCTTAGATGTGATCTCGATTATGATCACGATAACGATCACTTTTAATAATAAAATGTGACAATTATAATGACAATATGTACAAATTAACAATATATATATATAGTATAATATCAATACCTCATATAACCGAGGTAATAGGAGGTCTTGGTATTATAGACTATAATGTAGGTGTATTTTATTATATGTTTGTATACAATGTATAAATACTCTATATGAATACCAGTAGGTGCGGAAAACTATCTCTATAGATTAATGTTAATCATCAGTGACATGCCTTTATATAAGACAACGAGTTGATAACATATTTACTAGAGACACACTATTTCCAGTTACGTATTTTTTAGGCGTAACTAAAAGTATCTTAATTTATATCATAACTTATGATTCATAAGCCAATAAGGATCATAATTTAGAATTCATAAGTAAATATAAATCTAAATATCATTTCACTTACACATGTCGGGAAATAAAGTCACAGAAAACATAAATATATGTATTTATGATTGGCGATAATGATCTATTAATATTATGATCGTAGATCACGATCACGATAGTTATCTTTAAATATATACGGCAAAAATTGTCCGTATATCTAAATTCTAACAATCATGATCCGTTATTTGTAGCCGATACTTTTTCGATAATGATCAAGATCACATTAGTGATCTCGATCACGATTGAGCCTATTACAAAGGATCTATGATCGTAATCGACGTGCAATTCTCGTAGTCTTTCTTGCCCATCACGGTACCTTATATGGGCAAGAAAACTACTGACCCATATCTAACCTCTCAATCCACTCTAAGATCACTGAACGTGTTATCTTCTCATAACTTATTACATACCTTACAACCAATAAAATCCCCAACATCTTCCAAAGCGCCTACCTCCCCCATAAATCTACTGAATCCGCTCTAACCCTCATTACCTCCGACCTACTATCTGGCCTTACCAACAACCGTAGCACCATACACGTCCTTCTCGACATGTCCTCCGCTTTTGACACCCTTGACCACAATGTCCTAATACATAGACTATCCGCCATCGGCATCACCGGCATTGCCATCAACTGGTTCACCTCCTACATCAACAACCGCTCTTCCTCAGTCAGGATTAATACACACCTTTACCCTTCCCGCTCCATAATCCATGGTGTCCCCCAGGGTTCTGTCCTCGGCCCACTCCTCTTCAATATTTACCTCCTCCCCATGTTTGACATCTTCACTGACTACCCCGACTTCTCCTTCCATACTTACGTCGATGACCTTCAACTATATCTTAACTGTTCTTACTCCCCTACTTATACCCCTGACCGACTCTCCTCATGTATAAAGATCATACACCACTGGCTTACCTCCAACTCTCTAAAACGTAACCGCACTAAAACGGAAGCTATTTGTCTCCACTTACCCCTACGCTCCTCCACTCTCCCTGAACTACCCCCATATCACTCGACAACACCACACTCCCCCACTCTCAATACTTCCGAAACCTTGGCTTCCATCTTGATAGTACCCTTTCCCTTGACTCCCATCTTATACATATTCACAAATCCATCCACTATCACCTACATTGCCTCCGCTTAATCCGACGCTCCATTCCCCTCCCCATCGCTATTACCATTGCCTCCTCCTACATCATCCCCCTATTCGACTATTGTAACTCCCTACTCTTTAACCTCCCTGAATATAAACTCATCAAACTACAACAACTCCAAAACGCTGTAGTTCGCTGCGTCCACTTACTTCCCCGTCGTTATTCTGACTCCATTACAACTCTCCTAAAACAATTACACTAGCTGCCAGTCCCCTAACGTATTCAGTACAAACTTTCCCTGACTATCTACACATATATTCATATACCTCCCCTGACTACCTTTCCTCCCTCCTACATCTACACACACCCATCACTCCACTCTAGACCCGTTCCTCCAACACCTTTATCCTTACCACTTCCAATCTACACAAACTCCACTCTTCCAATATACGATCCTTTGCCCTCTCTGCCCCATACCACTGGAACTCCCTTCCCAATAACCTATGAACAAACAAATCAATTCCCTCCTTTAAACGCCACCTTATGACTTATTATGTTTACCTTTCCTTCCCTCCCACTCAATAATTCCCTCCCACGGACGGCCGATTGCCCACGCACTGATGCAGTCCATAAACCACAAATAGTAAAAGTAAGTAAGTAAATTATAGCATTTTATATATTCACTTTACTAGAAAAATTGGTTAATTTTACCTATATTTTATACTAAAAATTCTTGATTAAAGAAATATATTAAAAGTATAAGTCTTAAAATATGTGTCCTTAAATAAATGTAATAGGATCAAATGCTACTTTCAATGAATATGTTGTTTCATTTGACACCATTAACCTATACTTACTTATCTACAGACTAAAACTAATTTGACTTGAATACACTATATTACTCTGGTTTTCCAATTACATCACTAACAGAACCTAAAGTACTAAAATTGACAAATCACTATCGCCCAAATGCAAAGTCATCTTTGGAGTACCTCAATGATCGTCCGTCTCCTCTATACTATTCTTTATTTACTTACTCCCCCTTAGTAAACTTATTAAATCAATTCCTTCCATAAAATACAATATTTATGCAGACAACATTGAAATTCATGCCGATTGTCACCAATCATCCAATATTCACCTTCAATCGGATCTCACTACTATCAATACTGGTTTATCAACACATATTTACTACTTAACCATAATAAGACAATATTTATGAGTTTTTCACCTCCGAAATCCCTTCCCACCACAATATTCCCACAAATGTACCTAGGTCATACCCTATTTCCTTCTTAGGCATCCATATTAATAACTAAATTAATTTTGATAAACACATATCAACATTAAAAGCCTCCACATTCTACCATTTACTCAATATAAACAAAACACGTCCTTACATAACAACATCTATAGTATATAGCACTAACTATTACCCATACAGTATGGTATATAATATCTCTACTACACTACTGCATACTTATACTACTTTCGTCTCATAGTAAATACTTGACAATCATCTATCGCTTAACTAACAGATCACTTAGACTAATCTACCGACTAAAAACTAAATACACAAGTAGGTTATAACTGACCTACGAAAACAACTTAACTGGCCATCCGCAAAAAATAGCTCACCTTAAATTAAAATCCATTCTATATTCCTCTCTACTGACTAAACAACCTGATTGACTTTATCGACTGATTTGTCTTCATACTGTACAACGCAATATACGATTATCTAACTATAAAATCCTGACCGAACCATTCTTTCGCCGGAAAAAACTTGGGAAGCGTCTCTAATCTGTTTGCACCAGCCTCCTTTCTAATCCACCAATACATCAACGACAACCTTCAAACATAAAATAAAGAATCACTTCATTGTTCATGATATCTGAACCTCTAATATATTCGTTTTCGCCACGATGTACACTTTTCGTACTATAGTAATAATTATAATTAGGTATTCCTAATAATTAATATTCCTATTACATTTTTTTAAAATATATTATTGTCAATTATAAGAATGATATAATAATTTTATAATTCAATTAGTGTTTACATAAAATCATCATCATTATCATCATTAATATGTTAATTGACACAGTACAGAACAAACAAACAAACAAATTATCACATTTATTTAGAAAATATTTTAAAGGAATATTATCTTATAGATTTATTAATTTAATATTAATTTTGTTTATAGAAACAACAAAATTAATCAAATTATTGATGGTACAACCAAGTATTTCAGTGTTCTGTGAGAGAAGCATTTATATGTTAAGAATATTTAGGACGTGGTTAATGTCACAAATACATAACAAAAAATAAACATATTGGATATATGCAATGAGGATATATTATATTCTATTGACGACAATAAATTGATAACAAAATATTTCTAAATAAATCATTTTAGAAACCATTTTATAACATAATATAACATAATATAACAAGTATAATATAATAAATATATAAACTATTTGGGATTTAATCTTGTTATAACATAAATATTTCTATAAAATATCCCAGACATGTTCATTATAGGATTCATCTTTTGTTAATTAAAACTCAGTATAATTATAATTATATGTTTTAACATTTAAAATAAATCATAATGTGCACTCATTATAATATATATTTTACAATAATTACATTCTAGTATTTAGTTGATATATTATACTTATTTCTTAAAACCCCACTAGGAAAAAAATTGTTCGGGCGCCCATATTACCCTATATTGGTGAATACATTAAATCCACCATATACCCTACCATTCTATTTTAGGTGAACTACTAATTAAAAAGTATTAATACTTATACATTTATAGTTCAATTATAAATTATAATTTATAATATGTGAATTACGTATTCATTATAACCTACAGGTATTCATTATAACCTAGTATACGTATATTATACGTTGAGATGTAGTAATTGGAGTTGTAGTAATGTGGGCTAAAAAGAGGTTGAAATATATCATTAATATAATGTTTACATCTAGTTATCGATGACCTGTTTTAAATTTCGTCAAACACAAACACAGATTATTGCGCATGTACAATATACATTACATAACACATAAACCTACATAACACACAAATACATACACACACACACACACACACACACATACACACACTCATTTTTATGTTATCTTTATGATAAATAAAAATCAAAATACTGCACTCAAAACACTATACTCAAACAAATACTAAATAACAATGCACCACTGAAAAAAACTACTCGACTCTACACAACGAAAATACATGCTTTAACTCAAAATTCATTATTTTATGAAATCACGTTCACACTCAAACTTAATTTACCTACGAGAAAATAGATATATATATATATACACGAATGAAATCCATTAAAACATACTACTTTATTGGATAACATTAACGATTGTTCATGTAGTATTAATCGAATGGCTATAATTACCGATATAAACTATATAATAATCAAGACGCCATGTTGTTTAGGTGATTTAAAAATCATAATTACAGACCTATATTTCAACTACCTATACTAACTAAAATTCTTGAAAAAACAGTTTATACTCCATTCACACTACTTAACTGAAAATATGTTGATGGATATCAGACAAAATGTATTTGACTGCGATTCGAACGGATCCGTACATTGTGGTACACCATTGTGTAGTTTAACGCTATGCCCCGTGACGCCATCCAGCCTAACCCTCGCTCTCCTATCGCTGAGGAATCCCCTAGTCCAATTTACCATTATGCGTGGTATCCCTTTCTGTAACATGATCTCAAATAAGCGCTCTCGCCAGACCGTGTCGTAGGCCTTGCTAAAATCAAGTAGGGCAAGTACTGTTCGTGAGGCCGGCTTGCTTTGGAATCCGTCACTTATCGACTGTGATAACCGTAATACCTGGTCCTCGCACGACCGCATTGACATGAACCCTGCTTGATCTTCGCACCACCATCCGCTTCTTTCAGCCAAATTCGACATCCGGTTTGCAACCATTCTCTCCATAGTCTTTGCCACACACGAAGTGAGGGAGACCGGGCGGAAGGAGTCGATTTGACTAGCGGGCTTCCCTTTTTTTAGGAGGGGGATGATGATTGCTTCTCTCCATGATGACGGGCAAGAGCCGCTGCACCATGAGTCGTTGAATATTCCTAGCATGAATGATAGAGCCGTTGTTGTCGTTGTTGTTGTTATAGTTGTTGATTATTGTTGTTGTTGTTGTTGATATTGTTGTCATCTTTAGTATTGATATTGTTGTAGTTTTTATATTGTTGTTGATGTTGTTGTTGTTTCTTGTATCGTCGATGTTGTTGTTGATGTCGACGTTTTTCTTGCTGTTGGTTGTTGCTGATGTATTCGTAGTTGAAGTTGATTAAAGTTTTAAATAGGTGTTCGTTGTTGATTAAAAAGGATAAAAAGGAAAAAGGAGAAAGTAATTACATTTTTTTTTTTATTATTTTTTTTAAATTTTTTTATTTATTTATTTATTTTATTTATTTATTTTTTTATAGTTTAACTAATATAATAATCTAATTATCTAATAATAGATCCAGTTTAATTTGTGTCTTGAATTTATGTTTGTTATTGTTAATAACATCTTTATTAACCAAATAATTCCACAGTTTCGGTCCAGTAATAAGGATACTATTCTGTATTTGTGTGTATTGTGTTTTTAAAATTGTGTAAGTGTGACTATTTCTTGTTAGTGTGTTTTGTTTAGTAGGACATTTTTTTAAATATTTATAGGTGTATTTTTTGTGTAATGGTTGTACATTAGTATTATAGAGTTGAATTTAATTTGTTTTTTTTATAGGTAGTATATTGTTGGAGATGAAGAGATTCTCTGTATGTTCTTGGTATTTGTTGTTGTTGATAATACGATTTTTTTTGTAAGTTGTATAGCTTTTATATTATTATTATATGTGTTTCCCCAAATATAATTTCCATAAGTTAGATGTGGTAAGCATATGTTATTGTATATATATATATATATATATATAACTATAGTTATCAGAGTTTTAGTTTTAAGTAGTTTAGAAAGTTTATTTATTGAGTATAAAATTTGTGAAATTTTCTTATTTATGTTTAATGTGTGTTTATGAAATTTGAGTTTATTATCAATTGTTATCCCCAGGTATTTGTATTCGTCTGTGTTTTTTATAATGTTGTTGTGAAATATTATGATGTTGTCTGGGTATTTGGATGAGTTAAAGTTTATGATTTCTGTTTTGGTAATATTAAGATTAAGTTTATTATATTGAAACCATTTTTCAATCTTTAATAATATTTTGTTAATATCCTTTCTCATAAGTGTGTTATTGTTTTCTGTAAATGTTATTGCTGTATCGTCTGCATATATAGTTAGTTTAGTATTGGGTGTGCATGTATGTATGTAGTCTGGTAAGTCGTTGGTATATAGAATAAATAAAAGTGGCCCGAGGATAGAGCCCTACGGGACACCAATATTATTATGTATACTATTTGATTTTTCCGATTTAAATTGTGTTGTTTGTTTCCTATTTTGTAGATAATTTAATATGAGCTCGTGTGTTATTCACCTAATTCCGTAATGTTTCAATTTTTCTAATAATATTATGTGGTCAATAGTATATAAAGCTTTGCTAAGATCGATGAATACAGTGTTAATGGCTTTATTTTTGTTTTTATTTATTATAATGTGATTGTACAAATTTAGTATTGCGTCGGTAGTATTATGTTTTTTGATAAATCAAATTTATTTTGATTTATAATATTGTTTTTAGAAATGAAGTCAATGAGTCTATTATATATTATTCGTTCTAGTATTTTTGAAATCTGTGGAAGAATTTATATAGGTCGGTAATTATTAATATCAGTGGTTTCGTTTTTCTTAAATATTGGAGATATTATTGATGTTTTTAGTTTTTCTGGGAAAGTTCCACTGGATATACATAAATTAAATATATGGCTTAGTGGAGCGTCAATATAATCTTTTATTATTTTAATATTTTCATATTTAAATTGTCAGTATCGGTTGATGTTTTTGATTTGTTGCTGCTTATAATTTGGTTTATTTCTTCAGTCGTGGTTGGTTTAAGGTATATTGATTGTTTTAGATTATATGATATTGGTATATTTTCATATTGATTTGACTTGAATTGGTTATTAATTGATTGACTTATATTGATAAAGTGTTCGTTGAAAGCGTTTGCAATTTCTTTATGATCGTACATTTTCGTGTTGGTGTTATTGATGATGTAATTTGGTGATGCTTTATTATCGAATTCGTTTATTGTATTATTTATTAATTTCCAGTGTTTTTTAGTTGATATATTGTTGCCTATTTTCATGTTGAAGTAGTTTTGTTTTAATAGTTGTTGTTAACTCGTTTTTATATGATTTGTAAAGATAAAGGTTAGTGTCAGATTTGTCTTTTATATAATTTGATAATAGTTTTTTCTTTTTGTTTCTTATGTATCTTTTAAGTTTGTTTGTTATCCATTCATTTTTTTTAGATTTAATTTGTTTAGTTGTTAATGGTAGACATTCATTTATTATTTATATGTATTTGGAGTGAAAGGTGTCGTAAGCCATTTCAGCATTTTTATATCAAATATTTCGTTCCATTTAGAATTTTTAATTGAGTTTACTAGTTTTAATATGTTTTTTTCTAGATAGATTTCTTGTAGTAACGGTATCAGATTGTTTTTGATTATTTTTATTTTTAGCTATTAAAATGTATATTGGTAGGTGGTCAGTTATATCTTCAAGAAGAATACATGATATTGTACTCGGGTGGTAATTTGGGTTTATATAGATTTTATCTATTATTGTGTTTGCAGATGTGTTGTGTAGGGGATAGAAGGGAGTAGTGGAGGATATTTTGTATGACTTTGTAGAATTGTAATATATCTATGAATAGTTGATGTTATAATTTCATATTTTCAAATGTAATAGAATATGTATCGTTGTATATTATAGCTATTTTAATTTTTACTTTAACTCATATATTTCTAGTATTAATATCAGTTTAGTTACACTCAAACAATAACGAAAAACTAGCGCAAGAAGGGAGTAGTGGATTTTAGTACTAAAATAAAGCAATAGGTGTCTCGCTATATATTCGATTCATTTTTTCAGTTTTTATTATTTTAATAATATATAGGTATTATATTATTTATTATTTTGTAATATTCATGCCGGCGCATGCATTTTATTTAAGATTTAGATTTTAAAAATTGTGAATAAAAATTAATGAAAAAAATTTGACCTATATTACTCGATTTTGATTGGTTTATTTTCATCCACTATATCCTTCTCAGTTCGTCCACTATACCCATTTGAATATGGTACTTTAGAATACCTATATCTTTTTACTAATACAATATTTTCATATACTATAAACATAACTTAATAGATAACAAATTATATTTTATTAATATATAAGAAAATATGTATTTATAATTAATAATCAATGCAGTACAGTACATTTCCAAAACCGGTTTTTATGGAATTTTGAAAAAAAAATATTATGTAATTAATTTAATATATTGAATAATTATTTTTGAAAAAAAATTACTCATTATTGTCGATATTGTAATTGTCTAAATATTTTGTATATATCTTTTTTTTTGTATCTATGACCATATTCGCGTACATAATTCATTAGATAATAATTTTAACATAGAAGATGGTATCCCATCAGTTCCGAAAGTATGTGTAATTTTTAATCTATTTAAAAATATTTTAATTATTTCAAGATTTAAATCAATATTATCAAATTTTTGTTTAGTTAAATTATAAAATTCGGGTAAATTTCCATTATCATTTTGTTGAATTGAACTAAAATATGAATTTAACGTATTTGCTTTGTCGAGATCTGAAAATAAAATATTATTATTTGATATATCAATTAGAGGAGATACTCCAGATTTTAAATTTTGTCTTTTTTTCATAAATTTATAAAACTTTAATTTATTTTTTGAATTAATTGCATTAATCTCTCTCTTAAAATTTAAAGATTCTAATTCCTTGGATAATTTTTTTTTTGCTTCTATCCAATTATATTTATATTGTAAATTAGTTTTAGATTTTCGAAATAATTTGTTTACTTGCTTCTTCAATTTCAATATATTCTTCGGAAGTACCTGTTTTATTGTATTATTTATATTAGGAATATGTGATATAAATAATGTATTTAGAACCTTATTAAAATATTCTACTTTTTGATCGATATTATAATCATTTGAATTTAGATATTCCCAATTAAATCTAGAAAGATGATATTTAATCAATTTTATATTAGCATTATTGAAATCAAAATTGTTTGATTTTAAAATCTGTTTACATGGGTATTTTTCAATATTTACATTAAATGAAACAGAATAGTGGTCACTTATATTTTTGTATAATCCGAAATAGTCTCCAATATTTATATTAGATAGTAATTGTTTTTCATTAGTAAAAAGTAAATCAATTATATTATTATTACGAGTTGGCTTATTTATTAATTGTGAAAATGAATTTTTAATAATCGAATCGTAAAGTAATGCATAACTTTTTGGGTAACTAGGAAATGTATATTCTTTCCAATTAAAATTTGGTAAATTAAAATCTCCTATAATTATAGATGAATTATAATTTTGTTGGGTTATATCAAATAATTTACATATCTGTTCATGAGAAACATCATTACAATTTGGAGGTCTATAGACACATATAATATTAAATGGAATTTTTGAATTAATTTTTAAATGTATATATTGAACATCTATGTGTGAAATAACATTTCTTACAGGACATAAACTAGATTTACAAAATATCGCAACACCTCCTCTATGAATTAATTTATCGTATCTAAATAGTGTATAATTTTTTCCACCGATTAAATATAGAGAATCTCTATCATCTACCGTTAAGAATGTTTCAACTAAACATATAATGTCATATTTATTAGATGAAAGTAAAATTCCAAAAAATTCATTTTATTTCTAATACTACGAGCATTAGCGTAATATATATTTAAATTGTTATTTTTAATATTTTCATCTTTATTTCCGGTTAGTCATCTAGAACCTGTATTTTTATTTTTATTTTTATTAATAATGGAATTTTTATAAGTAATATATGACAATTTCCATACACTAAAATTATCTTCACCAATTGACATATTCCAGTCAATTTTATTATTTATAATATATCTTAGTTCATAGGAACTACTTCTAGAATTATAAATACATTTGATAATTTGTTTACTTTTAATTAATTTATTGTTAACCACATGGTATAATATCTGATGTCGTGCTAGTGATATTTCATCTAGAGATGTTCTAATGAATGAATTTTGTAGATCTCGTAATTTACATAATCGGTTAACATTTGATAAAATAATTTTTTTTGAGACCACATTATCTAAAATTAATTTTAATTTATTAAATGATAATTGAACTATTGATAATACACACGATTTATTAATATCTACTGTTTTACAAATAATATTTACTAAGTATTTAAAGAAATTAGTTTTATCATTATTAGGAATATTTATATTGTGAATAATTATTTCATTATTGCTATCTATATTATTTTTAATAATATTTACTGATTTTACCAAATTGTCAGTAAAGGTATCAGAATTGGTTACAGTAGAGGTTACATTAGCGGTTAAATTAGCGTATGATTTTTTAACAACAATCATATCACTTATTTCAGTGATTTTTGATAGTAACATATTTAATTTTGTTTCTGTGCTATTTATTAAAGTATTAATATTACTATTATCAATAATAGTAGACGATGGTAATGAGTTATTTAAACTAGGTTGATTTATTGGTGTATTATCATTATTATTATTTATACATGTATTACATTTAAATGTAAAATTTGGTGATCTAAATAACTAAATAGCATATTTTGGTGGTGATTTATTAGACCAATTTGTTTTCATTATCTTTGCTTTATATAAGCATTTATAATGGTATTTATTACCACATGAACATGATATATAATTTTCGTTATTAATTTCTAAATTACATGTAATACAATCCATTTTTAATGTAATAAATATATTACAATTATATAGTTTTAGAAATTATATATATTTTTAACAAACTGTTTCCCTATGATTTTAAATTGAACAATTGCCGAATTCGATTTTTCTTGTTTACTAAATAAATTAGCGTTGTGATGTTTCAATTTTCTTATTTTCGAAATCGATTTTAAAACATTATCCTTTAATGTAATGACTACGTAAATATCGAATGTAATTCCGTATAATAAGAGAGCAAGTTATCCGAATGTATGTCGAAATTAATTAGTTTTAAAGAAATTTAATTTTTTTTAATTTGTAGAAATAACGCGTTAAATTTATGCGACTTTTAATTTGGTTGCTATGCGTTGCAACCTAACGTAAATGTAAATTACCACTACTCCCTTCTCGTCCGCTACTCCCTTCTATCCCCTATTGGTCTAGTAGTTTGAGTTATTATTGGTTTAAGTCCAAGTTGGGTAGTGGGATGGTTTAAAGGTGTGGTCGATGTGTTTGTGTCATTATTTAAATCACCGAGTAATATAATATTATCATTTATGTGAGTGTGACATTTTTTATATAGTATGTTTAGAAAGTCTGATTGTCTGTGAAATGGGCTATTGTATAATGTGGATAGAAGTAGTTTGTTTGACAAGTTTAGCTTTATCTCAATTGATAGTATTTCTAAGTAGTCAGTTATGTTGAAAGTTAAGTCATTAATTATGTTGTATTCAATACTTTTATGGATATAAATGCAAACTTCGCCGCCCCTCTTTTTTGTGTTATTTGTCCTGTTTTTATATTCCATAGTATAATTAGGTAGTTCTAAGTTAGTGTTATTTAAGTCATTCTGCCAGGTTTCTGTAAGACATATTACATGAGGTTCTTTTTTATGTTATTTATTAATGTTTTAAATGTGTCAAAGTTTGTAGGCTTCTTATGTTTATGTGTATTATTATGAGTTTATCTTGTGTTATTTCATTGTTATATTGGTCTATTTTTTATATTGATAATTTATTTTAATCATTGCGGATTTGTATTATTTTAAAGTTATTATCGATGAATCGAACTAATTGTTCGTTTTGTGATGGGTTTTTTGTTATTTCTTCTATTAATTTAGTTCTTATTTCAAGTTGTTCTTTTGAAAATTCTCTAGAAATTCTTATTTATTGATATTGTTATTTTTTAATTTATTTGAGTTTGCCAGTAATTGGTTGCGTTCAAATTCCAAATCAAGTATAATTTTAATTGGCCTATTTCTATTTTCATTTTCATGGTATTTTCCTATCCTCATATGTTCTAGTATGGTAAATTTAGTTTCTGTTATGTTTAGTATTTCTTCTATTTTGGATTTTTCAATTTCTTTTTTTTTGTTATAATTTTCTTCATTTGTTTTTTCTATGTTATATAAGATGATTGTTTTGTTTCGTGTTTTTAATATGTTGTTTTGATTGATTGTTTTATTTATAGTTTTAGTTATGGTTGTATAAATTGATGAATCTATATTTTTTTTTGTAATTTCAGCAAAAGTTTTCAAATAATTTTTATTTGGATTTTCAGTCATTTTATTAAGTAGTTTTATTTGGTTTTCTATTGAGGTATTACGTTTTTCTATGATTTCATTTTGATTATTTATTATTGTGTTTTGATTTTTCATTATTTATTTTAATTCATTATTATTTAATATATCTATCTGTGGGTCTAAGTCAATAGTTGGTAACTTTATATTTTATTTTACCATTTTAATATATATTCAATATATATTCAATATATATATATATATATATAAATATACTTAGGTTATACAACTATATACTAATATTCAATTAATATAGTAATATAGTATATTATACTTTATATTTTATATTTTATATTATTGTTTTATATTATATTTTATATTTTATATTAATCACTTATAAATATAAATATATGTTTATATAAATAAGAATTTATTATATAACTATAAATATATAAGTGTATTGCATACAAAAATACAAAGTTTATAAAATCAATAAGTCTTTTTAGACTTAAAAAGAATCATTTTTACATTAATTATAATAAATATATATTTATATATATATATTACAATTATAAATAAACAATATTATTTTATATGCATTTGAAAATATAAATATTTACTAAATAAAATATAATTTATAATTACTAGTATATTATTATTATTATAATTGATTGATTGATAATTTATTTAATCAAATACATAGCCAAAAATATAATCGAAAGTATAAAGTATAATTATTTGTTATAGAAACAAACGTTATAGAAAACAAAGAATAATACGAAATTTAAAATTAAAGAAATTATAACGTTTTACAGTTACCGTAAAAATAAACACTCGAAATTAGAATTAAATCATATAGTAAAAATAAACGAAAAATGATCAAAATAGAAATAAAAGATAGCGTAAAAATAATCGAAAATAGAAATAAAATACATTATTTTGTAAGTGGCATCGAAATATTCAATTTCTATTTTAACTTTATAGAATTCTTCTTATCTTTGTACCCTGTTTTAGTAATACATTATTAGTTATATAGTTTAATATTTAAATGTTAAATTTTAAATATATTATAAACAGAACATGTTAAAAATCAATTAAACCAATACTAGAATGAAACAAACAAATAATGTAATACTTACCAAAATCTGTAATAATTGTAGGTAGTACTTTATTAATTTTATATTTTAATTGTATAATAAATTTGAAATATATATGTATATATACAAACAGAACACGTTACAAATAAAATAAACCAACATACCTATACAAAAACAGTTAATAACAAATCATACCAATAATATTACGAAACAAATAATATAATACTTATCACTATAATCTGAAATATTAGAAAATGATTAATATTGTATTTTAGTAATATAATACATTTGAAAGATATATACAAAATATATATAAAACAAACATATAATACCGAATAAACAAAAATAAAATAATACTTCCCACTTTATCTGTAATAATAATGAATTATTAATTTTATATTATAATATATTTGAAATATAGATATAAAAACCCAAACAAAAACTCTATAACAAAAACACGTTAAAATAACCAGAAGAGATAATGCAATAATTAAGATACAAAATGAAACATAAATCAATATAAAATTATAAATTTCTGTTAAAAAAATGTTGTTTGTCAACAGATTTTGTTTATTTTATTTTTAAAAGATGAAACAGATACAGATTTTATTATATAATTATCTAATGAATTCCATATATTAACTATTCTATTATTAATTATATTATCATTTAATTGTATTATCATAATTATGTATTATTATTATTATTATTATTATTATTATTATTATTATTATTATTATTATTATTATTATTATTATTATTATTATTATTATTATTATTATTATTATTATTATTATTATTATTATTATTATTATTATTATTATTATTATTATTATTATTATTATTATTATTATTATTATTATTATTATTATTATTATTATTATTATTATTATTATTATTATTATTATTATTATTATTATTATTATTATTATTATTATTATTATTATTATTATTATTATTATTATTATTATTATTATTATTATTATTATTATTATTATTATTATTATTATTATTATTATTATTATTATTATTATTATTATTATTATTATTATTATTATTATTATTATTATTATTATTATTATTATTATTATTATTATTATTATTATTATTATTATTATTATTATTATTATTATTATTATTATTATTATTATTATTATTATTATTATTATTATTATTATTATTATTATTATTATTATTATTATTATTATTATTATTATTATTATTATTATTATTATTATTATTATTATTATTATTATTATTATTATTATTATTATTATTATTATTATTATTATTATTATTATTATTGTTATTATTGTTATTATTGTTATTATTGTTATTATTGTTATTATTGTTATTATTGTTATTATTATTGATTGATTGATAATTTATTTAAGCAAATACATAGCCGAAAATATAATCGAAAGTATAAAGTATAAATATTTGCTAACGATAACATACGTTATAGAAATAAATAAAGAATAATACGAAATTAAAAAATTAAGGAAATTAAAACGTTTTACAGTTACCGTAAAAATAAACGAAAAACAATCGAAAGTAGAAATAAATCATATAGTAATTATAAACGAAAAATGATCAAAATAGAAATAAAATATAGCGTAAAAATAATCGAAAATAGAAATAAAATACATTATTTTGTAAGTGGTATCGAAATATTCAATTTCTACTTTAACTTTATAGAATTCTTCATTTTGTATCCTGTTTTAGTAATAAATTATTAGTTATATAATTTAATATTTAAATGTTAAATTTTAAATATATTATAAACAGAACATATTAAAAATCAAATAAACCAATACTAGAATGAAACAAACAAATAATGTAATACTTACCAAAATCTGTAATAATAGTAGGTACTTTATTAATTTATATTTTAATTGTATAATCAATTTGAAACATATATATATATATATAAAAACAGAACAAGTTACAAATAAAATAAACCAATATACATATACAAAAACAGTTAATAACAAAACATACCAATAATATTACGAAACAAAATAATATAATACTTATCACTATAATCTGAAATAATAGAAAATTATTAATATTGTATTTTAGTAATATAATACATTTGAAACATATTTACAAAATATATATAAAACAAACATATAATACCGAACAAACAAAAGTAAAATAATACTTCACACTTTATCTGTAATAATAATGAATTATTAATTTTATATTATAGTATATTTGAAATATAGATATAAAAAATCCGAATTTTCTATAACAAAAATAAATTTATAACAAAATATAATACAGAACAAACAAAAATAAAATAATACTTCCCACTTTATCTGTAATAATAATGAATTATTAATTTTATATTATAATATATTTGAAATATATATATAAAAACCTAAATTTTCTATAACAAAAACACATTAAAAAAAAACCAGAAGAGATAATGCAATAATTTAGATACAAAATGAAACATAAATCAATATAAAATTATAAATTTCTGTTAAAAAAAAGTAGTTTGTCGAAACAGATTTTGTTTATTTTATTTTTAAAAGATGAAACAGATACAGATTTTATTATATCATTATTTAATGAATTCCATATATTAACTGATCTATTATTAATTATATTTTTAATTGTATTATCATAATTATGTATTACATTTAATTTTTTACAATTACCTCTAGTTCTACAATTATTCGAAATGTTAAGAATATCAGATATATTTATATCTGTATAATTATTTGAAATTTTAAAAATTGTAGTTATATCTATTTTTAACCTTCTAAGTTCAAGTGATTCTAATTTAAAATATACCAATCTCTCTATATATGATTTATAATTAATATTTGATGAATTTGTATATCCTACGCATCTTGTAATTAATCGTCTAGTAAATAATCTTTGCACTCTTTCAATTTGGTCTATGAGACTACGAAATTTACTAACCTTTGAAAAAGATGACCAAATTATGGATGCATATTCTAAAATTGGTCTGCAATAAATTGTATATGCATTTAATAATGCTCTAGGGGATTTTGTAGTAATGCATCTAAAAATTGAATTCAAAGAAAAATAAGCTTTTTTACAAATATAATCAATATGTTTATTAAATAAAAGGTTATTTTCAAATATTATTCCTAAATCTTTATAAAAAGTAACGTTTTCTAATTGAATATTATTTATAAAATATTTTGATGGAGTAACCTTCCCTAAAGTCATAACTGCACATTTTGATAATGAAATATTTAATTGCCATTTATTTACCCATTGTGAAAATAAATTTAAATTATTTTGTAAAAGAAATCTTTCACTCTCAGATGCGTATGAAAAATATATTTTTGTATCATCGGCAAATAAATCAATATGAATTTTTGAAGAGAATATACTAGGAAGATCATTAATATATAATAAAAATAAAATTGGACCTAAAACCGATCCTTGTGGTACTCCAGATTTTACAATAAAACTATTTGAAAAAGAATTTTCAACCCGTGTAATTTGAGATCTATTCGATAAAAAATTATAAAACCATTTTATTATTTTATTAGATATACCGTATGATTTTAATTTAAATAGTAGTTTTTCATGAGAAACAACATCAAAAGCTTTTGCAAAATCAATATATATTATATCTACACATTTTTTATTATTCAATTCATTATACCAAAATTTTAAACATTTTGTTAATTGTAATTCTGTGGATTTTCCACTTATAAAACCATATTGATATTTTGTTAATAAATTATTAGATTTTAAATAAAAAATTAATTGTTTAGAAATAATACGTTCTAATACTCTACACATTACACATGTTATTGAAATAGGCCTATAGTTATTTGAATTTGATGGTTCACCCTTTTTAAAAATTGGTGTGATTATAGATTTTTTCCAAATTTTCGGTATATTACCCGATAATAAAGATGAATTAAAAATAATATATAAAGGCCTACATAATTCATTAGATAATAATTTTAACATAGAAGATGGTATCCCATCAGTTCCGAAAGTATGTGTAATTTTTAATCTATTTAAAAATATTTTAATTATTTCAAGATTTAAATCAATATTATCAAATTTTTGTTTAGTTAAATTATAAAATTCGGGTAAATTTCCATTATCATTTTGTTGAATTGAACTAAAATATGAATTTAACGTATTTGCTTTGTCGAGATCTGAAAATAAAATATTATTATTTGATATATCAATTAGAGGAGATACTCCAGATTTTAAATTTTGTCTTTTTTTCATAAATTTATAAAACTTTAATTTATTTTTTGAATTAATTGCATTAATCTCTCTCTTAAAATTTAAAGATTCTAATTCCTTGGATAATTTTTTTTTTGCTTCTATCCAATTATATTTATATTGTAAATTAGTTTTAGATTTTCGAAATAATTTTTTTACTTGCTTCTTCAATTTCAATATATTCTTCGGAAGTACCTGTTTTATTGTATTATTTATATTAGGAATATGTGATATAAATAATTTATTTAGAACATTATTAAAATATTCTACTTTTTGATCGATATTATAATCATTTGAATTTAGATATTCCCAATTAAATCTAGAAAGATGATATTTAATCAATTTTATATTAGCATTATTGAAATCAAAATTGTTTGATTTTAAAATCTGTTTACATGGGTATTTTTCAATATTTACATTAAATGAAACAGAATAGTGGTCACTTATATTTTTGTATAATCCGAAATAGTCTCCAATATTTATATTAGATAGTAATTGTTTTTCATTAGTAAAAAGTAAATCAATTATATTATTATTACGAGTTGGCTTATTTATTAATTGTGAAAATGAATTTTTAATAATCGAATCGAAAAGTAATGCATACATTTTTGGGTAACTAGGAAATGTATAATCTTTCCAATTAAAATTTGGTAAATTAAAATCTCCTATAATTATAGATGAATTATAATTTTGTTGGGTTATATCAAATAATTTACATATCTGTTCATGAGATACTTCATTACAATTTGGGGGTCTATAAACACATATAATATTAAATGGAATTTTTGAATTAATTTTTAAATGTATATATTGAACATCTATGTGTGAAATAAAATTTCTTACAGGACATAAACTAGATTTACAAAATATCGCAACACCTCCTCTATGAATTAATTTATCGTATCTAAATAGTGTATAATTTTTTCCACCGATTAAATATAGAGAATCTCTATCATCTACCGTTAAGAATGTTTCAACTAAACATATAATGTCATATTTATTAGATGAAAGTAAAAATTCCAAAAAATTCATTTTATTTCTAATACTACGAGCATTAGCGTAATATATATTTAAATTGTTATTTTTAATATTTTCATCTTTATTGCCGGTTAGTCATCTAGAACCTGTTAGTGATTTATTTGACCAATTTGTTTTCATTATTTTTGCTTTATATAAGCATTTATAATGGTATTTATTACCACATAAACATGATATATAATTTTCGTTATTAATTTCTAAATTACATGTAATACAATCCATTTTTAATGTAATAAATATATTACAATTATATAGTTTTAGAAATTATATATATTTTTAACAAACTGTTTCCCTATGATTTTAAATTGAACAATTGCCGAATTCGATTTTTCTTGTTTACTAAATAAATTAGCGTTGCGATGTTTCAATTTTCTTATTTTCGAAATCGATTTTAAAATATTATCCTTTAATGTAATGACTACCTAAATATCGAATGTAATTCCGTATAATATAGAGAACAAGTTATCCGAATGTATGTCGAAATTAATTAGTTTTAAAGAAATTTAATTTTTTTTTAATTTGTAGAAATAACGCGTTAAATTTATGCGACTTTTAATTTGGTTGCTATGCGTTATTATTATTATTATTATTATTATTATTATTATTATTATTATTATTATTATTATTATTATTATTATTATTATTATTATTATTATTATTATTATTATTATTATTATTATTATTATTATTATTATTATTATTATTATTATTATTATTATTATTATTATTATTATTATTATTATTATTATTATTATTATTATTATTATTATTATTATTATTATTATTATTATTATTATTATTATTATTATTATTATTATTATTATTATTATTATTATTATTATTATTATTATTATTATTATTATTATTATTATTATTATTATTATTATTATTATTATTATTATTATTATTATTATTATTATTATTATTATTATTATTATTATTATTATTATTATTATTATTATTATTATTATTATTATTATTATTATTATTATTATTATTATTATTATTATTATTATTATTATTATTATTATTATTATTATTATTATTATTATTATTATTATTATTATTATTATTATTATTATTATTATTATTATTATTATTATTATTATTATTATTATTATTATTATTATTATTATTATTATTATTATTATTATTATTATTATTATTATTATTATTATTATTATTATTATTATTATTATTATTATTATTATTATTATTATTATTATTATTATTATTATTATTATTATTATTATTATTATTATTATTATTATTATTATTATTATTATTATTATTATTATTATTATTATTATTATTATTATTATTATTATTATTATTATTATTATTATTATTATTATTATTATTATTATTATTATTATTATTATTGTTATTGTTATTATTATTATTTTATTTAGACACCGTTTAAATATAATATATATTAACAATAATGTATACTCTCTACATAGAGAGAAATTATTACAATTAACAAACTTCAGTTGATACTGAATAAATGAGTTTTTAGCTTTAAGAGTTTTAAAAATAAGTGTATTAATTATTAAACGAAGATAAAAGGGAATCTTGTTCCATTCATTTGGGCCTGCGATACGAAAAGCTCTCGAGTGACACTATGACTTAAGCTTAATGGGGGCCGCTTCCAGTCGATATAGATGGACGTTTCTTAAGCTTCGTTCTTGAATATTGGCTGTATAAGTCCTGCTAAATATGAAGGTGTATAATGATGGTAGGCAAGATGTGTTAGTACTAAGAGTTTGTATTTTATACGCGAAGAAACTTTGAGCAAGTGCAGTTTCGTCATCAGTCTAGTAATACATATATCATTGTTTATTGATCTATATGGAAAGTTGTAGATTTTTCTAACTGCTCTTTTTTGCAACTTTACTAATGGCTCTAGATCTTTAGCTGTGAGATTTATTAATAGGATATAACAATAATCTAAGGTAGGTAACACAAGACTAGTTACTATTGATTTACATGTTTTAAAATTGATGGATTTGTGAATTTTGCGGATACGGTAAAGATGAAAATTATCATTTCTTATTTTTATTGAAATAAAAGATAACATATCATGATTTGTGTTAATAATAACGCCAAGATTATGAACTTTTTCGGTGATATCAATAATTTGTGTATTGAATATAAATTGATGTTTATTTTACATTGACTTTTTATTAGGATCGATACATATTATTTGAGTTTTTCCAGGATTAAATTTCAGTGAATTCGAGTTACACCACTCACTAATATCTTTTAAACAATTTGATAAGTTGGTGTGTGCATCAGAATCATTTGGAGATTGAGCATCAGTGTATATTTGTAGATCATCAGCAAAAGAGTGAAATCTAATTTTAGGGTGATTTTTAAATAATTTAAAAATGGAAGCAATATATATATATTAAATATAATTGGTCCAAGAACGGAGCCCTGTGGTACACCATTTGTAATGAGGCGAAGTGTTGATGTTGAGCTACCAACTTTATTATTAAAAAATCTATATTTTATATATGATGTAAACCACTATATATAACCATATATGGCAGCTCCAGATATACCAATTTCTCTTAATCTTTATAGTAGGATCGTATGATTAAGTGTATCAAATGCTGCTGACATATCTAACAACATGAGGAGTGTACTTTTCCTGGACGATAAAATATCATTATTGATCATACAAATCGCGGTTTCAGGACTTAAACCTGGCATATATGCACTTTGATGGGGATGAAGAATGTTATTATTTATCAGGAAGTGAGTTATTTGTGGACTGATAATGCGTTCGATAATTTTTGAAAATATTGGTAGTTGTGATACAGGTCGGTAGTTATTTAAATTGTCGGCATTTCCTTTTGCATCTTTAATAATTGAAGTTATTGAAGCTGTTTTCATTGAGTCAGGTAATATAGAATTGTGAAACTCTGATTTATGAATGCGTGTATATGCGGCTCAAGTACATAAGCTAATTTGTGGAGAAGGGCATGAGGTAAAGGATCGTAAAAAGATATAGATTTTGTGGATCTAATCAGTTTTACAATAATTTCAGAAGAAGTAGTCGTGAATCTATCAAAAATTGGAGAGGAAGGTGGAAGTACGTGATATTAAAATTAACTAATGGAGAGTTCATTATTGTAGATACCTTTGTTTCAAAATATTTGGCGAGTTGATAAGCACATGTATGATCATCTATATTTGGGAGAATTCGCTTTTGATTCCTACCTAATAGTTCGTTTGATATTTAGAATAATATCTTTTGATCATGTTTGGCTTCGATTATACGATTTAAGTTGAAATTAGAATTAGTGGTTTTGATTAAGATATCATGTTCACGCTGAATATTAACAAATGAAATAAAATTTTCATCAGTTTTTAACTTACAATAAATTCGTTAACTTCGTCTAAGTACTCTTTTATGATTATCATGTTCTGTAGTATACATTTATAAACTATAATTATGTAAATCCTTATTTAAATAGTATTAAAATTGTTTATATATAATATGTGTAATATATTATAATAATCATATTTCAATATAATTATATATCAATAAATGTATTATTATTATTTTAATGATATTCAATTGTTATAATTTAATAATTTACAATTTAATAATTTACAATTACATTAATTTTCACAATTAAAATGGCAATATGGTGATTACGATTATGTGGATGATTGTTTCTGCTACGTGTCTAAAGGAATATACAAGAGCCATTCTTAATCAAATATCAATCAAAAAGAGTAATACGTTAGTAAAGAAATTGTAGTTAACAAATTTGTTCATTATATATTTAAAATATTTATTATTGAATTTATAACAAATTTTTTATTAGCATATTTTTTAAAATAATACATTTTATATTAAATATTATTAACTTATCTTAAATGAATTTTGCTAGAATATATTATTACTTGCATAGTAATTAAGTGATTACTTTCTATAAATTAATAACAAACATATACAATACTATATGTAATAATTTATATTATATGAATTATAGAATATGTAATGATATAAAATCCTAGAAGTAAATAAGCTAAAATCATTAAGAGTATGGAAAATTATATACTAATTTAAAAAAGTATATATATTAAGGTTTATAATATTTAGTAAGTATAATTAATGTTTATTATATTAAATCTTGTAATTCATTAGGAGGCCACTATGTATACTGAACCTACATCACTATCAGATCTAAGAAAATAAGATTTATAATAATATGGCATTGAAATGTATATATTATTTATTATATATCTAATTATTATACTTTACATGAATTGTGTATTATTATTTTTTATTTTTTATTTTAAAAACATACTGTAAATATCATATGTTGATAAAATTTAAATATAAACAATTATTTATAATTAAGTATATTATTATAATTTCTTGAAATTGAATTTATATTATATTATATATTAATAGTTTTAATGTTTTAATGAGGTAAACTCATTAAGAGTATGGAAAATTATATAAATTAACCATATGTATAATACTATAAGATATAAAAAACCAGCTATAGCTATCTAATCTACTGTTATAAAGAATTATAACTACAAAATACATATGATATATGTTGGGCAGATGTTAACTTTTATAGAACTGGAGTTTTTAATTAACATTTTTTTATTTATCTTTGTTAATATATAGTTATGTTGGGATTTAGTAAGTTGGCGAGATAGTCAGGTGTGTTATGGTGAGTAGCTAAATGTATGGTTAGAGAAATCTTATAAATTATACGGTATTTTATTGGCAGCTAATGTAATTGGATCAATTAATATATCATTAATATTTTTATTTTATGGGAATAAGAAATACTTGAATTGATTAAGGTTAATACATTTGTGGTGGATGGAATATAGTAGTAGATTTTTTAATGTGCAGTTATTCAGTTTTAAGACAGTTTAATAATAAGGAGTTGTTGTTAAGCCAGGTATGTATATCAGTAATACAGTTAAAGTTAAGTAAATTTATGTAATTGTTAGGGTCTGTCAATCTACAGTGTAATTTTATTTCATCAGAATACTAGTGATTGTCTATCGTGGGGTATTTATCAATACTTTTAAATAAGGGATGTAGATATATATATTGAACAGGAGTGACCAAGTAAAAATCCCATGAGTAACTTTACTATGCTTAGCAATTTGCGAATTTATGCTAATTGGGTAACGATCAGTCAGGTATAAGATGAACCAATCGAGTACCAGAGATTCCGATAGATAGTAGTAGCATATCATATATAAGGATATTATTTCAAAGGTATCGAAGGCAGCTCATAAATCAAGGAGAATGATCACTGAAACATGTAGTGATGCATCATATAGGTGAATATTATTAAGGATATGTATCATTGCTATTCCAGTAATTCTTTGCTTGGTGTATAAACGCTGATATATCATATGCTACCATATATGGTAGCATATGTGATTTTCATGGAGATAAGAATTTATTGATGAGTAACTCGTTTTATGGTTTTGGAGAGTGTTGATAAGTTGGAGATTGGTCGGTGTTGGAGAGGATTGATTTGTATAGTTTTGGTTTTTGTATGGTGGGTGTAACATGCTGTTTTCATATAGTGGAATAATGCCCGAGGTAAGTGAGTTTTCTATTATTTCCTTGAAATAAGATTCTAGATACATGTGCTACGTATTTAATATCAAATGAAGATTGGCTCAATTTCCGAAGAGGTATTTAGTGTACAGAGGACATTTTCAATTGTAGTAGTAGATTGTAATATGAAGGATGAAATATAATATAGAAGTGGATTATATACTTCATTGAGTTGTGTAGGGAGTGATTTTATTATATTAATGACTAGTATTGAAATATTGGTAAAATGTAGGAGATCTATCTATTAGAATTGTTATGGGTTTATTTGGTAGAATACGCTGTGATAGTCTACCAAGTAGCTGATTAGAAATAGAGTACAGTTTCTTATGTTGGAGTTATTTGCTGCGTCTTTTAATAGGTAATTGTATTATATTGTATTATTCTTCTCGAGTAGGGATTGTAATAGTCTACGTTGTTTGATGCAAAAATTAGAATAATAATATAATTATATGATTATAACAAATTAATTATAATTTTTATTACAAAAAAATATAGGATTTATACTAATTTAGTAATTAGAATATGATAGGTGTAGGTAGTATATTATAAATTAATTATCAATTGATTTAAATTAGAATTATAATATAAATGTAGACATTTTACGAATTTATTTAAAAATATGTATATAATTAAAATAAAATATAATTCAGGCCAATTAATTTAAAAATGCATCAATGTATCAGTATTAGATTCTTGTCAATGTATCCAATAAATTAAATATGTTAGAGATGAGTTAATGATAGCTGAGTGTGCGGAAAAGGAGTAATTACTCCTTTTCCGATATCATTTAAATGTATTATCATCCACAACAATGCGTATGCATCTATTTACCAACGATTTTATAAACAATAATCTAGCCACATCGAATATATACTTGACTAACCAAAACGAATAACATCGTTTATAAACTCATATTCATTTCTTAACGTGTAAATAAATAAGAATATTTCCTAGACCAGAGATAAATAGCGATCATGATCTTGTAATTATTACCTTACTACATACATATATCTTACAAAGCCCAATACAAAGTCTATACACGTGTAAAATATATCTTGATAAATTATTCAACGCATAAACTGAGATGCTTTACAAAATAAACATTGAAGTCAAACTCTACGATATCAACATGACCAATAGGGGAAAGTAACCTAATACGGACACTTCACAAATAAATGATCTTAACATTTTATGACTCATTATTTTTATTCAAAAATTACAATATATTAATATTATATATATATGATTATAGATATTATTGTGATTTTAAATTTTATTTAATCTTTTGATTCCATAGATAACGGAGGTGTCCGTATTCAGTATACCGATGTCCTAATACGGACACCCTGTTTTATAATACGGACACCCTATATACCACTAGATAAACTATATATTACCGATGAATCAATCAGATAAATTACAATACCATTATTTATATTAATTTTATCAATAATTTAATATGATTTAATTATTAATTAATTTATTAATTTGTATTATTTTATTATTTAATAATACAATTAAAGTATCTAAATAATATTTTTTTTAGATTGAGCATTATTGGTGGTATACTAATATATTAGTATTATAACGCACGCGATTTTTATGAAAATAAGAATAGTTCATACTCTGCGCGCTGATTGGTTATAGGGTGTCCATATTAATACATATAGAGTGTCCGTATTAGGGACATATATTACCTCTAGATATATGCTTATAACTTAATGAAAATTTTATAACAAATATATAAATTTTATATATAATTTTAGAATGCTTTATTTTGTAATAATATAGTTTTATTTTATATCTATACATTTGTATATTCTTGAGAAGGTTTTTATTTGAATTTTTTGTTCATAAATTTAACAACGTAATAACAAATCAGTTTATTAGATATATCAGCAATATTTTGAATAATTAAAATATAAAAAATATTTTTTTTTGACTATTTATGTAATTATGAATATGTTATTCATTAACATTTTTTTTGTAGGATTTATGATTTCTGAGATACATAAAGTGTCTGTATTCGGTTACTTTCCCCTACATCAAATAACAATAAAGTATTCACTATGTGCAATGCATATTAACAGCTATATAAGTCCTAGCCTAATCTACCTAAGTAGAAAGCATAGCTAATTGAAATAACGTATTAAAGTTATGAAAGATGGAACCATAGAATAATAATAACGTACCAGACAGTAAAATATAATAATACTATAAAAAGAAGAGTAAAAAAGATTAATGATAAAATTAATTACAAATTAAAATCAAAATAATCAAACAATAAATTAAAGTTTACCAAGCTGTACATTAAATTGTAACCTTATACGTAACTAAGTATTAATATATACTATTGTATTCAACAACGGATATCGCCTATCTAATAATATACATGTTCTGATAGAATATTATACATACTTCTATAATCATAAAGTAAATCGTGATAAATAAGTATTGAATACAGTTGATCAAATATATATATATATATTATATATAATGAATATGACCTACTCTTAATAATTGAGGCAGAAGATGCATTCAAAAGTATTAAAAATAGGCAATCTACAGTAAAATATGCGGAACTAATGACATAAGGTGACCAGATTACTATAATAATATTAATGGTAATATATAATATAATATTGAGTATGACTAGAAGAATGGGCTACTTCAATAGTTAGGTTATACTCCTATAACTTTATCAACAAATTTAATCTACGCAGTACTCAAATTACAGACAAATAAGCATAATTTATCATTCAAGTAAAATAATGTTAACGGTTATATTAAGAAGATGATTGATGAGTAAATAATTATTGAAGAACACGTAGAATTCAGAGCCGGAATGAAGTATTGAACACATTTTTAATTTTAGAATCATATCTAAAAATACCTACAACATCACAAATAGTATATCATATATGTATTGATTATAAAAAAATGCATTGTATATGGTAGTATTCAATGAATACTTTTCATTATTATAATTTATTTTTATTTTGTTGAGTCATTTAATCCCTGAACTTATATGAAGATATTTTACTTATAAAAATGGCTTTAATGAGAGTCAATTATTATTTTATACAACATTATATAATATCACTTCGAAATATTATTTTAAAATGTCATGTAATTGTTATGACGGGGTTTAATTACGTGTCATACTATAGTAGATATACCTATATGTCTGACGCCTTAGCTAACACAGGAAGTATTTAATCAATGAAAAGATTTAAACTAAAATATAAAATATATTGAAATGATAGAAAAGGTATACAAGAAGCAACAGGTGCAGTATATTTCGATATCAATATTTATGTAATGCTGTTTACTATCTCATATAATTGTTAATTCCATGCTTGCTCATATAATGTCACATTCGCTGATGAATCATAATGGTATGGTAAGTATAGGTGTAAGGATGATCACTCACTTAATATTTTCTTACGATACAGAACTATTTGTAGGTAGTGAAGCAACGTTTTATAGTCTGCTTTATCAAATAATGAATATGGAATGGTATCAATGCAGAAAAACAAACTTAACAAGAAAAATGTACAACTAAAATAAAAATGAAAAACAAATTATTATGTTTGTAAATAATAAAATATCTAGGATAAATTGTTTCGATTATTGATCGAAAACAGAAATGTTAGCAATGATGTCACTACCTACATGATTTGATTAAACTTGACAGAATATTGAAAGATCAAGATACATTATTATTTCACAAATTAATATAATAATACAATCCTACTATTAGGGGAAAGTCCCCGATTACCGACACCTAAATGATTATTTGTAATAACTTATTCAATATTAAATATATTTGTATGAAATTTTATAATTAGGATAATCTAATGGCAATATATAATGTGGCTATTTTAAATGTTTGATATAATTATATTTACAAGAATAAACAGGGGGGTCGGTAATCTGATACATGTGCCTAATACCGACCCCTTCTCCTATTACCGACCCCCTAAAATAATAGTGGTATAATTAATTGTAGTATTATAATATCCAATAAAATAATAGATATGCATAAATAAAATTAATTATAACATGCACGCAATTTATTTGTTATTGAATTTATATTTTAATAGTAATATTAAATTTAAATTTAAACTTTATAGAAATTATATTAAAATAGTGTATATTATTGTTTACTATTTATTTATTAATCAGTATGTATATAATCAATTGGAATCATGAATACTAAATCTATATCAATAATACATAAACAATTTACGATAACTTTTAAAGAAAATACGGACCTATTTTGATTGTATATCATAAATCACATGGGGTCGGTATTAGGGTAATTTAGGGGGTCGGTAATAGGAAAATCATATGGGTTGCTATAATTAAGATATATTGGTTAATATTTATTCAAATTAAATTATTTTTCTAATATTTATTACCATTTTATTGATCTACAATATTATGCAAACAATTAAGTTTGCTTTTTATTAATAATGTATTTAAAATGATTTAAAAGAAGTTATTATTTAAAAAGTAAAAACCGAATATTACATTTGATCAAATAACAATTGTAGGATTACATATTTTTTTAAACAAAATACTTATTTATATTTATCATTAAATTACTAACAGTTCATGTATATATCATTTTTTGATATCTCTTATATTTACTGAGATACGAGAGGGCGTCGGTATTAGGAGGGGGTCGGTAATCGGAGACTTTCCCCTATCTATATTATTATTTAAATGAAATGTTAACGTATCCTTGTATATATAGTACATATAGTATACTAAATAAATATATACAGAAGTGAATAAATTCCATGGACATGAGTAGCCTTCGTGGATCATTAAAACTAATATACATATATCGTATAATAAATAAGGAAATACGGGAATTAAATATAATTATCCCCATGATAGTTTATTTATAATAGTGAATTGTCGCAAACTAAAATACGTTTTTGGTTTATTCAATGACAACAATTATCATCCAAATAAATATCAAAGGTTCTAAAATAAAAGTAGGCTGGTAAATGCTGGTAAAATAGTGGTCTATCTTTAATAAGTTAACATTTACAATTGGATAATCAAATAATCAATGAGATCGACTGAAGATAGAGATGGGTAGAGAATATTAGTTGTAAAATCATGTATGCCCCGCATACGATATATGAATACTATGGGATAGATAATGATGTAACATCATACATGTAATAAATAATATGTATACTATAAATTAAACGACAATTGTACCTATTCTACATTTAAGTAATTTCTTATAGATGCGAAAATTCTATTAATAAACGAGCGAATAAAATAGTCTGTAGTACTCTATTTTATTCATTTATTCTGTACGATCTGTTCACTGTTTCGACTTTTACAGTAGTTGCTTCCAGTTACGATTGAAATATAGCGTTAATTTTACACAACTCAGTATTATAATTATACATAGGGGAGAGTGTTCTAATATCGACATACACGTAATACCGACACCCTGGAGATCTCCTAAAATATAATTCCAATCAAAAAATAATCAAAGTATGAAATGTTAATCAATATAATTCTAATTCATATAAGTATAATTTTTTTTTAATATTTAATTTTTTTTAATTATAAACAAAAAACTGATTTTTTCGTCACAACTCAAACAACTAAATTTATGAAATTTTTTGAAGTACAATATCGATTCTCAATCATTTAAAAATGTAGGTATTTTACATATTTAAAATAAATACTATAGATCTAATTATATTTGACAATTTGTCGAAAATATTTTGTATTTTTCATAATCATTTACAAAGTTATAAAATTTTACCTAATCAACATACATTTTCATACATTTTCACCCTATTTGCACATAATATCGACACCCCTGTTATCTCAGAATTAAACAATCTAAATTAAATTATAAATAGCTGTTATATGTATATACCTACTTACTATCTATACATAACATTTGGAAATATTTAATTGAGAATTAATAAAGTTATGGTTATTTATTGTTAGGGTGTCGGTATTCGAGTACTCTCCCCTACATTTAATATAACAATATTATTATAATTTGATGCAACGGCAAATCATAAATACCAACTTATGTTTATTGTTAATATACATTTAAATATAAATAATCATTATATATATACTATACAAACAAATCTTCACATATTTGTCTAATAAACCGATTAATGTATATCCATGTGAAGTTAAAAACTAGAATTAACATTTTATACGTTATAAATAAGTATTTATATTATCACATATAAAAAACCATATTAATATAAATGTTATATTATATTAGTATTTTCTAGTATTGTTAAATTTTAAACCTTACTTGTTCTCGATAAATATAAATCTATTTTCTGTAATCTATATAGCTATCAAACTTTTACAATTATAAATGTGTGCGTTCTAGGTATCTTTCTCATAGCTATTATATGTATATACCTACTTAATACCTATCAATACAATTTGGTAATATTTAATTGAGACATAATAAAGTTATGGTAATTTATTGTCAGGGTGTCGGTATTCGATTAATATCCCTATATGTTATATTTATCAATGATATAATGTATAATATGATATGTATTTATATTTTAAATGAATATTTAAAAATTGAATGTCGAATACTTTCATTGTACATTATATTTCGTATATAATAATAATTATAAAAAATAATATATTTGAACAACAATTTTATTTGATTAATTCAAGATAAAAACGAAAATTGAAAGTAAGGAGAAACTTATATTGATCATGTATATATTTCTTTTGATACCATTTAGTGTTTTAATAATATCGATTATGTAACGTTATTTTTTAGTAATTGTTTTCATTAAAAATTAAGGATAATTAATATATACATACCAATAGTAATGTACATTTATTTCTAACGTAGAATACTAGAGTAGTTAAATGTTTATTACTGAACAATTTATGAAATAAAATATACTTAAAATAAAAAGAAATAGATGATATTGATTCGGTGAGATATTGAACATATCTTCATCCTATGAGATCTATGGGAATGCACGTCGCATAGCGTGGGCAAAGAATCTTCTAAGCATCTCGTTTGTGATCTGTATTGAAAATAATATAATATTACATTTTTAATTAACCGATTTAAGGGGATTTAATTATTAATATAATACTTATGTTATATATATATATATTCTTATATATTTAATATATTTATATATTTAATTATTTAAATATATTATTAATTATATTATAATTATACATTATATTTCGAATAAAAATATATCAATAAATATTATGTAAAAATTATATTATAAATATAAAATACAAATTGAGCATACGATAATTTACTAATTAGGTCATATCATTTTTTTATTTTTTATAAAATATATTTTAATATAATAATCTATAAGCATAACCTTACGCTTTATTTGTGGCATTTCACCGCTTCCCATAGGTGGTCCTCCACTTCCCATAGGTGGTCCTCCGCTTCCCATAGGTGGTCCTCCGCTTCCCATAGGTGGTCCGCCGCTTCCCATGTCCGATGGTGGAGGTCGACGGTGTCTTTTATCAGGACTACTACCTAAAGCACTTGCCGCACTTTCAGAACTTGGAGGAGGAGGTGGTGGTTGTCTTTTATCAGGACTACTACCTAAAGCACTTGCCGCACTTTCAGAACTTGGAGGAGGAGGTGGTGGTTGTCTTTTATCAGGAATACTACCTAAAGAACTTGCCCCAACTTCAGAACTTGGAGGAAATGGTGGTTGTCTTTTATCAGGACTACTACCTAAAGCACTTGCCGCACTTTCAGAACTTGGAGGAGGAGGTGGTGGTTGTCTTTTATCAGGAATACTAACTAAAGCACTTGCCGCACTTTCAGAACTTGGAGGAGGAGGTGGTGGTTGTCTTTTATCAGGAATACTACCTAAAGAACTTGCCCCAACTTCAGAACTTGGAGGAAATGGTGGTTGTCTTTTATCAGGACTACTACCTAAAGCACTTGCCGCACTTTCAGAACTTGGAGGAGGAGGTGGTGGTTGTCTTTTATCAGGAATACTACCTAAAGAACTTGCCCCAACTTCAGAACTTGGAGGAAATGGTGGTTGTCTTTTATCAGGACTACTACCTAAAGCACTTGCCGCACTTTCAGAACTTGGAGGAGGAGGTGGTGGTTGTCTTTTATCAGGAATACTAACTAAAGCACTTGCCGCACTTTCAGAACTTGGAGGAGGAGGTGGTGGTTGTCTTTTATCAGGACTACTACCTAAAGCACTTGCCGCACTTTCAGAACTTGGAGGAGGAGGTGGTGGTTGTCTTTTATCAGGACTACTACCTAAAGCACTTGCCGCACTTTCAGAACTTGGAGGAGGAGGTGGTGGTTGTCTTTTATCAGGACTACTACCTAAAGCACTTGCCGCACTTTCAGAACTTGGAGGAGGAGGTGGTGGTTGTCTTTTATCAGGACTACTACCTAAAGCACTTGCCGCACTTTCAGAACTTGGAGGAGGAGGTGGTGGTTGTCTTTTATCAGGACTACTACCTAAAGAACTTGCCCCAACTTCAGAACTTGGAGGAAATGGTGGTTGTCTTTTATCAGGACTACTACCTAAAGCACTTGCCGCACTTTCAGAACTTGGAGGAGGAGGTGGTGGTTGTCTTTTATCAGGACTACTACCTAAAGCACTTGCCGCACTTTCAGAACTTGGAGGAGGAGGTGGTGGTTGTCTTTTATCAGGACTACTACCTAAAGCACTTGCCGCACTTTCAGAACTTGGAGGAGGAGGTGGTGGTTGTCTTTTATCAGGACTACTACCTAAAGCACTTGCCGCACTTTCAGAACTTGGAGGAGGAGGTGGTGGTTGTCTTTTAGCAGGAACAGACTTTCCGCTTGATTCACTCCAATCTAACCAATCACTCCAATCTGACCAGTCCGGCATTCCACTACCGAAAGATCCGCTTCCTTCAGAATGTGGGTGGGATCCGCTTCCTTCAGGATGTTGGTGGGATCCGCTTCCTCCAGCAGGGGGGCCGGATCCGCTTCCATGTTTACCACCTTTTCCTTTATGTTTTCTTTTATATATTTGAGTCTATTTAAATAAATATGTTAATACATTTTTTTAATATATTATGGTATATTTAATTTAATTTATTATAATATCATTACTCTTAAATATATTTTAAATATCTCATCATATATTAAAGAAATGTTATACCAATGTATGATATATCACTAACATTTTCTTCTATTGATGAACTTTTTGATTCTGGAGGTCCTTCTACAGTTGGAGGTGGTCCAGCAATAGTAGGTGGTGGTGTTCCAACCTATAAAGTTAATTAAATTAGAAAATTATACAAGAATCTCAATAATTATATAAATATATAATAACTATTATAATAACTATTAATGACCAGTAAATAAATTTTAAATACAAATTATAAATATATTTTAAATAGTACATTTATATTAAAGACAAACATGTATAATTGATTATATACTACATAATAATAAAGATTATAATTTTTATAAATTATGAATTCTTAATTTTTAAAACTAAGGGTATTTACTCTTAATATATCTAGTTATATGTTACCCATTATTAAAACTAAATATTATATATCTATGACATTTATATACAATATTGTAACATCTAGCCTGTCTATTCCATTTCCTAATAAGATGCCTGAACATCATATCCAAGTTGTGTCTTCTCAATTGAACATCACTAGATCCAACTGAATTCTAATTAATCGTTATAGTTTATTAAAAATGTATCTAATTAAATTATTGCAATTTAAAATTATTTATAATATATATATATATATATATATATATGGTTATAACTATTAATCGCTGTTCACATGAGCAATCTATTCCAGCAATTCCTAATATAATTATTAAATTATTAATATATATATATTACCACTTTATGATTATATAATAAACTTAAGTTCATAAGTTCATCAAATGTATATATTTTTAAGAATTCTACTGAAAAAATAGATTGCTCATGTGAACACCCTAAAATTGATACCGCTAGGTGATTTTGAAACTGGAATTCTTAAGAATTCCGTTGCTAAATTGCTGGAATAGATTGCTCACGTGAACAGCGCTTTATATAATTATTAAGTTGATATATTAAATTAATTAATAAATTACATAGTTTTTTTCTTATATATTATTTTCATTTTTAATTTTGTTTTAATTTTATCTTATACTTTATTTTTTACACATATTTCAAATAAACATATCATAGATACATTGTTATTATAAACTATATATATTTGTTATTTTTATTTAAATATTAATAATTATATAATTTATTATTTTGTTATTATTAATTTCACTTTATATTTGTTAGGAAATATTTAATCGAATTAAAATAATAATTTAAGACAATTCAATTTTAATATATTTCTAAAATATTTAATGAATTTTATTATTTAATTTCCTATCTAAAATGTATAAAAATATTTATTTATGTTTTATTAATTTTGAATTGCCTTAAAACAGTAATTTATGTATATCATAATATAAATATGTATTCGTAAAGTGATAACTTTTTCAGAGCTCGCTGATTCGGGTGGACCTTCTGCAGTAGGTGGCGGACCGGAAATAGTTGGTGGAGGGGATCCCGGCTGATTCTGTTATATAACATGTTCATAATTATACACGTGTATGTGAAATTCACACATAACATAGACGTATACGTATATGTCGGTATATACACCCGCATATATGAGCGCATTCACCGACATACATATATATCTACATGGTATGGATTCAAAATTGCCGCGATTTCTATTTATCAGCAACATAAATGTATTAATTTAATGGCATAAATATAGAATATAATTTGAAATTACTTCATATGTTAAATATTTTTATATAAAGTATACTATAAATTATAGTCTACAATATATATATTGTACTTTTTAGATGTATTTATTAATTTAAAAAATATCAAATTGATTATATTATTAGTATGTGTATTATTGCGTGAACGCGAGTCAATGTTAATCTATGTATATATCTATGTTATATTATGCCATTCTGGAAATAAATAATATAAATAAATATATATATATATATATATATATATATATATGAATGTAAATAAATATATTCTGATAACATTACATTACGTAATGACATTGTAAGCTGTTACCAACTCTTTTGTTCGAGTGGTAAGCACGAACGTGGCTTCGTTTCTTAATTCTGTTCGCATTTGCTGCATCGCCGTTCTAAAATTATAAAATAACATTATATAGTTTCATTATAATCATCAAAAATACTTTTATTTAACGGATGAATATAGTATATATATATATATATATATATATATATATATATTTTAGTTATTAGGATCAATTATTTTATGTTTATTATGAAAATATATATAAATATTTAACATATAATATTAATTTAATATGAACATATTTAATATGAACATATGAGAAAGTCTCATAGATATATGTGGAGTATATATTTTATCATTTAAAATAAATTAAATAATATAATACTGTTATAAATATATATTATAATATATGGTATACAAATATATATATATATATTTACATATGAATGCATATATATATATATATACTATACCATATAGGTTATAGGTTATAACATAGTTAATACAGTATACTATACGGCATATATCATATATCACACTTTAACCCTTAATACATAAGCAACATATATGTTATACTAGTAAATACTATAGTTAGCCTTTCCTCGTAATATCGTATATTATCGTTCACCGGTAAGTGGCTAATGTTATTTTAAAAATATTAGTAATTACTAAATGATATAAATATATATGATTATATGTATTTATATGTATATATATATATATATATATATATATATATATATATATATATATATATATATATATATTACGTGATCACTTTACTATAAAATGATTTCTCAAATATTAGAAAAATATATATTATATATATATATATATATATATTATATATAACTGTATAATATTATATATTATATATCATAGTATTAATAATTATTAATTACTGGTCTGCATCATTTTTGTTATCAAGGGTTTCTTAACTGATTATAGGTTAATTTTTGACACTGAATTCAAATCTGAAAACCATTTTGCTCAATCAGCTCTAGTTCTTTTTTTATTCAACTTTTTATTTTTTTGGAAATATCAGAAATTTCCTAAGGAAAATATAGGATTTCATATAAATTATATAGTATTTTAATCCGTTCATACCTAAATATTTAGTTATTTTATTATATGAATGTGTTAGTAATATATAAATAGTGTACGTACACAATAGGTACCAATGGTGAGTTGGGAGTTGATTAGGGGTATTCCCTTAATAAGTTAATTAATATGTAATTACTAAATATTCAGAAATATATTATATATTAATTTACAATAATGTTCTGACTCTTGAAATTAACATATAAAAATCATTATTATAAATAAGTAAATAATATCATTATATCATACAACTTTAAATAAGTATAACGTATTTAAACTACATTTACCATGAATAGGAGAACTTGTATTAACAATCCGGATAAGTTTTGTTACATTTGTGGTAAGTTAACATTGTTGAATCAGAAGTCAAATATAACGCCATTTATAAAAAAAAACCTACAAGGATTATTTCGGAATGCATTTAGGAGACCAAGACTAATTATTTGCATAGCATATTTGTTGTAAAACCTGTACTGTTAACGTACATCGTTGGAACTAAGAAATTAAAATATTTAAATTTCGGAATACCAATGATATGGAGAGAAGGTCAGAATCATGTATCGGATTGTTATTTTTGCATATTAAATATTAAGGGTTCATATATAGAATACATATGTATACATTTATACTATTTATAATATGAAGAATAAAGCACGTTTTATATATCCTGATATACCTTCAGATATATGGCCTGTACCTCATAATGATGATATTCCGATATCAATACCGCCAGATAATCTTAATCATCAGAATCAGATGATGAAAATGAAATTAATGATGATTTATCACAGGAATACATTCCCCATGAAAATAAAAGAAATGTTGAACCATTTAATCAACATGATCTATATGAGTTAACAAAAGACAAGAATTTGCTCAATTATGTGGGTCTATATTAGCAGAACGTCAAATGTTATCAAAGAAACAACATAATCTTGGTATCGAATGACATTGAGTTTAGGAAGTATTTACTACCAATGGATAACTTGTATATTGTAATAATATTATTGGATTGGTAGAAGGTATGGGTATTGAGTATGCAGATTCAGACTGGAGATTATTTATCTATTCATTAAATAAAAGTCTTAAGGCAGTTTTATTATACAATGGTAATAGAGTATCTTCAATTCCTGTAGGTTATTCAATTAGTATATCAGAAAATTACAATAATATGATTGTACTTCTTGATTCATTAAATTATAATTTTCACAATTGGATGATTTTCGGATACTTGAAGGTAATATATTATAATATTTATTATAATAATTATAATTATTTAAAATGTTTTATTATTTTAATATATACATTTGTAGATCGTCCCCATACTTCTGGGTATGCAATCTGGGTATACCAAATACCCATGCTTTCTCTGTAAATGGGATACTAGAGCTGACCGAGAACATCATTCAAGACGCATATGGTCAGAATGTAATAATTTACATACTGGTACACACAATATAATACAGAATTCTCTTGTTTATCCCAATAGAATACTATTCATTTATTCCTCCATTATACAATTTTTAAGATCACATATTGATTATATTCTAAGCAGTTGTGGTGATTTTAGCGAAGAACAAATGTCCTTAAGGAAAGTGCTTTCTCCAGGATATTACTATAATGAAAGATAGATATCAAGTAAAATGGGATGTAGGTATAATATGTTCCTAAATATGTTTTCGAACTACAGTCGGTGTTTAAAAAGAGACGATATTAATGCAAATCACAAGAGAAAAGCTATCAAACAGTCATTTATATAGTATTTAAATAATATTCTATAATATTAATACATATTATTGTTATTTTATATTCCTATTAAATTATATATATCACCTAAATATATTTTTATTGATAATTTATTTGAAATATTTCTCATATTTGTTGACAAAATAAAAAGTTGAATAAAAAAAGAACTAGAGCTGATTGAGCAAATCGGTTTTCAGATTTGAATTCAGTGTCAAAAAGTAGCTTATATTCAGTTAAGAAACCCTTGATAAAAAACAAAAAAAAATTCAAATGCAGACCAGTGTTACCTATTACCTATTATAATAGGTAATATACATTAATTATAATGATCAATGACATTATATATATAACTGTAAGTAATATTATTAATATTAAATAATAGATGTGAATTACAATCGGTAAATGGTATTTATTTATATATATATATATATATATATAATATATCTGTATGAAATATATTAATAATATATATTAATTATAATGTAATAATGATTGTGTATAAACCTGCATCAGAACGGATACCAGCACGACCATAAGGCCGATATAGGTAATAGTTTGCATCGTGGTAGCGGTTAGGTGTGTTGCTTATTAATGCTTAGTTCACGGTTCTCCTGCTCCTTATATACCATAACCACACGAGTCTAACACGTGATCTACGACGCGATCAACCGTGACCGATCGTCGCGAGTAACGTCAACGCCAACGACTGACCAAGGCGGTCAGGGATATCACGTGATGTAAATACGACATAGTACGATTGCTCGCGTCATCGAGATATCCACGAGAACGTAACTCCGGCACGTGGACAGTTTGCAATCGTTTATTATTATGAAATCTTACAAGGATAATATTGGATAATAATATTACAATTGTATTAACGTAATATTATTATATATATATATATATATATATATATATATATATATATATATATATATATTTACGATTACAATATTGAAATATTATAAGTTATTTTTATAGAAATAAGGAATAATTTAAAATATTTATACATCAGATTTTAATTTATGTAATATTAGCATTGCTTTTTAAATTTAAATTAATCCAAAAATAATAATGATCATAATTATGATAGTTTGAATTTCCAATATTAAAAATACGATATTCATTACATATTAAATCCCTAAGATCTAACTATCTACATGATATACATAATACACACAAAATCGATAACAATAAACTCTTGGTATCTAAATACAACAAATTAAAATCAACTTTTATATAATAATAAATATAAACTAAGAAAACGATACTGACATAGCCCTTGATGTTTTCTGTGACAATATCACTAATACAATAACTAATATTAGAACCATAATTAATAATAATATTATTCATTCCGAATCTATATCATAGATATTTAAATAATATTTAGTGATCATATATAATTGTGTATATGTGATGCAATATTAGGGGCTCTGCCATAAGGGGGGGGGGGGGCGGGGGGATATGTCCCCCACTTAAAATCTAGGGGGACCTCCTATGTATTGCCCCCCCTCACTTTTACCACAACATTTATTTTGATTTGTTGGTCCCCCCTATATAAAAAATCGTTCCAGCGCACCTATGCATTATCATGATAGCTATTTCGAAGGTATATTAGAGAAATTTGTATAAGTAAATTCCATATCTAATTTCCAATGGGAATTGGATGAAAGAACTCTAACAAAATAAATTAAATATATATATATATATATATATATATTCTATCTAATATAAAATAGTATTAAATATTATATATTAGTATAAGATTATAATATGTATTAATATACTAAAAATGAATTATCATAATTAATATATTATAAATATGTGTGAACATACATTTTATTTGTTAAATGACCTTGAAAATCACTATCTATGTAATTAAAAAATAAGAAATATATATATATATATATATATATATATATATATATATGGACACATGCATTACTTATAATATATACATATATGTTCCCATGTACAGTGTCCTACACCCACGATGTTGTCCTCGGACACGACTATATTAGCCGATTGTAATAATGCAGGTGAGGCGCGCGCGTGGACAGTAATGGCCGCCTATTGTCAGCGACTACGTCCTACAATAATGCCTACTCACCGCACTAGGCCTACGCACCGCCGCCTTCAGGTTGTGTGTACACCTAATACTACACTAAACACTATACAACGCGTATACGCTATTAGTGATATTATCAATTCTAGTTTATATTTATCCGTTTTATAGAAACAATCATACAATGTTATTTATATACGTACTATATTCTACTATATATATATATATATATATATATATATATATATATATATATATATATATATATATATATATATATATATATATATATATATATATTTAATTATATTATAATTTAATTATAATATCGGTATACTTAATTTAGTTAATTTAATTTGTGTTTGATTTATAATGTCTTATCTAAATATAGTATTACGAATAATTAATTATATAATTTAATATATATATATAAGTTAATAAATTATAGAAGTAAGATTAAATATATAATTACTACTAAGTATAGTTAGGGACATATAAATAATGGACAATTTAATTAAATAGATTACTATAATAATCTATAAATCTATAGAAATACAATCTATGATAATAAATTAGATAAATAGATAGATTAACCGTAATTACTTGAGATACATATGTAAATAACATGCGGAATATTACATAATCTATACACCTATAAGTTACAATTTAGAATAATTATAATTACGATTATTAGGATAAAAATAACCTAAATAATTATTTAATTTTAATTAATTATATTTAATAACCTATATGTAATATAGATATTATAGAAATGTGTATAAACAAAAGTAATACATTATACAAGTTTGACATAATACAAGGTATACAATGGTAACACAATAAAAGTATATTTATAGAACATCCCGATAATAAAAATAATAGGGCGTAAAAGTAATTATAATTACTAATATATTAAAGTAATACTACAAGTAATTGGCCATCCAATAACGGTATCACGATGCTTTGTAGTTAGTATCTACTAGTTTCATAGTCGTTCAATGATAATACGTTTAGATCATAGAGCTAGAGAGAAATCTTTCTCTCTAGCTCTGTGGTTTAGATGCACACCTTCTAACGCCATCTTCCGGAATAATAAACGAGCTTTTCGACGGCGCCTTTATTAGCGAAGTGATTATATCTCATTGTTAACATTTTATGCACTGCTACATAAATCAATCTCTGCTGTATGTCTTACATATTTAATGTATTACACGTTTTCATTTATGTATTTGTAATTGATATGCATGCATAATTATTATACTTAATATTATATTTATGATGTTATATATATATACTAGTTATTTAACATATTTTAATATAACAAATATAGGAATTGATAAAGGAATAATTTGTACCGATACAGTTGTATTAATAATAAGTTATATATATATTACCGTTTTAAAGCATTATAATTATTATATAATAATATTAATAATTTCATAACATAGGGATAACTAAAGGGAATACAAAATATTATAGAAAATTAATTTACCAAATTAAAATATAAAATTAATAATATATACTAAATTACAATTAGATGTATTGAATATTATTATATTATTACATCAAATACATATTATAATAATATAATAATATAATAAATTTAATTGAAATATAAGTTTTAATATTAACTAATTAAATATATTTTATCGATTAATTATACTATTAATATATTTCATAATGTATGATTTTTAATATTAATTAAATTATGAATATATTTACACATATATACTAATATTAATAATATATTAATATGAATACAAATAATAATGATGGTTAATATTATATATATATATATATATATATATATATATATAATTATAGTTACAATTATAAATATAAAGTTTAAAATACATTCTAATGAACTCTGAAATGTTAGCGTAAATATTCAGAATTATTACATAAATAAGGATCAACAGTGACCAATACAATACATATATTTTTATATATATATATACATATATATAAATATATATATATATATATATATATATATATATATATATATATATCTAATTAATATTTATATATATATAATTATATATTTATTTATATATTATAATGAAATGCTCTATATATAAATAGTAATTAAAGATTTAATAGTTATGCATTCATTACCATAAATAGGTATATACACCCACAACAATATAATATAATTGACCAACTAATAAAATATTATGTAATCTTGACTACGACAAGTGAATCGAACGCTCATTGAATCAGCGCTATTTGCACGTTTCGGAAGAATGTAACCCGGTGTGCAGCGAAGCATGACCGTCTCTAGCGTCCTCACTCTATATCTTTAGAATACGTCACACAATATATGTTTATTGTGAGGTGGTCATTGATGGCGAGGTGGACTTAGCCCTTCTTCTCACCACTGCACGATAATGTAATCACCAAATCAACCAGTGGGCGGAGCGTTGCCCACTCGCGGTCGTATTATCGTACACGCGGTGGGCGGAGCGGTGCATGTACTCGCTTCCGCATTCAAGCCTGAACAGTGGGCGCCTATAGATACCTCCTTTATTAGATATAATCTCACGACCCGCCACCTATCGTAACGATAATCTCTAACACACAGATCATAGAGTCTATATTACGTAATTATATTGGGGTGACGTAATCGTTGCGGTGCGGCGCTATTTGTCGTATTGTTATTGTTATAGTCGTAGACTACGGTAGAATGAGTAGTACATCAATTATTATTTATAATTTTATTAAATATATCATCGACATTGAATAGATCTAGTTCAACTTGATCTAGGGTGAAATATTTGTTATTCTAAATATTTAATAACACGTGATATTAGTAGTACTACTTTAATACTGAATAATATATTACAAATTCATTAATATATATATATATATATATATATATATATATATATATATAAATAAAATGAATGTTATAATTATTTAATATGTTAATTATTAATATTTTTAACTATAATTAAAATAGTACCATTATTAATATTCTCTAAACAATGTTTCTAAACTAATTAAACTGTAATATAATTCACCACACTAGATAATTTATCATGAATATAATGATGATGTTGGTAATGTTGAAGATGATGATAATGATGATGATTATTGTTATTGTTATTGTTATTTAGGTGGAGTACTTTTATTCAATCCAGGAACATAGATGAAGTTTTAACTTATAATATATGGTTCTAATGTCCCTTCGAAGCCGTTTTCATATTAAGGCATTCATGGATTTAACGAGAGACGATAATTTATTTAGGCACAATTATATAAGATCACTTCTAAATATGATGTTAAGATGTATTGAATGCGTGGCCTACAGCTTGTGTGTCTGAATCTTTAGCCTACTCAGCCAACGGAGCCATATAGCCAGTTTAGTTATGAATAAACTTAAATATTGTTATAAAATACAATTCATTAAACAGTAAGTAAATAATAATAAAGAATGATGTATCGTTAACGTTATTTTAATGTTAACGTAATGCTTACATCTAAGGCATACAATACAGCTGTACAGCGATAGTAATATAGTAATAAGAAATGATGATACGAGCTGACATCTATCACGTGTTCACTACTGTTTCGATGCTGATATCTTATTGTACGTATTTAAAGAGGGATATCTATATATATGTATATTCGGTGAGAAGAAGAGGAACCCTATACGGCATATATGCCATTAATGGAATAACGATCGGACTGACGATAGAGAAGAAGGGGTAGCATTGGTGAATATTAGGTAGGATCATACTTCTTACAATAACTGTATACAACAACAACTAAATATATGATAGAGATGGTGTTGAAAGTATAACATTTTTGAGAAATCGTATACGTGAGATTTCATACCTTGTAGTATCATAATAATATCGAATATTTAATATATGCGTCATGTAGTGTACGTGGTCCGATTAGCGGAATTGTCACTAATTTCCAAGTTATGATCGGATAATTGGTATCGAGGTGAAACAAGCAATTCGAGAAAACACTAAAGTATATACATTAATGTTATATTTATATTATTGGTTAGATACTTTGTGATTTTTTTATTCAAATGGAAATTAGCAGAATTAAATATAAAAGAGATATATTTAATACAACATTCATTATGTATAAATCTTACATTTTAATGTAGGGAGATATAATTATATATATATTATCTAACTTTAAAGTAGGTAGACATATTTACAATGGTGGTATTAAGTAGGGGAAAGTAACCGAATATGAAAGGTGCCCGAATACGGACACTCTCGGTATCTCAGAAACCATAAGTCCTACAAAAAATGTTTAATGAATATACAATATTCATAATTATATAAATAGTCTAAAAAAGTATTTTTTATTTTTTAATTATTCAAAATATTTCTGATATATCTAATAAACTGATTTTGTTATTACGTTTTTAAATTTATGAAAAAAAATGCCCACTTAAAACCTTCTCAATAATATACAAATGTATCGATATAAAACATATCAATATACTATTAAAAATGAAAGCATTCTAAAAATTATATATATAATTTCTATATTTGTTATCAAATATTAATTAAGTTATAAGCATATATCTAGAGGTCATATAAGTTCCTAATACGGACACCCTAAATGTCTTAATATGGACACCCTATAACCAATCAGCGTGCAGCGTATGAATAATTCTGATTTTCATAAAAATCGTGTGCGTTATAATATTAATACCACCAATAAAGCTAATTCTAAATTTTTGATTATTTAGATACTTAAATTGTATTATTAATAAAAAAATAATAAAAAATAAATTAATTATTAACTAATTAAATTAGAATATATTTGTCATAAAATTAATTATAAATAATGTAATTATAAATTGTCTGGTTGATTCATCAATAATATATAGTTTATCTAGTTGTATATATGGTGTCCGTATTATAACACAGGGTGTCCGTATTCGGAAATGGGTACCGAATACGGACACCCCCGTATTCTGTGCAATTAAAAGATTAAATAAAATTTTAAAATCACAATAATATCAATAATCATATAATATTAATATATTGTAATTTTTGAATAAAAATAATGTGTAATAAAAAGTTAAGACCATTTATTGTTAAAGTGTCCGTATTAAGTAATTTCCCCTAATCGGTAATCGGATATTAGTCATAATCTATATAGGGGAGAGTTCTCTAATATCGACATGCATGTAATATCGACACACTAGAGATCTCCTAAAATATAATTCCAATCAAAAAATAATTAATGTATGAAATGTAAATCAATATAATTATAATTCATATAAGTATAATTTTTTTTTAAATATTTATATTATTTTAATTATAAACAAAAAACTGAGTTTTTCTTTACAACTTTAAATTTATGAAATTTTTGAAGTACAATATCGATTCTCAATCATTTGAAAATTTAGATATTTAAAAAATGTTAAATACATATGTACGTCCATATGGTATAGTTCTAATTATATTTTACAATTTTCCGAAAAGATTTTGTATTTTTGATAATTTGTTACAAAGATATTGACGTTTACCTAAGCAACATATATTTTGATAATACCGACACCCTAATTTCACGTAATATCGACACCCTTTAACCAATCGGCGTTATTTGTTTATAATGTGCGAGTGTTATGATCAAATTAATTTTGGAAAAAAACGTATGATTGCGTGTGTTAACTAAAAGTAACGCGCATTCAATACTGATTGGATAGTGGATATTAAATAATATATGGTATACCTAAATATCAATATATTTAGGGTGTCGATATTATGTGCCAATGTGTCGGTATTCGAGGCAGTGCCTGTAATATCGACACCCCTGTTATCTCAGAGTTAAAAAACTAAATTAAATTTTAAAATAGCTATTATATGTATATACTTACTTAATACTTATAAATAAAATTTGGTAATATTTAATTGAAAAATTATAAAATGATGGTGATTTATTACTAGGGTGTCGGTATTCGAGTACTCTCACCTACATATAAATGATGACTATAGTAGCTATAGTACCATATCGTAATATATAGTATCAGCACATTTAAATCAAAGTTACTGATCAAGTGAGAATTTAATGAGGATAATTTTAAAACTTAATTTCATCTGTAAAATGTAATAATAAATATTTGGTAATTATTATACTAGTACATAGCTTATATATATGGTAAAGTATATACCCATGTAGAACACAAACTTTCTGATGAGATAACGTTAAACAAGTATTTTCAATTATAATGAATAATTGGAGATTTCAGACGTAGGAGTGAATCCACTTTCTAACAGATCCATATATATATATATATATCTAGCATAAAGAAGCGGAATAATAGAAGTTCATGGTCGATACAATTAAAATTATATATATAATGATGATAAATGATATATATATATATATATATATATACTATTCTCGAATGTGCATATACAATATGAATATTAAATAAACAATAAAAACCGAAACTAAAGAATATAAATAAATAAACGAAGATAACAACATTATTAATAGGTTTAATCCCATAGGTTTAATGCTATACAGTTTTATATGTTGTTTTAAATGTTTTCAATTCGCCAAAGATACAAAATTTGTTTATAAATAGCCATGTTACATGTATTCGGAGTTCCTTATATGAAATACCTTTTAACGAATGCTTGTTCGTAAGTAGTATTGATAATATAAGTGTATTGATATGCCATGACATGCGTTGTCTCTGCTTCGAATACATTAGTTGATATACGTCAGGGTTTCAGAATTTATTAATTGATATACGATGAGCAATTTACTTTTATTGATACGTTATTATATTATCAGTATACCTCTTCATACATTAAGATATTAAGATTCAGTTTAATTTTTTTTATTGAAAATTAATCTATTTGTTGATTTTATAATTCTATTTATTGGATACTATATACTGTTGATTTTTGGTAGAATTTGTAAGAGAACAACATTGTAAGATTCAAGAATTGTCTAATCTGGAGAAATATGTTCGTTGGTTTGTAAATAATAGTCTTAGTTTGTATCGATTATCTGATTTGTATAATTACAAATCAGTTTAGAAGTAGGTGTATGTTTATGTGTATGAATTAGTCATTTATTATATCAGAATCTATGGATAAGTATGTAGTAATAGTAACTCTTATATATGTCAGAGAGGATACTTTGTTTAGTAGTTTTCTGTAAGTTAGGTAGTAAGTTAAGTGTAGTTATTCAGTTTTTAATATCAATAAAAGTTATACAGTATTAACATATATTCAGTTAAATATATTATGTAGTTATTCAGTATTATTTTTATATTGGTAACATAATAATTATATCATTAGAATATAAGTGGTAAATCATTTCTTGGTATTTATTACAAATATAAGTCATTGGTAATATATCAATTAAGTATAGAATGTGATATATATATAGTATAGATCCTTTTAATTCTAATACTAGGTTTTTAGGCATTACGTTTTAATTGTAAGTATGAATTTTAATATAATTCGTTAGTTAAGAAAGTGCATGTTATTTTAAGAAAGTATTGGTTGTTAAAAGTTGTTATATAATAATATCATGGTTAATTGTATCATGGTAAAGTATATCATGGTCAAGTGTGGTGATGTGAAGTGTATCAAGGTCACGTACGTCAAGGTCACGTACGTCAAGGTCAAGTGTATAAAAAGCTGAATATATCTATAATACAACTATATGTGTCGGTATACTTTTAGTAAAGATTTTCTAATGAAAGATATAATACTTACGCGATATCATGTAATTATATATAATTTGTATATACATATATTATACATATATGTTGTATACAACAAATTAATAGCGCCATACTTATGAGGTTAATTTTATTAAAAAGTGTATTGTTTATAATAAAAATTCATATCAAACTATATACTTTAAAATGTAATATATTATTTTTTAATTATTGTTTATATGAAGAAAACTAAGTTTCATTACTAATATATAATAAAGCGATATGATATGTTTGGTTTAAAATGTATAAGTATATATGTGGATTGTAAAATATAATTCATATTGCATGTAATTTAATAGAACAATGAACAATTTGTGTATGAAAATCTCGGTAAACCTAAATCTATTTGAGTGATGTCGATACTGCTACCAGCAGCGGCAGGGATTAGGTATTAATTACGTTGCGTATATGTAGATTTGTATATTATCTTCGCAAAATCTTTGCCTTTAGGTTAGAAGTTGATATTATTAATAATCTATATGAGACATTATTGAGAAATACTGTTTCAGTACTACCTAGTTGTCGATTGACATATATATATAGTATGATGTTTATTTAGTTTTGATTTAATAACTCGTTTACAAATATTATCTAAAGTTATGATACAGTCAAACTATAATTTGACTGACATTAATGTTAATATTAGATTTGTTAAGTCGTAGTATTATAGAAACATCTTTAAAATATTTCTGTAGTTTAGGTAGTTTTATAAACGCAGTAGGTATGGGAGAGTGCTCTAATATCGACATGCACGTACTTTCGACACCCTAGAGATCTCCTAAAATATAATTCCAATCAAGAAATAATTAATTTATGAAATGTTAATCAATATAATTCTAATTCAAATTTTTTTTTTAATATTTATATTAAATATAATTTATATATTTATATATAATAATTTATAATTATAAACAAAAAACTGATTTTTTCGTTAAAACTCTAAATTTATGAAATTTTTGAAATACAATATCGATTCTCAATCATTTGAAAATTTATATATTTTAAATATTTTAAATACATCGTATAGTTCTAATTATATTTTACAATGTGCCGAAAACATTTTGTATTTTTCATAATTTGTTACAAAGTTATTGACGTTTACCTAAGCAACATAAATTTTCATAATACCGACACCCTAATTGCACGTAATATCGACACCCTTTAACCAATCAGCATTAATTATTTATAATGTGCGTTCATTATGATAATATTCATAAATTAATAGACATACCTAATAATATACACATATACTTGGAATTGATTCTACTTGGAATTAAATAGTCTTTCAGAAACTATATAAAACTACTATGTATGTACAATATTCGCATTATGGTAATTTAAAATTTAATATTTATAATATAATATAAAATATTAAATATTTTCAAAATTAATTATAGGAAAATAACGTATGAATTTCGTGTGTTAACTAAAAGTAACGCGCATTTAATTCTGATTGGATAGTGGATATTAAATAATATATTGTATATCTAAATATCAATATATTTAGGGTGTCGATATTATGTGCCAAGGTGTCGGTATTCGAGGCAGCGATTGTAATATCGACACCCCTGTTATCTCAAAGTTAAACAAACTAAATTAAATTTTAAAATAGCTATTATATGTAAATACCTACTTAATATTTATAATTAAAATTTGGAAGTATTTAATTGAGAAATAATAAAGTTATGGTGGTTTATTGTTAGGGTGTCGGTATTCGAGTACTCTCCCCTATTAGTTATCTAATCAATAACGATATAACATGGGAGTATTATGCAATCAGTTATCTAATCAATAAATATATAAAATGGGGTAGGGGAAAGTCCCCGATTACCGACCCCTAAATGATTATTTGTAATAACTTATTCAATATTAAATATATTTATATGAAATTTTGTAATTAGGGTAATATTATGGCAATGAATGATGTGGCTATTTTAAGTTTTTGATATTATTATAGTTACAAGAATAAACAGGGGGGTCGGAAATAGGATACATATGCCTAATACCGACCCCCTTCTCCTATTACCGACCCCCTAGAATAATCGTGGTATAAATAATTGTAGTATTATAATATCCAATAAAAAAGTAGATATACATATATATAATTAATTATAACATGCACGCAATTTATTTTTTATTGAATTTATGTTTTAATAGTAATATTAAATTTAAACTTTATAGTAATTATATTAAAATAGTGTATATTATTATTTAATATTTATTTATTAAGCAGTATGTATATAATCAACTGGAATCATGAATCCTAAATCTATATCAATGATAAACAAACAACTTACGACATATTTAAAAGTAAAATACTGAACTATTTTGATTGGATATTATAAATTACATGGGGTCGGTATTAGGGTAATTAGGGGGTCGGTATTAGTAAAATCATATGGGTTGCTATAATTAAGATATATTGGTTAATATTTATTCAAATTAAATTATTTTTCGAATAGTTATAAACATTTTATTGATCTACAATATTATTCACAAAATTAAGTTTTCTTTTAATTAATAAATTATTTACAATGATTTAAAAAAAGTTATTATTCAAATATTTAAAAAGTAAAAACAGAATATTACATATACTTTTTTAAACATATTATTCATATTTATCATTAAATTACTAACAGTTCATGTATATATAATTTTTTAATATCTCTTATAGTTACTGATATAATATAGGGGGGTCAATATTAGGAGGGGGTCTGTAATCGGAGACTTTCCCCTACTACACACTCAGTAAAAAATGTATTGTCCATTGGTATTATACCATCAATAAATGGATTATAATTGCATATTGAATAATATTATTATTAATTATGGTTCTAATATTAGTTATTTTATTAGTGATCTTGTTACAGAAAACATCAAGGATTATGTCAGTATCGTTTTCTTTATTTATATTTATTATTATATAAAAGTTGATTTGAATTTGTTAATGTATTTCTTGTATTGAGATACCAAGATTTTATTGTTATCGATTTTGTCTGTAATATATATATATATATATATATCATGCAGATAGTTAGATCTTAGGGATTTAATATTGCTCACTAATATAAGAGATTGAGTATTTAACAAATCGATTGTACAATTGTATAAATCAATATGATATCATATTAATATTATTAATTAATTTATTACATAATAAAGATCGTACTTTATTTTTTTCTTACCTTTTAGTTTATTTAGATATGAATTATACCATGGATTATATATCGTTTTGTAGTTAATGAGTGCATGTTTATTAATTAGATATATTAGTCACTAATAATTAGTGTAATTTATATGATAATGATATTAAGTTTATTAGCACTAAAATAGGGTCATGTAGACCCCTTCGCTCGTGCGGGAAGAAAATAATAATAAAATAATAGTAATACGATAATAATTTGATAATAATATACATTCAATATACCATGGACAACAATACTAAACAATATAAAGGACTATTATATACTACAGTCTGCATTGATATGGTGTAGTTTTATATACTACAGACTGCATTGATATAGTATAGTGTTATATAATAATATGATAATAATAATACAATAACAATTTAATAATGATATACATTTAATATAACACGGACACAAATAATAAGTTGGATAATTTAATGATTATGGGTAGAGAGAAAAGAAGAAGTAAGATTTATAAATCTTCTGTGTGATCTAATAGAACGAATGGTAGGAGGGAGGGAATTCCATAGGGTTGGACCTGCATTTTTAAAAGCTCTAGAATTTAGGGAAGTTTTACTAGAGTTCTGGGAAAGAGTAGAGGAGCATTTTGGTAACGAAGAGAAGATAATATAGTGCGTTTTTTAATTATATCAGAGATATAGCTAGGGGTGAAAAAATATATTGATTTATGGATTATAGATAGTATACGTAATTTACACCTGAGGGAGAAGGGTAGCAGCATACGAGACGATTGATGAGATGTTGTAGTAGAGTGATCCAGTCGAGTTAAACAGTAAGTAGTACGTATAGAGGAACGGATAATCCGATTAAGTGGAGCAGTAGCTTTAACAGGAAGTAAATTCAGTAGGGAAGAACAGTAGTCAATACGGGAAAATACAAGAGCATTAATTAGAGTTTTAGTAAGGATTCTGGAAAGTGATGTCCGTATTTTTTTAATTCTGAAGAGATGAAAGTTGGATGATTTTGTAATGGATGACATATGATTCTTAAATGATAATTTGTCATCGAATACTAATCCTAGGTTTTTGGAGGAAAGAGAAGGAGAAATAATCATGTTATTTAGAGTAAAGTTTGGAAAGGAAGTTTCAGAAGTTGATATGTTAAGTACAGTAGTCTTAGAGGAATTAATTAGTAGTTTATTGGAGAGGAGCCATACTCTTATGGAGTTAGCACACTCGATTAATTCAGAGTTAATAGTATTATGAGAATTTATAGGGAAAAAGGTAAACAGTTGAATATCATCAGCAAAAATATGGTAGTGAATTTTTGGAAATTTCTTAATTAGATCAGCAATAGGGCGGATATAAATAGAAAAGAGGGATGGACCTAGAACAGATCCTTGGGGAATACCGTGGTTAAGAGGAGAAAGAAGCGAGTAAGATTTCTCAATCATAATAGAGATATTCCTGTTTGTGAGATATGAAGTAAACCATTTTAATGCTAAGCCAGATATACCCATTAAAGTAAGTCGCGAGATTAATATGTTATGGTCCAGGGTATCAAAAGCAGATGAGAGATCAAGTAGGATTAGCTGGCAACACGTGTTGCTATTTAAGGTAGATAATATTGTATCAGTAATACGTAGGAGAGCTGTTTCGGTTGAATGACCCTTAAGAAAAGCGCTTTGAAACGGGTCGAGAAGATTATTTTTATTTACATGGGCTATGAGTTGTTTGGAAACAATTCATTCTAATATTTTACTTAATAAGGGTAGGTGGGATATCGGGCGATAATTGCTAAATGAGTTTGGGTCTAAGTTTTGTTTTTTTAGAATAGGGGATATTATGGCAGTCTTGAGACAGGGTGAAACTTGGCCAGAGTTTAGTGAGTTCGCAATAATATCCAACAAAATAGGAGAAAATAAGGGTGAAAGTTTGTGATATAATGATAAAGGTAGGGTATCAGTGGGGAGGTACAGTGAGATGTCATGAGTAGGTCATTTACTTCATATAGTGAAGGGATAGTGAATGTACTTAATGAGTCAATGCGATGGCTAATATATATGGTAGGATTGAGTATGGGTTGAGTAGATGCGCAAATAATATTATTAATGCTTGCAATTTTATGTTTAAAGAATTTTTCAAAAAGAGTACACAGTTGAAAATTTGACGTGTTTGGTAAAATGGGGAGGATTTTTTCATCTGGAGGAGAGAGAATTTTATTTGCTATTTTAAATAATTTGCGAGGATTTGAGGAGATAAATGCTATCTTTTTGTTATAATAGATAGATTTTGAACGAGATATAGTAGATTTGTAATTTTTTCTAACTAGTGATAGTGCTAATTTAGTTTCAGTAGAAGGATTTTTAAGAAATTTCTTCTCAAATTTGCGAACACTCTTCTTGAAGATGAAAAGTTCGTGGGAGAACCAGGGAGAAAAAGGGCGGTCTGTAATTAATGTAGTTTTTGTAGGTGCATGTATATTGATAATATTTAGGAGAGTGGAGTTTAGGAGTACTGGATAGAGGAAGTTGAAGAAGAGATCTCAGTTTTGATATTGTTTACAAATCTTGGTAGGTCGATAGACTTAATATCTCTATATGTAATACGTTTTCGTTTAATCTTTGAGAATTTTAGATTTATAGAGAATTCAATAATAAAATTATCAGTTAGTTGTTTTTTGGAAGGAGTTAGGGTTTATAAATCTAACAAGAGGACTGGATAGGGGTGTGAATATCATATCAAGTGTATTACCACTAGAATGGGTAGGAAATGATATATGTTGGCACAAGGAAAGAGACTCAGTTAGGAGTTTAAAGTCACCATGGGGATAGATGGGAGGATTATAGTGATAGTTTAAGTCACCAAGAACTATTGGTAGATAGGATGAAGATGAAGGAAGTTTATGGATAACATCATGGAATTCATCAAAGAATAAAATGGTTTCAGGTTTTGTGGAGATGATATATTTTTTTAGATAACGGTGAGATGTAGAGTTAAGTTAGGAAGCTTGAGGGTCAGCGAAAGACAATCACTATATGAAGGGGGGAATGAAATGAATGGAGATAGGTAAACATCATTACATATCATAAATCCTACCCCACCACCACGGCCCGTTTGTCGTGGAGCGAGATAGAGTGTATATCCAAAGTCCAATATGGAGGCAAATATATCAGAGACATCATTAGAAATCCAGGTCTCAGTCAATGCGATTATAATAAATGTTTGTAATTTAAGGTATGGGAACAGAAGGGATATATTTGATCTCAAAGAGCGAATATAGATCAAGGCTATATTAGAGGATAGTCAGGCTTGAGAGGAAGAATTATTTATAAATGATTTCTTATAGTGATCAAAAGAATCAAATTATTTTGTTAGATCAGATTCAGGGATATGAAAGAGGATTTTTTTTATCCCTTAGTTCAAATGTTTGGGAACGATTATTAAAAAATACTTCATACAAAATGGGCGTGAGTTTTTGTTTTAGGGCATGATATAGTACCTTACCAAGAAGTCTAGTAGAGTCAGGTAAATAATGACGAATAAATATATGCTTAAAATTACTATGTGGTGAGATTTTTAGAAGGGAGGAGAAATATATATCACGAGCAGAAATATTAGTGAAACGTAAGATAGCAGTACTGGTAAGAAATGACGCAGAAGTAATATAAGAATGAGGAAGTTTTATAGAGTCAATTAATGATATTATGAAATTATAGTTAACTTCAGAAGGTAGAAGGTGTTCAAGTACTAGTGTGAGGGAATTATCTATGGAGCGTATGGATGAAGACTTTGAGGAAGTTGAACTAGATAATATAGGGGTTGGTGTGTGATATGAGGAACATTTTAAGTCCATTAGCTTTGTAATGTTTCTAGAGGTATTAGCATTGGGCTGATGCTTGGTCTGGATATCAATAGTCGTAGTAGAAGTATATATATATCAGAAGTTAGATTTGGCGTTACCTTGGCACAAGTATTATGTATAGATTTGGCAGTTAAAGTAGTAGGTGAATATGGCATAGTAATGGGTGGTGTAGTTGTATGATTAGTCGAAGCAAACTTATTTAAGGCTAGGCATGAGGAACATGAGAAGGAGAAGTTAGGTGAATTAAATATAGCAATAGCATAAGCGGGAGGGGGTGTTTTAGAATGAAACCAGGAATTAGAAATAATAGCTGCGGGGTATAAACAATTATAATGTAATATAAATGGACATGTTTTACATTTGAGATAATATTTGCATGCGGGAAGGTTACAATGTGAACAATTTGAGGACATGGTATAATTGAGATTGTGGGATTAAATTGAATGAAATAAATAATAATAAATATAATAATAAATGTATAAAAACTGGTCGTTAATAGGATATTTTGGAAGAAGTTTGGTATTCAGTCCGTTTTGCTATAAGACGAGATGACTTGACAAGCACCGATTGACTTTAGTAGGCTCCTGGTATGCTTGGTGACAGCCGGGCAATGATGGTCCGATTGTCTGAGATTTAAGGCAGTGTATCGTCCGAGATAGAATTTATGGATCTGTATGTAAGTAAATACAGCAGTAGATCTAGGTGTAAGTTGGAAAGTTGTAAACTATCTAGGTGTAAGTTGGTAGCTAACCTCAAATGAAGGTTGGTAGATCCGACTACCAAAAGCAAATTCCCAAGGGAGATCCACGGGAGAATATCAGTTATAGATATTATTATAAACTAATAATTAATCAATTTTATAAGTAGTAAATAATGTAGCTAAATATAAATATACATAAACAGTATGTAATATATATTTGAATTTGAAAAATTAATCGAATTTATAATTCTATTGTCTTTGTGATTATTATTTATTTTTTAGGATTTTTATTTTGTTAATCTTAAAATGTAAACAAATACTAAATATAATTATATCTAAATAAGATATGATTATAATTTAAAGACAACTATTAGGTATTTCAAACAAGTTGGATATTAATATTTAAATAATATTAATATAATAGATAATATAAAAAATATATGAATACGTACTTATCTTTATAATAATAATACAATTAAAAGATATTTAAAAGTTAAGTTGTTAATAACACAACTATATATTGGTTGCTATTTAAACAAAGATATATATATATATATATATATATATATATATATATTACTTTAAATTGGTTTACTTTGTTGGCGGTCATGTACATTTAGTGAAGTTAATTACGGAAAGTAATCTTTATTTATATAAAGTTTTTATAATATTTGAGAATTCATTTTATTCTAAGAAAGTGATCAGCTATAGTATATATATATATATATATATATATATATATATTAGATAAATTATCAATTACATTGATAATGAAATAAAAAAAAATCAAAAGATATAAATAATTTGTATATGGATTTAATAAAAAATATAATATATACAATATCAATTCCTTTATGTCATTTATTTATTTTATGTTTGGTTCACTCATTTTTCCCTAACAAAATTAAATTAGCGATATTAAAACCTATATATAAAGTTAATGGTAGAAATAAAATAATAAATTATAACCTATTTCGTTATTACCGCAAATAGGAAAAATATTTGAAAAAATTATTTATAATGCGAGAATTTATAATTAAAAATAAAATTATAAATAGTAATCAATACAATTTCATAGAAAAATATAACACCACAGTATCTCATATAAATTTACAACATTTTATTTTTTCCTAACATAATGCAAATAAAAAATTACCTGTAGGCCTACTGTATTTGTTGATCTCAATAAGTCCTTTGATGTAGTAGATCATTCAATTTTGCTATAGAAATCGGAATACTATGGATTTAGGGGTAAAGTTAATGATTTTCTAAAATGTTATTTACTAGATAGAAAAATTATAACAACAATTAATAATACTTTATCATCCGCACGATAAATAATATATGGTGTTCCTCAAAGTATAAGTTGCTCTTTATTTTTTATTATTTTTATAAATGATATATCTATTATGTTCAACTATAAGGATAACATAAATTTAAATGTAAATGTCAATGACATTTCACTATCTATATATGCTAATTCTGATTATGAAATAAGTGAAAATATGAAGTTATGTTTAGGTAAACTTGTTCATTGGTTCATTCTTAATAACCTAAAATTGAACATAGAGAAAATTAAAATATCGCCTTATTCAACACAATTATTATGAATATTATAAAAATAGATAATGTGGATATTGAATTAGTAAGCTATTATACATGTATAGGTATTACTCTTGATAGTAAACTTAAATATTCATTAGATATTGATTTGTTATGTATTCAATTATCGAAAATTATATATCTTTTTAAAAAATATAATTTCTCAACTTAAAAAACTTAATTTTATTATTTAATTCTTTTTTTTATCTAACATTTCTTATGGTATTGAAATATGGGGTAATAAGTTATTACTAATAGCTATAAAAATATATTACATTAATTGTAATACAAACAAATCTATAAGTATAATAAACTAACCTATTCAAACATAATTATATTTTAATTTTTGACGACCTATTAATAAGTAGAAATATATTATTTCTCAATAATCTTATTCATGATAATTATAATATTAATTCTATATCATATTTTATTTTTAATAAAGATAAAAGCAAATTTATTTTACCACTCATGAGAACCTAATTTCAAAATACATTATTTTTTGGAGGTCCAAAACTGTAAAATAATATAATATTTGATAAAATTTAAAAAAATAACAAACTAATTTATTAACAAACAATTTAAATATGTTGAAAAAAGCCCTACAAAATAATTTTGAGATAAATATATTTAAATATATATATAAATATAAATATATTTTAAACAGTTTTTAAAAAATATATATTTAATAAAAACAGTATTATAATAACAATTAATAAAACAGTATTACAATTACAAAATGTTCGCATGACAACGCAACAATAACAACAACAACTTTTAAATTAAAAATTTTTAATTATTTAATTTTAACTTTATTACCCATAATCAAGCTAAGTCCAATATTTATTACCATTTACTACCACTAAACTACTTCTACCCTCGATTATGACTGACTCCATCCACACTGACTTCACATGCTCCTCATGTAACACTATCGCCACATCACTCACGGAATGTGACCATTGCCGTAAGTGGCTTTGCCAATCATGTTCCAAACTCCCCAAATCTACCCTTAACAAAATGACTGCCCTCCAAAAATCTGGTTTCTACTGGTTTTGTACCAACTGTAGAACTGACTCTAGACCGTCCCAACGTAAGATACTCTCCAATAACTCCTCCCAAACCTCTCCCATGAGCTCACCTCCCATCTTTAACAATCACTCCCTTGCACCTGCACTACCACAACCCACTTTTTCTACATCTTCATCGCTCACCTCACCACCCTACCCTTCATCCCAAACTATATCAGAGTCCATACCCCAGTCACCCCACAACTAATCCACTGTTCCTACCATCCTTACTATCCCCACTCGCTTATCCCCTGTTGCCACTAAACGATTACAATCCATCACTTCCATAGCTAAACCCCCCTCGTTTAATAACCTTCACCGCTCATGCATACCTCCATTACTCCCCCCCCAAATCTGATAAAATTGCATGGAAAAGAATTAATAACCCCCCCAATACTCCACTTATTAACTTTCTTGTCGGTAAATTACCAACTCATTTTAGACCAGTCCCTAACCCATCTTCCACTACCAACCATTACTCACCTAACCACCCATCCCCCTTTTCTGTAATTATTGAGCATATTAAACCATCTGAAAAATCTCGTGAATTTCTTCTAGAATTACTCACTTACATCAATATACCTACACATGCTCTAAAATCATATAATTTTTCTAATGCAACTGTTATTATTTTCTTTAATACACCAAGTCAGTGTTCCTACTTTTACTCAAAAATTCCATTCATCCGCAGTAACTCAATATACAATCACCTATACATTGGTGCTGAACGATCTATCACTGAGCGAACACATGGTAGAGTTCTTTTCCATGCAACAAAATCTAACCTATCCCCATCTAATGTCAAATGTACCTTCAATGACTACACTAACTCCTTTGAACTTCGTCATTTGACCAACTCCAAGATAGACATGAATAAGAACCCAATTTATATATCAAATGACACATACAATACATGGTCTACATCCTACAATGAATATAGATTAAATACCAATTCACTGAATTCATCAATCAGTAATTCTCAGTCATCACATCAATCTTCACAATGACATTCAACTACTCATATTCCACCATTATCTCAAACCAATCACCAATCTCCACTTTCACCTCTATCTGCACAACCTATAACATCTAGTGAATCACAACTATCACCATCAAACCTACTATCCTCATCACATATACCGTCATATATATCTTCATCACCAACATTATTACCCTCAACTAAACGTTTATCTTCTTCTCCATTAATAAAGGTAGCAACACTTAACGCTTGTTCCATTAGAAATAAAGTAGATATTATTTTAAATATATTTCATGATACTAAGATAGATATTTTATTTATAACAGAAACTTGGCTTTCTATCAAGGATCTACCCATAATTGCATCCCTTAATACCCCAACTACTAACTTTATTCACCTACCACGCCCCGGTCCACACTATGGTGGGGGTGTCGGTGTGCTATATTCAAATGCCTTGAAACTAATACAGTCAAGTGACCTATCACTTGATAATTCAGAAGCCTTCTCATGTACCTTTCACCCTACTAAATCACAACCACTTACAATTATAACAATTTATAGACCTCCTAATAATTCAATTCCTTACTTCATCGATGAAATTGACAACCTATTGTCTATAATCTCCACCAACAGTATACTACTTGGTGATTTCAATATACCAATTTTACCAAACTCACATAATTCAAATAAATTTATTAATATCATAAATTGTCATAATTTCTTACAACATGTCAAGTCTTCCACACATTCATCTGGAAACATATTAGACCTAATTATATCTAACACATCTTCGAATATAATTTCTAATACTAATGTTCATAGTTTAATCACTGACCACCACCTTGTTAGCTGCTCCCTACATATCCCTAAACCAATCAGACCATCCAAGAAAGTTCACTACAGAAAATTAGATAATATAAATATTGCTAATTTTATAAATGACTTCAACATTTTGTACAACAATATAACAGATTCATTTCATATATACAGCTTTGATAGTAACCTTAGTCTTGTCCTAGATAAACATGCCCATATTATCACTAAAAATTATACAGCTCGACATAATACGTTATGGTTCAATAATTCGTTACACACAGCAAAACGCTCACTTAGAATTAATTAAAGAAAGGAATTGGCGAAAATCCAAAAGCTCAAATGATTTAAATATTTTTAAACATTCACTTTCTAATTATAGAAAATTAATAAAAACTGCTAAAAATAAATATTACATAGATCAAATTAAATCAGCTGGAAAAGATACTAAGAAATTATTTAGAATATCGTCAACACTACTAGGAAAACTGACAAAACGAATACTGCCTGATAACTCCCCTTTAACTAATGCGACTAACTTTGACTCTTACTTTTACATAAAAACATCATCAATTATAGATACTCTCCCTCGACCCTGCATCCCACCAATATCAAGTCCAATATACTCATTTTCCACTTTTTCATTACCAACCATTATCAATATCAATAATCTGTTATTAACAGTTAAATCTACATGTAAACTAGACCCAATTCCATTATGTTTATTACATTCTCTTTCATCCCTTCTTTCTCAATTCTACACAAAAATTATCGATCGCTCACTAACTGCAGGTATCTTCCCATCCCACATGAAATATGCCCATGTAATTCCCATCCCTAAAAACCAGTCCATTGATAGGTCAACTCTTTCTAATTATCGTCCCATATCCAACCTTTCTTTCATATCTAAGACAATTGAAAGAATAATTGCTAAACAACTTAGAACATACATCAATAATAATAACATACTGCATAAATTACAAAGTGCTTATACAACGGATAAGAGCACTGCAACTTCACTACTCCATACTTTAAACAATATACTACTATTTCCAAAAAATACTCCCACCATACTGATTCTACTTGACTTGTCGTCGGCTTTCGATACGTTAGACCATATTATTCTTATTCGAAGATTAGAGAACATTGGTATTAAAGATTCTGTCCTTAGTTGGTTTACATCCTACCTAATTAATAGATCCTTTTCAATATGTATAGATAACGCCATAACAGAACCCCGCCACACAACTCATGGTGTACCCCAAGGTTCTGTTTTAGGTCCAATTCTCTTTAATATATATTTCCCCTTTACTTTACTTACTTGACGAATACCCCGATATACACTTTCACTCATATGCGGATGACTTACAGCTATACTGTAATTTACCTGACCCAATCAATAACATAAATACTATAAATAAATGCATTAATGACATTAGTAAATGGCTTTCAAATAACTCCCTACTATTGAATAGCCTTAAAACAAAAGCTTCATTAATAAATACATCCCCAGGACATCATTCCATACCACCTATTATTATTAATAATCACATTATAGAATACTCTAACCAAGCTAAAAACCTCGGCCTCACACTTGACCAAAAGCTGTCTTATCTACCACATATAACTAATATATCGAAGTCCATTAATTACACCTTACATACGATCCGACTTATTAGACCTTCTATAACTACTGAACTTGCCAAACTACTAGTTACTTCCTTAATACTGCCCCGACTTGACTATTGTAACTCTACTTTAAATTCACTCCCAACACATACTATCAAAATGCTCACTAAATTACAATATAGAGCCATCAGAACCATTTTCAGGATAAAAAAATACTCTAGACAACATATCACACCTTATATGAAATCCATTCACTGGTCTCCCATCCCTTACCGCATACAATACAAATTACTCCTACTGACCCACCATGCCACCCATAATAATAAACATGACTATCTTACTGAACTACTTACGAACTACAAGTCATCCCGACCACAACGAACAATACATAAATACAAACTAAATATACCAATAACTTTATCACTTAATAAAAAACAGGAATCTTCTTTTTCTATAATATCACCTAAACTATGGAACTCCCTACCTCACTCAATTAGATCTATAGTTTCTGACCATACCTTTAAAGTCAAATTGAAAACACATCTATTTAATATAGCTTATAATAATTAATATACGATACACCGCCGAAAACTCATTACTGATTTTGATCGCAGTGTCTAAACAAATTGGTTACAAGGTTACAAGGTTACAATTCTAAAAAAATATTATAAACAGTATTAACATATAAAATTATTTAATAACAGTATTATAATTTTTTTAATTATTAAAAAAAATAGTATTATTTGTATCATTATTTTAATATTTTTTTATTTTACTATCAAAATGTAATATACATACATTAAATACATATTATCTTATATATGAATATGAATAGGTGAAATGAAATGTTATCCTACATGACATGTTTGGAATGTGATGAATATGCAGTAGTTATGTGGTACTGGACTTATTGTGGCTCCCTTAATTGCTCTGTATGTTTATATTTGGCAGGAATGTGGCGCCATTGCAATGCACGTCTCACTATATATATATAGAGTCTATAGACTGAGTGATTTGTTGATGTTGATGTCCCATCAACTGTGTGCATACAGCGTTGGCCCTACGTGTACTATGATCATCAAGTCTAAGGATCCTTAGAGTTTGTCTATAAACTGATTTTATTCATTCATTCATATATATATATATATATATATAAATAGAATAAATTAGATATTAATTAAAATAATTAGTTAATATGTCAAGTGTAAAGAACAATTACATTTTTTTAATAAGAACATCCATAACGTTGTTAAAATAATAATTTAATATCTTTCATATTATTTTTTAATGGTATCATATGATTTATTAGTAATGAAATATTTAGTTAAAGAGAGAGAATATTTCTGATTTAATAAATAAAATTACTGATATATTTATATTTCCTTTTATTTATATCAGTTTATTTTTAATATTGTATATATATAAATATAATTATAAATATTAGTTTTACTATTTTCATTAATTAAATGCTAACAGAATATATATATATATATATATATATATAATGTACCTTATGAATATGATAAATATTCAATATATTGTGTAAGTTTTTATTAAAAGGCAATTATTTTAAATATAAAAATAAACAAATTTCGCTAAAACTAATACATTTCGAATACACGAAACTGCGAAACATTATATTTATACACATTTCTGTTGACACTGGTTACAAGTGGACATTTGATCTAGGTATCTCTCTGTTTGTATTGTGCTTTCGTGTATAGTGAATTGATTTCTTAGAATTCTTCCGGCTTCCGCGAGGGCATTTTGGATTTTACCTTCTTTATCTAGATTCGTTAACAAATTATAATTTGTAATACATTAATAACAAGTGTTATATAATATATATATATATGCTATATTTGATTGTATTAACTTGAAATGATGATGATGATTATTTTAATTATTTAATAATAGCTAATATCACCTTCAATAATATCCTATATTTTGAATATTACGGAATGTTTTTAAAATAAATATAATTAAATCAATATATACTTATTTTTCAACGATAAGAATTATATCAAATATGAACATTACTATTTGTCTCCTATTGTTTAAAATCGTATTGAAATTAAAACCATTGACTTTATTTAATACATTTATTTGTCTTCAATGTATATTGACATCGAGAATATCATTTATTTATATTCTACTTTGGAGGCTGCCAAGCACCTCTTTCATATATTTTCAACACATCAAACGATTATCTCATATCATTACGGTGTTGTATGAGGTTTAACAGTATAAGAAGTGAATATATATATAGTGTACCTACACATTTTATAAGATTAGATACTATATCATCTAAAGTGTCATCTAATTATTAATTTGATATTTGTCTTAACTTTATATGCAACATAATCTGCTTCATTAAATACATAATTTGTATCCATATTTTCATCTCAATATTGATTCACGTGTATACAAATGACATATAAATATCATTACAATAAATAAACCTCAACATATAAACAATATAAAATACATGTTACCCAACTAAAATGAACTTGACATCTTGCATATTTAATTATTATAAATTATTCCAATGGGTTATTGTTTCCAAATAGTTAACAGAAATCTTTTAATTATAAGGTATCTTAAATATAATAATATAAATATATATAAATGATTTCACCATTGATATTAAATGATATTAAATTAGACTCAATACTTATATCCGAGTCTGAAATATTGATAAGTAGATAACATAATGATGTTGGTATATTGATAACAAGTGTCATAAAATACTTGTATTTTCAATAATTAAAATATATATTTATGATATACACATTAAAGTCATTCCATACTTTCTCCAGATTGATTATAATATATAGTTTATGCACATCTCAAAATACTCACTATGCAATGCTTCAATTATAATATTTAGTTTGTACAGAATAATAATTACATAATTGATAGTGTTTATAATATTAACTATATCCTAGTTTGCTTTTAACGTTCAACTTATTTAGCTATATTTTTAGGCAACTTATTAATTGACCTGCTCATGATATTATTACATACTATATTTTAATGTTACTCTTTCTAATGGTACATTTTCCATTAAGATGACTCTTATTAGATTATTGATAATTTATATATCATTTATTGTATACAAAATTTAATCTTATTATTTACTAAATCCCATATAGGAATCCTACTCTAGGAAAATGGTAGTAATAAATTAACTATTCTGTTTCTGTTATTTCACTAAAAAACTCTCATGAAAAAAAAATTAAATTCACCCGTAATTATAAAATTACACACCACCATAATAAATTCTATTGATATAATATTGTTCACAGTCTCACAACTAGAAAAAATTTGGTTTACTAACAAATCAATGTTCATTATTTTAGTGTATTTAATGATTTCTACATATTATTTAAAAGTTTATATAATATTTTATAAAATAATTATTGGCAGTATATTAGGTGCATAATACTTTGATAACATTAGTTAATATCTGTTATAATATATGTATTATCTCAATATTTATATTTATATGTGTGTTGTAAATGAATAACTGAAATAATATGATCGTCTACGCATTGAAATATATGATTATAAAAGTTTTTATAAATCTAAATAAATGTATTATTACTATTATACATAATATTAATTAATACATTTATGATATAATATAAATTATTATCATAATTATTATCATTATAATAATTATAATCATTATTATAATTATAATCATTATTATAATTTTATAATTAAGATTCGACTAACCCAAAGCTATGTGTACGCTGACTGCAGTTTTATCCATGGTTAACGACCATATTCTCAAGCTGTGTATCTCTCTAACGTTCTTGATTCCTTCTAGAGCTTTCTTTATATCGTTATAGTTATCCGGATCTATGCTTCCTATGTGATCATATCTATATTAGGCAACTAGCAAACCATAACTAGTAGTTACGTGTAGTTATTAACAAGTTAGTGTAGCCTACATCTATATATAAAGAAGATTATCTCATATCCTACACGAGAAGCACCGACCAATGTATATACACAAAATATATTATACAATTATATATGCTATAGGTGCTTCTATGAAATTTTCATCAATAATACCATTGATCAAGAAACCTGGAAGCGATAAGAATATCCTGAAAAATTATCGACCTATTTCTCAACTTACTGCTTTCTCCAAACTCCTCGAACGAATTGTTTCTACACAAATAATCAGTCATCTATTAGCTGCAAAAGTACTTCATCCTCATCAAAGTGCTTATATGCCCAGACTGAGCACAGAGACAGCCCTATGCCGTATAAATGATGATGTTCTCAACAATAAAACCGGCTCACTCAAGTTATTTTTAGATTTATCTGCTGCCTTCGATACGCTCAACCACAAGATTCTTATACAAAGGCTAATCGAGAGTGGATTTTCTGGGAAAGCTTTAGATTGGTTAACATCGTACATTTCTGATAGAATGAGTAGAGTCAGTATTGGCGATTATTCTTCCGAATATCAAAAGATGACTCACGGAGTACCACAAGGATCAGTACTAGGACCACTACTTTTTTCGATATACTTATCACCTGTTTTCAAAATCTTCGCCAACCATCCATTGATTAAATTTCATTCATACGCCGATAACATCCACATTTTACTGATGCTGATAATGAAAATGACTCATCTGCCCACATCCATTTGCAGAACTGTCTACGTGAACTCTCTATCTGGTGTCATGAAAACTCATTACAACTGAACCCTTTAAAAACTGAAGTAATGTACGTCAATCACACTTCTAAACATTTTCAACATCGTTCACTCTTTCATTTGACAAGTGTTTATTATCATCATCACAAACGATAAAGAACTTGGGTGTAATTTTGAATTCTAACCACGACATGAAATCTTTTATATCAGAAAAAATTCGTTCAGTAAACTTTCAACTATACAGAATTAAAAAAATCAGAAAATCTTTAAATTTCTTTACTTGCAAAATGTTAGTGACTAGTTTAGTATTAGGAGTTTTCGATTATTGTAATGTGCTGCTTATAGGTCTACCAGCTATCACATTGGCTGAACTTACCTCCCTTCAACGATATGCTGTACGTATAATTCACAAGCTACCTCATCGAGAAGAAAATAACCATATCAGCATCACACAATTAATTAAGGAATTACACTGGCTACCCATGAAAGAAAGAATCATCTATAAAATATGTCTTATGACTCATAATGCACTCCACTTTGAAACGCCGTAATATTTATATGAATTTATAGAGAGAATCGACCAGACAAGAAGTCTCAGGCCGTGTCATGTTAATCGTATACGACCTAGATCGACAATACATACTACTGCTGCCCGTTCACACGCCTTCTCTCACAAGCACCGATAGCCTGGAACTCACTACCTGCAACACTCCGTGCTGAAATAAACTCAGAAAAGTTCAAAAATAATTTAAAAACATATTTATTTACACTATAACTTTCTTATTATTTCATTATACATTATTGTTAACTTAATTGTTTAAATGATGTCTAAATACAATTTATTCTTCTTCTTCTTATAGGTTATAATACTAACTTAGTATACTTATCTATATATATATATATATATATATATACTGTATTGTTCTAACTACTAATCAATATCATGGGTATATTGATACTAGAACTATAGGCTAGATATTCACGAGTGCACGACTTATGATGGTCACACACATACTAGCGGGATATGGGCTAAAGTACACATACCTTCCATTAGTACCACTACGATATCCTTCAGTATGGTGATAGTTGTGATCAGCACTAGGACGGAGAACCCGAACGTGCATATGGGGTCTGCGAGCTTCCATTCAGGCTAAGTAGCAGTGGTAGTGGTAGTGGTAGTGGTAGTGGTAGTGGTAATAATGTATTACGAGTTGTTAATATTCATAAATTAGGCAATAAAACAGTACATTCATTTTATAAGTTAATATATATATATTTATTCATATATATATATATATATATATATATATTAATATATGTATATATATATGTATGTCAATTAAAATATTCAAAATTTAAATTATTAATAATAATACTTTATCATCAATACCTACTATTTAATAAATCATAAAACTAAATTAAAAGGCCCGTATACGGAATATATTCGCATAACAGTTTACATACATACGTGAACATTCTGACCTTGTAGTAGATAATGAGAGACGCCAACACGACACCTAGACTCTGCACAAGGTCACCGAGGACATGAATGAACGCCGCCCTTACGTTTATGTTCTGATTTCTCTCGTTGTCTATGATATCCTCTATAATTACTGAGTTCCTATAGGTGTGTAAATAGTTATAATCAATTGTTATTCAGCAACAGTTTAATCATATTATATATATATATATAAATATGATAACATTAGATCTACTAAATCCTAGATGGAAAAATAAGTATATATGTTTATACTCCAGGTAGTTATTAATGTTGTTGATGAATATGCACATTATATCCGTAGTGGTAAGATAATAAGAGTAGAACGCTGGTAATACGCTGGTAAACCATTACAGCATGTAATCGTAGGATCTACTATCGTACAATATTACATTTTAACATCGTTGCGATTTAGTGAATATAATCATTTAAATGGACGAACTTTTCGATTTGAAGTTTAGCCGACTCGTCGAAATGTCTCCCCCTAACGGTGATCGAGGTCTCGAATCTCTTTTTCTTCTTCTCTTTCTTACCTCCGTGAGAATGTCCGTGCGTACTCGATTCTGAATCGGATAGATTCAGACCAAGTCTGGACAATAATAGTTATATATATAACATAGATTATTTATAGACCTAAATTAATTATAATATATTGTTTTATAATTTATTAAATATTAAAATGTATTGTTTCGCGATTAGATGTAGCACCATCTCCCATGTATGACATGATACTTTTATGAAGGAAACAATGATACATAATACATTATTATATGTTATAATCTATACTTTTAATAATTATAATTTAATACAACTTTGATATAGGGTTTAAAATATTATTATGTCAAGGATCCAGGTGACATAAGATAAACTAGTTTTACAATTAATAACTAGAATACATTATAATGAAATTTGTATCTCTACTTAGTAATAAATAGTATTATGTAAATAAGTGACTCATGTATCTTACAGCTAAACATTCAACCTATTGATGTAGTAACACTTAATTATGTCATTGGAGAGATAACTTCACAGTTCAGAGTTCACGATACCGATATCACGATATCGATACTGATATCAACAACTGATAATCTAAATCATTATTCTTTAATTTTAACTTTACTGCAGTACATGAACACTATATTATACGCACATTAAGCGGTATATAACCAACTTAATATATACATTTATAATGAAATTCTATTATTTAATATTAACTATATTTATGTTTTGAGAGAAAATTAATCTTGACTAATTAGTAAATATAAACCCTGGATATAAACGATGTAACTAACACGATACTCGTAACCTAAACCCCCGTATGTATGACGTAACCTCCAGTTGAATGATGTAATCTAATATCAGGCCAATGATGTAACCTACCACCATATGTATGACGTAATATAACACCATACACATATAATAACCTAACCACCAGCTGTATGACGTAATCTAACACTATACCTATGCGATAATATAACCCTACCATATGAAATGACCCCGATATAACGTCACCCCCGAACTATACCATAATCCCAAACCTTATGACGTAACCCCCATTTCGTACTATGACGTAATCTAACACTATACCTATGTCATAACATACCACCACTATGACGTAACCCCTCCCTTACTATGACGTAACCCCCGCCGCATTATCACGTAATCGAACAATATACCTATGTCATAACATACCACCACAATGACGTAACCCCTCACCGTACTATGACGTAACCCCCGCCGTATTATGACGTAACCCCTCGCCGTACTATGAAGTAACCCCCGCCGTACTATGACGTAACCCTTCGCCGTACTATGACGTAACCCCCGCCGTACTATGACGTAACCCCCCGCCGCACTATGACGTAATCTAACATGATATTAACGAGCACCCCGACCGCTGCAGTGATCAACATAACTGTGGCGTTTATCTCATAGTCCGGCTTCATTACCCTCAGTACGGCCAGATAGGCCAGAATACCGGTTACGGCCCAGATCAACAAGATGGAGATCAGAGCACCTATGACCTCTAATCGGGAGGGGGGAGGGCGTTAATGGGAGGGCGTTAAGAGTGATCATAGAATATTGAAAATTAACAGATTATCATTGGACTATGTTTTTCTTAATAAATATACCCTTAAAATGAAGCACACATATTTTTTTTTATTAATCTAAGGTCACACGACAGCCTCGTGAAGTTTAACATGTAGTTAGATACAAATTGTGCTATATATAGCATACATATATAAAATAAATTATAAAAAATAAGTATTTTAAACCTTTTTAATGAATAATTTGTTATCAAATTTTAACACACTATTTATTTTATAATAATGGAATAGAAAATATAAAAAATAGAATTAAAAAAAAAAATTCCTGGAAATTTCTTGGAATTTTCACAGTGTGTAGTGTCGTAAAAAAATGACTCAAAAAAATTGATAGTATATCGTGTCGTAAAATATGAAATAAAATATATATATATATATATGCGTGTGTATATGTGTATTTGTTATAATTGATATGTATGTGATATTTATATAATCATCATTATTAGTGATTACTAATTATAAACATATGTTTGTTATTTCTTAATTGAAATAAAAAACTATATGTTAAAGAATTAAATTAGACTCCATTTTATTATTAGTGAATTATAATGATTTTATCCCGTATAGCAGCGTTCACATATAGCAACTTTGCTGCAAAATCACGATGAACAAAATCGCCAGGTGTGAACACCACGGCAAAATTTGCAGCAAAAAACATTCACTGCAAAATCGCAGCAACTTTGCAGCAAAATGAATAGCAAACATGTTTGCTATATGTGCAAAATGTTGTCCAAACGCAAAGACTTTTCTATAATTATTGATAAACAATAAATAAGCATTATTAAAAATTTCGGAAGAAATTAATAAAGTATCAAATATAATCTTGTTTTACGAGAATTACATATGTTTATGGGATCCCGCGAATCGGGACTACTGTAATAAAATAATTAAAAACAAGCTGTTGCAGGAAATAGCACTGGATGTCTTTTATTTCTTTTTATATTAAAATATTCACTTAATAAATATTTTGTTATCATTTTTCTATTATTAATTTTATTATTATTATAATTTGAGTAATACTTATACTTATGAAATGCATTATAATTTAAAGAAAATTTAGATAAATTCATGTTATATTTATACGACTATTATCTTTAAGTATAAACGTAACAAAGTTTGTAAATCAAATTTTATAATAATAAAATAAATTTATAATTGAAATAATAAATAATTGTATTATCGCAAGTGTAACGTTCAAAGTTCAAAGTTCGACAAAATCGTAGACGAAAATCTTAGGACGAAAATGTTTGCTAGGTGTGAACACTCCGGCGAAATCGCTGCGATTTTGCTGAGTATTTTTCTGCAAAATAGTATGCAAAATTCTGTCTCGACGATTTTGCAAGCAAAATCGCTATATGTGAACGCAGCTTATGAAATATATTCTAGATACAAATATATTCTAACGAACTTGTATGTTGTAAATTACATATACAAAATATATATCTCTTAAAATAACTATGATAATTATAAATGTATTATTATACATATATATATATATATTATTATTATTATTATCAGATTTAGGTACAAATACCTGGGTAATTGTAGAAGCGTTGATGCTTGTCGAGACAATTACCCTTAATTTAACTTGTTGACAGATATCAAATAATTGAATTCCATTATATAAATATAATGGAATGTGAATATTGTGGAATATAAAATATATATAATAATAATAAGATTGACTTCCTGTTTACACTAAGATAAATATAATATGATAACATTGTGATATCTGTCAACTCGTTATTGATTAATTCATCATTTAATAATTAAATAAACTATAAAATAAAAGATAAAAATAAATAAAATTAGTGTAGGTATAAAAAAATAAAAATACAAAAACATCATTAAAATAATTTAAATTTCGATACTAAATAATAATACGAATATAATAAATAAAAAGATGAGGAAACTATACTGAACAACAACAACAAACTAAGATTTATAAAAAAAATATATAAATAAAAATTATATAGAAGTCAAAAGTGATAAAAAGTAATTTTCAATAAATGTCATTAGAATATAAATAAAATAACTATTTATTAATTTTTATATAGAAGTCTAAAATTATTAACAACAAAATATTGTATTATAAAAGGCAGTAAGAAGATTAACATTATTATTATTATTTTTTTTTTTTTTTTTTTTTTTTTTTTTAAAGTTGTTATTTTTATAACATAATTTAAATTATTTTATTAAAGTCATTAAAAAATATTTTGTAAGGATTTTTTAAATTTTTATATAAAGGTCAAGTTTAAAATTATAACTGAGAACAAAAGAGCAAAACAATGAGGATAATTTTTATATAAAAGTTTAAAAGGATTAAAAAAAATATATATTTTATTATAAAAGTCAATAAGAATAAAATGATTCTTTTTTTAAAGTTTGTTATTTTTATATATAGGTCTAAAGGGTAAACATAGTTATTTTACTAGAAGAGTAATAAAAACAATTTTTATATAAATGTCAGGTTGAAAATTATAACATAAAAGAAAAGATAAAATATTTTTTTTTTATAAATGTAAATGTTTGAATTATTGGATTAATTGTAATTATCGATGAATTTGTCATGAATTTTTTTTGCGAAAATTGATTTTGATTTTGATTTTTTTATGTCAGAGTTTATATTATTCCATGTTTTTGGTCCATTAAAAACTAAAGAAAATAATAAGAAATTTTGTCTGCATAATTCTATTTTAAAAATTAAGGAATCACGAATATTATATATTATATTTTTCTTTTTAAAAAATAATGATGAAGACGAGTAGAATTTATTGTACATGAATATACTAGTGTTTTTTTCAACAAGGTCACAAAATTTAAGAGTATTTATATTTTTAAATAAAATATTAGTATGGTCATGAATTTTTTTATTACAAATTATTCTCAACATTTTTTGTTGTTGTAACAGGATACAATTTGTATTAGATATATATGTATTGCCCCATATTATATTAGCATAATTAATGTGAGGAAGGAATAAAGATTTATATATCATTGTTAGAGCTTTGAAATTTAATAATATTGCGACTTTACTAGTTATCCAGATTATTTTATTCAGTTTAGCTCTTAGATATGAAATATGATATTTCCAACTTAGTTTGTTATCAATAATTACACCAAGAAATTTTATATGTGTTACCCTTTTTATATTATTTTTATTTATTTGTATATTCATGTTTTCTTTACAATTAAATAGAATGTAATTAGTTTTATCAGTATTCAATGATAACCGGTTATCAATAAACCAGTTATTTAATTTTGATAATTCCATATTTATATTTCTTGATAATGAAACAATTGAACTATCATCAATAAATAATGTGGTATCGTCAGCAAACATGGTAAATTTAAATATATTAGATGCATTTACTAAATCATTAATATATATTAAAAATAAAATAGGTCCAAGAATAGTTCCTTGGGGTACTCCACAATTTATAGTAGCTATGTCTGAGTATACATCATTATATAATACAATTTGAGATCGATCAGATAAATAATTTTTTAACCATTTTAGTGGTATACCACGGATGCCAATATTTTCTAACTTTTTAATTAAAATTGAATGATTTACCGTATCAAATGCTTTTCTGAAATCAATAAAGATAGATGCACATATTTTATTAGAATTAATACTTTTGGTAATTTGTGATTGCAGATTAAATATTGCATCATTTGTATTTAATTGTTTACGAAATCCATATTGTGAGTTATTTATAATATTGTGTTTTTCTAAAAATATTATTATTTTTTTGTAAAATATTTTTTCAAGTACTTTAGAAAATTGATTAGTTAACGATATTGGTCTATAGTTATTAAAATCATGTTTGTTTTTATTTTTATAAAATGGTACAACTTTTGCTGATTTTAACGATAATGGTATTATACCGGATGAAAGAGATTTATTAAAAAGATACAGTAACGGGTGTAGTATATATGGAGATATTATTTTAAGAAATTCCATATTAAAATTAAGTATCTAGTGATTTTTTCGGTTTAAAATTGTTAAAAACATTTATTAAATCGTTAGAAGTGATGGGAGATAAAAAAAACTGGAATTATTTGGGATGTTAAGATATTTGATAAAATTGTTGGTTTCTGTTTTTTCTATTGATGAATCTAATTTTTTTCCAATATTACTAAAGTAAGTATTGAATTCGTTTGCAATTGATTTAGTATTAGTGATTATATTATTATCTAAATTAAAAGAGTTGCAAAGGGGAATGTATGTATTTGATATAAGTCCATTTATTGTTTTCCATGTATCTTTTAAATTTTTAGCATTATCTATAAGTTCAGAATAATATTTTTTTTTCAGAATCTTAATTTTTGTTGTTAAATTGTTTTTATACGCTTTATACAAAATTAATGATTCAATAGTATTTGATTTTAGATATTTATAATATAATTTTTGTTTTTTTCTGCATTGTTTTTTTATTTCGATTGTAATCCACGGATTAAGTGATTTCATTTTTGTTTTAATTTTCTTTTTTGGACAATATTTATTAAATTTATCTACCACAAAATTATGAAATAAATTCCATGATATTTCCATATCATCACATTCAATAAAATTCCAATTTACTTCAGATAAAAAATTACAAAGTAAATTTAAATTTGATTCACTTGTATTGTTAATTAGTTTATAAATTAGTTTTTCATGTTTCTTAACTTTATTTGATATTATAGTGAAAATAGGAAAATGATCTGATATATCTGATATTATTATACCTGAATTAACATTTGCAAAGTCATTGTTGTAGAATATATTGTCGATAATTGAAACTTTATCTTTCGTAATTCTAGTTGGCCTGTTAATTAGGTTATAACATCCAATTTCATTCATTGAATTTATAAAATCTTTAGTTGTATTGCATTTTGTGTAATTTAAAATATCTATATTAAAATCACCACATATAAAAAGGTTTTTATTTGTAATATTAAAATGTGTTGTAATATAATTATTAAGAGATAAAAATGAATTAAAATCTAAAGATGGTGCTCTATAAATCAAACAAATACACATTTTATTATGTTCATCGTCTATTTCGAGAATTATGCTTTGAAAATAATTGTTGGTAAATATATCTATTATTTTAACACTAAATTGTTTTCTTATATAAAATAATACCCCACCTGCATGCTTATGCTTTCTATTAGAGACATATGCATTATAATTAGGGATATTATAAATAAATGTGTTATTATCATTGATCCAAGATTCACTAATAGCTATAATATCAAATTCATATTTATATATATATATATATATATATATATATCTATATATATATACAAATGTGAAATGGTATACGAAGAAACTTACGCAATAATACCTATAATATAAACCATTATATTAAAATAATATATTATTATTATATTAAACTATATCATTTATATATAAATAAATGTTATAACATCTATAAATACATTTATATATATACATATATTTATTATTTGTGTAATTATAATAATCTAATTAATAAGTTCAACGTTATAACATTATGCATATTAAATGTATATTATTAATATAATACCCGCATATATATATATCTATATATATATTATATTATTATTCAAAACATGATTATTGTTATATAAATGTGTACTATATATAATATCTATCATAATTATAAATAATATAATAATAATAATAATAATAATAATAAAAATAATAATAATAATAATAATAATAGGGAACGATTTGATATTAATATGATATATAAATTAATTAATGGATTAGTTAACATTGATTATTCCTTTATAATTAATATTAAACTAATTCTTCTAGACGTGGCAACTCACAACGTATAATAATCGATAATTCACGCCTATAGGCGTGTACATCTATAGATGTATGACGAAATGTATTGAATAATAGAGTTGCAAAACAATGGAATCGTCTTGATGAATCGATCATCAAGTTAAATCTTTAACTTCATTTAAAAATAAAATTAAAATGATAATTTAGTAATATTATATATTTTAATTATTTATAATTATTTATATTAACTATTATTATAAATTATTATTATTTTTTAATAATATATATTCCATAATTATTATATTAAAATTTATTTAATTATATCCCGGTCCATGTAAACCGTACCTTATCAATAAAATACAATGTATGTATTACATTTATTATATGTTATTATTTATTGACGTTTTGTGGTCGTTTTGCTATTAATTGATATGTATTTTTTGTTAAATCTTATATTAATTATTTTTTCGCAATAAAATTGAATTGAATTGAATAATAATAATAATAATAATAATAATAATAATAATAATAATAATAATAATAATAATAATAATAATAATAATAATAATAATAATAATAATAATAATAATAATAATAATAATATTTATTAGTAGAATTTTGTTTATTTTCTGTTTCGTTTTCTAGGTAATACTATTAATATCTTGTTAAAAGGTTTCAAAATAATATAACATATTTTCAGTTATTATCATTGTAAAATAATGTTAAATAATTATTTCATATCATCATTTAAAAGTATAATTTAAATATATGCACGTAAGTAAATTAATAAAATGTATACTATTCACAGTATTGTCCCGTAGAAACAATAGAAAGTGCCAGAAGTGTTCAGTAAACAATACAACGCTCGTACGACGTACGTCAGTGATGGTATATCTACGCGACTGTCAGCTATTGTATTTATAGTAAGACAATATTGACACTGAGTTACGTTTTAATAACGTTTTGTTTGTTATCTAGTACTCTGAATTCGTGCTTCCATTGAGAATAGTCAGTTTTTTTTATGCATATGAGAATTTCTTATTTAACTCTATGACCTAGTTTCATAGAGGTCACAGATTACTACGTGTTGCCATGGTTGCTATAGTGGCTATAGAGGATATAGAAAGAAATAATTGATATTATTGTTTGACCTTTCAATTCGTATTTAACAATGTATATATATATATATATATATATATATATAAGGTATAATATATAGTAGGACTATAGTAATTTTAATTGTAATGCTGTAATGATGCTCTATATTCAGAAATATGTGATATATTATTGTCTATAATATTATATCACATATTTCTGTATATTATTCAGTATATTATATATATATAATATACTATATTATAATATATGATAATAGCTTATCTATATTTTCATATAATATATATATATATATATATATTATTCATATGATATATATGAATCCACATTGAATAAAAATCAGTTGCAATCATAAATACATTTAATACCATACGAACAATACGTATTCAATGTATTTTTATATAATTCATATCGTATTTGTTTATTAAAAAATATTACCGAATTATTACTTATACTTCATTAGGACCTATACCCCATAACTTAAAGGGGAGTTTTCGCACTGCTTCTAATACTTATTTATTCATATGTTTACCTAATTATATATTATACATTTGTTACTATATATACCAATATCTTAATATTTAAGAATACTAACAAAATCATTTTTAACATTATTTATTGAATTTTTAATAATTAGTAAGTATAATTAATCATATTTATTATAACCATTATTAAATATTATAAATTGTCAGAACTATTATTAAATATTTACTTATTAAATTGATATTAATTTTAATTAAAAATAATTAATATTTATATCGCTTTTAATTTTAATACAGTTATGATTTTATTTGAATCTTAAATCATTAAAATAATTACCAGTAAAAATAATTTTTCAATTTAATATAGTTATGAATTATATTAAGATAACGAGAAATTAAAATCTAAAGCAGAATAAAGATAAGTATAATAATAGCATGCACATGTATGCGCGTTGTATTGTTAGATAGTAATACCGTATCGTTGTGATTAATAAATTATAGAATGACTACATTTGTTTATGATACATTAAATACATTTATATATATATACATATTAATATATTAATATATTTATATATTAAATAGAATTATACGATAATAATATGATGATGAGAATGATACCTACAAAACACTAATTTTAAAATAGTTTTAAAATAACAACAATTCTAGTTAATTCCTATAACTATATTATACCGTTCATCTTACTTATTATATATGAATATATATTTATAAATAAGTTATAAAAGTTGCATATAAATATATAGTGTATATACAAATTTATGGAGTTTTACATATTTAGAATTAAGTTTAAAAAAAGAGCATAATGTATATTATATACTAATATTAGTTTAAATAATTTCCAAAATTAAAATAGTAATTCGTAATTAGAAATATCGTGTATAAATGATTACGTTCCGATGGCTATACGAGTTGTATACGTTTATTTTTATATACGTTATGATGTAACGCTTTCTATATTTTCTATAGTTTTAACATTTTTATAATCATAAATATATAGGAGAAAGAAACCAAATGCAGACAGCGCCCGAATACGGACATTCTCTGTATCTCAGAAACCACAAATACTACAAAAAATGATTATAATCAGTGCGCATCATTTGAACTATTCTGATTTTCCTAAAAATCGCGTACCTTATAATATTAATACCACCAATGAAGCTAAATCTAAAATTCTTATTATTTAGATACTTAACTTGTATTATTAATTAAATTATATTAAATTATTGATAACATTAATATAAATAATGGTATTGTAATTTATCTAATTAGTTCATCAATAATATAGTGGTATGTAGGGTGTCCTACGGACACTATCCATATTATAACACATTGTATCTGTATTCGGACATGGATACCGAATACGGACACCCCCGTTATATATTGAATAAAAAGATGAAATAAAATTAAAAATCACAATAATATTTATAAGCATATCATATTAATTTATTGTAATTTTTGAATACAAATATTGAGGCATAACATTTTAAGACCATTTATTGTTAAAGTGTCCGTGTTAGGTTACTTTCCCATAATAGTGAAATTATAATTTAAAGTGTCAACTTATTTGTATACGTTTATATTTATTAATGCTTATGTATTATACTTATAAGTATAAGTATTATTACTCTATAAAGTTATATTTATTACTTACACTTATACGTTTTGCACGCAACCATGTGTCATTTTAAAGATAATATATTACATTTAATGATTTTTATATAATATTATTGTTAATAAAAATATATTTATTTCAAAAAGCAAGTGTTTCGCCTATACTTTCACCTTAACGATGCGTGCATTACCTATAGGTATAGCATATGCTATAGCATAGCGATGACCGTGAAACTTAATCGAAGCCATCACACTATTATGACGAAATCCTCGGATACACACGGTTACCTAGTAAACACGCATGTTTAGTAGGGTTATCCCCGTGGTGTACTCTATATGGGGTACCAGAGCTAACGGGGGAACGCCGCTTGGTCTTCTTTATTAAGGGGTAAATTGTGTGAAATTGCCCCACAAATATTGTTCTCCTCCTCACTTTTTAATTTTTTCCAACAACAAATCAGATATTTTCATAATCATAATGTTTTTATTATAAATCAGTATATGTATTTCATTAGATTATTTTTCATATACAATTGAAAACAAAATAATTATTTTTGGAATTTACCCCTCCTACTTTCAAACCATCTAAAAAAGGCACTGGTGTGAATCCTACCCGTAAGTAGGGTATCTTACACTACTCGGAACCTACACGTGACAGGCTGACTAACCGGCTCTGTACCAGCCGAAGTTAAACCTCTTGCTGGGTTTCCTCGACGCCAGGTAGATAGAGAAGATTGAGATCATGAACCCGGCGAAATCTGTCAACATGTGAGCTGCGTCCGTTGCTATGGCTAAACTGTTCGCTAGGTATCCCCCTGGCGGAAACACGGGTGTTTATAATAGTCTGTGAGAATATATATAAATATTATAATAATTATTTTCTTTTATTTTGGTGGAGTCCTTTCACCCATAGGGGAACTTAGATGAAGTTTTCACTTATAACCATATGAATTTAATATCCCTTCGATATATATATATACTAGTAGTAGTATACTATTATATAAAATAAATCTGATTCATTATGTCTCACTACAGCGATAAAGTAGAAGTAATTATTAAATGTAATATGTGCGCATGAATACCTAAAGTATATCTACACATACACGTAGTTATAGGTACAGCCATATACACATACTACTACTATGGTATACTATAGTATACTATCGTGATAGTACATTACCTATTATCTCCCCTATCATGAACATGAAACATAGGGTGCTGGCGAATATCAGCTTCTTACGGGCCTTCTTGTCTAGAGTGTTCTTCCTCTCCTCGTGGCAATGGATCCCTTGTGTGTGAGTGTGTGTGTGTGAGAGAGTGTGTGAGTTTGTGAGTGAGAGAGAGGTACGTAATGATTACGTGGTGTTAACGCATTCTTGTGTCGTTATTGTCTTACGTGTACATTATATTGTATACTGTTGTGTACTGTATACATGTTTGTTATCGTAATAAATATCTATTTTATTGTAATATATATATATATTATAAGATTGACTATATTTAAAATGAAATGTATTTCAATTATATAACGTATATATATATAACGTATATATATAACGTATATACAAGCAGGCACGACTCTTATATTTACTATAATAACCAACGCATGAAAGGCGTGGAAATATAGTAGAATGTATTAGAATGAATATTATGTAATATTATGTTATACTTTATTTAGAACTGTATCGTGCTATTCATTATAGTGTAGATGTGTAGTAAATCGCATGCTACACTTCAAAGTATAACACATTCTATTTCCCCGTTGTTTAATATTGGCGTAGGCGTATCATTAATAGAATAGTATGTAATTAATTGTTCGAATATTTAATTAGACTATTATATTAAATATATGTCTACGTTAGTATTACACAGTGTGACTATTGTTTAACTAACAATAGAGTTCCAGTTCACACCCCGAGGTATTGGCATACCGTTACGATTCGAATAGATATTAAATTATAAAAATATATATTTTATAACTATAGTTATTAACAAAGCCCTGCTATTAGCCTAACTTCACGCTTCAGACTACTAACATATTTCAGCTTTGGCGCACTTTTTATTAGTGATGATAGATTCGATGTCGAGTACGCTCTGGCTGTCTCTGTAACGGAGTGGTTGTTATGTAACACTGTTCAGCGAGACCGTATCTAACGGGGCACTAATAATTGTAGCATTAATGCTCGTCGTGTGAACACGCGATGTAGAACATGTTATATTATCGTACGACATAGTACCACACAACAATTCCGTGGCATCGCGAGTATTGTACGTATCGTGTGAACGCGATCATTAACAGTCACCGTAAGCTATACTCAGTAGCGTATACTGTATATATATATGTACTGTAGTATAATATAGTATACTATACTACGAGATATCGTATATTATACGATATTAGTATACGGTGTAGCGGTTGGTAATGCTGACATACCTGAATACAGCGTTCAATAGAGGCGCTTTCTCCGAAGTGCCGGCTCCTTGACCGTCCATCGCGCTGGTTAACCCTGGCGGCGGTTCAACTAACTAGTATGACGTAAGAATCGAGCGTGTCGTGTCTATTACGTAAGAAGTGTGTGTGTGTGCGTGTTACAGAGGCGCTACAGCCGTCTCGTATGCGGTCGGATAACTAAGTAGATCCGAACTAAGTAGGTCCCGAGATAGAGAGAGAGATAGAGAGAGCGAGAGGGAGAGTCTGGCTGAGTGGTTGGTACACACGGTAACTTGCCACTATATTTGTTGAGACCACTTGAAATCGTACGTTAAACGTGGCTGATTATTCTATATTTAGTTAATGTATTTATATATGTGTGACGTTAGTGTAGAGTGAAGTCACAGGTTTATGAATAACGTATACAGGTGTACAACAGGTATAAACAGGTGTATACATAATTTAATAATTATAAGTTATAATATATATATATATATATATATATATATAGATGAACACCATCGTTATGTAAATCTTCATTATATTAATATCACAAATTTGTGATCAATCATACAATTAATACAATATGATTATGTATATATTATATATATATATTCTATAGTATACTTAATAATACTAATAATAGTTATAAACAATGTAATTTGACTAGATTCATTACTATTGTTATTTCAATTATTAGGTGAAAGGTGTACCTCATTTTAGTGCTAAATAAAGCGATTTGCATTACTATAATCATCATATGCATTCAGTTAGTATTATAATACATACCGTATGTATACAATATACACGATGTATACACGATGTATACAATGTCCACATACGTATATAATGAACACAATATATACAACGTACTATTATACCAATTGTTATACAAATATACCCATTCCATAAGACAGATCTACTAAAAAGAATCATAATAGTTTATCTATATATAGATAATTGTTGATATATCGACAATTTTAAGGGTGTAGGGAGTAAGGGATATATAAATATTGAGGTATATATCCTATATATAGTTTAATTTGTAGTGATTATATTAATAATATAATGACTAAAATCAAGCGTATAATTATTTTTCAACCACGTATGGAATAAGTGAAATTAACCACATTATTTAGTCTTTCGTGAACATTCATTCAGATTGGTCGAAGTGAGCGACTTTTTTAAGTGATATTTATAAGTAAATATAAATAAAAACAATAATACATATTTGTAATGACCTTTGATGCTTTTTAAATGAAACATATATAAGTATACTAAATTTCTATAATAGTTAACTTTAGTTTATTTTACATATTTTACATATTTATTATTCGTCTAACTAATTGTAATTATCATATATTATAATTAATCATATTTAGGTTGAGATTTAATGATTTGGTCACGTGACTTGCACATAATAACACGTGACCCGTTAAATATACATTATAATGCTATAGCATACCGTGTTAATAACTATAGTAGTATAACATACTATTATAATTCCTTAATATTAGTTAAAATATGTTATGAGCAAGTAAAGTTGATACATTAATACATTGCCATACGCCACATTAATATACTGACACACTGCAGTAGTGAAGCAGTATTCTAATCACAACTAATACTTAATATTAGTTATATACGAGTTATAATTAGATACAGTATATGCTTATATTACTATATATATAGGCATCTATGTATTCCTATAGGAATATATTGTATATATATAGTAATATATATATATATATAGTATATATTATATATATACGATTATTTACATAATTGAATGTATTTTATTTTTATAATCTTATATATCATTTTTTTAAATATAAAATATATTTCCCTCTGACATAATATTTACAATGTTACATCATTCGTATAAGTAAGAAACCGTATCAGTATCATGGCTAAGTATTACGTAAGATATTCTCGTTGATATTGTAATCTATTTTAAAATTACATTTCTTATTTTTTTATTAAAAAATTAAAATTATCTTGTTATTGTTAAAATTATAACATCAAATAATATATTTTTTTAAATATATTATTTTACATAATTCACTGAATTCGTAGAAATTAAATGTGTTATTGTTTATTATCATTGTGATGTTTATCAAATATACTAGAATTATATTGGCAGTAGTCTATTTGTCAGGTATTTATACTTACAATATTATATTTTATAATAAACAACATATCTAAATAACTTAAACAAGCTAATTATATATGTAAAATTACATATATATATATATATATATATATATATGTAATTTTACATATGTATTAAATATTTACGTGACATTTTATATATATATATATTATTAATTCTTCAAATAAATCAGTAAATACGATATCACTGAAATGTTACACGTGTGAGGAATGGGCTGACGATATTGAAGGTTTGCCTCAATATATATTTAAGTGATATTTAAATAGTAATCATATATGTTCAATCGCGTATGTTTTTTTAATATCATATACATATATACATATCATATACATATATAAATATATATATATATATATATATATTTATATATATATATATATATATATATATATATATATATATATATATATATATATGATATTATATGCTATATAGCATACTTATTTCAATCGGTGGTTTTTCTTGAATATCAAATGTTTAATTAACTTAAATGAATAATTTATATAAATACAATGTATATTAGTTATTAATTATTTAATTTCCTATTTATTATACTAGAGTTATGTTAATAACTAATTTCATATTCATGATTTAACAATCATATCATTCAACCTAACTAACATAACTTAAACCATGGTCAAATCAATTTGAATGCATGTTATGATAATAAAGAAGCGCCACGGACGTGGTAGATAGCACATGTCATACTACTACAGTTATCATTAATAGGACAACATCTACATTATCATTTGTATTGATTGCGAAAATATTCGATTCAATATATTCTAAAAATGACTGCAGTCATTTTAGTCACTTCATGAAGTAACGAAGGGATCCCTAACGAATTAGTTAACATGTAACATTGAACCTAATATCAGTGGTTAGATACCCATCAGGTTATACTGATATTTACGATATTAAAGCAGAATTTGTACGACGAGATACTTCACAATTGATATTCACTATAACAGTATATCTAAAGATGTCGTTAAATCTTGAAGTTATGATTCGTATACGGGAATCTACATTATCAATTAGGCTATAGGTGCATAAGGTGAACAGACATTTTATCGGATAAATTATCTAATCTACTTACGACTATGACACCTGAAATCTTATTACGTAACTGGCATACAGAATATAGCCACGTATACGAGTATCTAAGATAATTCTTAATATTTCTTGGAGGCGACGTCAGACCAAAAAGAATGTATAAGCACACTAGTCAAATAATGATAAGATACATAGTAACGTAATCTTCTAGACACTGCTTAGCAGTAGTATAATGCACTTGGAAATCAAGCCATTTTTATACTAATACAAGAAGACTAACGAAAATCTATCTAAATAAATTAGCGAAAGATGACGAAATATACTGAATTAAGTAAAAATAGCGAAGAAACATAATTAGATTGTCAAATGAGATCGCGAAAATAGATTGATCCGGAAAGATGATTAATACTAATTAATAATCCATAATTGTGTATGTAGAATATATAGAGTTTATATTATTTTAGTAAGAATGCTACGTTAATAATAAATACAGATAAATGCATTTACAAAACTCGAAACTAAAGTAAACAAATATACTATAGGATATCATTATGTTATTCCTGAATTAAGTATAATTATATATAATTATGTATTTATAGTTATTATAAATGTATTCTTCATCTGCTTTTAACACATATATAAATAAATAATAATAAATCAGATGTATTATGTCATGTTGTAAAGCATGAAATAATGGAGAAGTTAATAAACAAATGTATATATTTTTGCGAGAACTTCCCCAATCATCATATTCTAGATAAGTTAGATTCTCATGAGTAAAAAAAAAATATAAATATAAATAAATAAGATGTAAAGAATAAAAATATGTATCAATAATTCAAGTAAAAAATAAAGTATGTAAAGAATAAAAAATATGTATCAATAAGTCAAGTTAAAAATAAATTATGTAAAGAATAAAAAATATGTATCAATAAGTCAAGTGTAAAAATAAAAGATGTAAAGTTATATAAAAAAAGCACAGAAACGAGTTTAATTCTGAATGCCGAACTATAAAAGGAATAGAATAGCTAAACAATATAAATGAAAAAAACTAAAAACTAAAACAAGCAAGATGAATGTTTAATAAATAATACCAGTATACAACAATAAAATTAGATAATCAATTATTTAATTGATTTTCATATTTTGATAAAAGATGTTTATTTTAAATTTTTTAAATTTTTTTATATACATTATAGTGAATAATAATTTATTTAGACATAAATTATTCCATGATTTAGGGCCTTTAAATGATAATGATTTATGATGACGGCTTGATTTTATATAAGGTAATTTGAAATTATAAAAAGTATTTTTGTATACATTGTTATATATTGGAAATAATAATGATATTCTGCTTGGGCATTTCTTTAAATGTACATTATGCATGACTACAATATTTGTATAAGTTATTAAATCTTTAAATTTTAATATATTAGAACATAAAAATAAATTTTTATTATTAGTCAAAATAAAATATTATTGACAATTTTAAAGATATTTTTATTTACAATTCGAACAGCCTTTTTTGTAGAGTTGAAATACATTGAAGGTTATTATTACAATTATTTCCCCAACTTTCTAAACAATACATGATATGAGGCAAAAACAAAGAATTGTAAAGCAGCTTTAAAATATATATTGGTAAATAGCTCAGATTTCTTAATATATATATATAACATGTGATAATTTCAATTGTATTTTTCTTATGTGTTCTTTAAAATTTAAATTATTATCTAAAATAACTCCAATAAAAGTATAACTTGATACTAAGCATATTTCAGTTGAATTAATTGATATCATATTAATAATATTTACATCTTTATAAGGTAGCACTTTTGTTTTATCAATATTTAATATTAATCTATAATTAGTGAACCATTCATGTAAATTTAAAATAACTAAATCTAAACTTTTGCATAGAGTCTTATTACTTGGTTCACTAATGATAACCGATGTATCGTCAGCAAAAAGTATAAGATTAACATTTATATTTAAATTATGTAATGCCATATGAATATCATTTATATATAAAATAAATAGTAAGGGGCCCAAAATGGATCCCTGAGGTACCCCAACATTTATGATACTTCTTCCAGAAAGTTCGTTATATATTCTAGTTGATAATAATGGATCTTGTAGATAGCTTTCAAGTAAACGATTAGTACTGCCCCTAAAACCATAATATTTTAATTTGTTTAATATAATCTTATGATCTACAAGATCGAATGCTTTTTTTAGATCTAAAAATAATGAGGCTAATTTACTATTTCTTTCTAAGTTTGATTCAATTATAGTGATCATAGAGTGCGTGCAAAGTTGAAGAATTTCTAATAAAACCATATTGTTTGGCATATAATAAATTATGTTTGTCAATAAAATGTAGAAATCTATTAGAAATTATTTTCTCTCAAATCTTTGAAAATTGAGATAATTAGGCAATCGGTCTATAGTTATTTATATCATCTGGTTTTCCTTTCTTAAAAAGGGGTTATTACTGTTATTTTCATGTTATCTGGAATAGTAGAGTCACAAATTATTAAGTTAAAAATGTAAGTAAGTGGATCTAAAATAAAATTAAAAACAATTTTGATTATATTCATGTCAATATATATATATATATATATATATATATATATATATATATATATATATATATATATATTATATATATAGTGTGTATGTGTATATAATGTACCAATTATATTAAAAAATATATCTTAAATAATGCGTATAACAAATGATTATTATTTGTAATGTATATGTGTATAACAGTTTTACGAAGTACTATTATCATACTGCATATCTACTAACCGTATTTAACAGTGAAGCCATGTCAATAGTGACAGCTGTCAACAGTGTGTCACTACTAATCTATAGATGTAGGTTGAACTAGGGCTTTATATAGTAATGTTATCAATGTTCTATTCAATTACATGAAATATAAGTTATATATTATAAGTATAATTGCCTATTAGATATATATATATATATATATATATATAAATAGTATTTACATTTCTTTGTTATATATTATTAATGGCACCTTACTTTTCACCTTAATTTAACACCATTATTTTCATATTAAAATAGTATAATCTAACACGAGTTTATATTAAAATAATAAATTTGTTCATAATAATAACCGAAGTAGGTGGCGCTTTTCGTGTTTTGCGCACAACATAGGATTACACATTTTCGCCTGAGTGTTATTTATTATATCATAAAATGTGTAGGTATATATATATATATATACAAATTACAATATAGGATATAAGGGAGAAGATCCGGGTAAGTCGTTATGTCAAACAAAAGAAGATAATAGAGATGACCTCTGGAAAGAATGCCCGACTAGTGTTTGTATCTTGCCTATAGAACACATTCAGCGGTATATAATACTAATAGCTATCACTAATGTATACAGGCACCTCAACAATACGGGGAGAAAACCGCCGATAGTGACTGGAAACCTATTTGTTTGAATTTTGTAGGTCAAGTTAGCACCGGGAAATGTTTGTATAATAAATGTAGAATTATATATATATATATATGATTTAGAATTGACATTTATAAATGATATTTATAATTATAAATATATATATACATATATATATATATATATATATATATGATATTTTAATATATTATAGTAAGTATACTTACTTTTAATTTATTCCTATCACTCGCGAATCATAAGGGAATAAAATATACCTACATGGACAATAAATCTCCACTCATCTCTCTCTGTATTCATTGCCATATAAAGAATTACTTTTACATTTACTAATATTTACTGATATTACTAATCTAATCATTATATATTGGATCTCTCTATCGTGAACATTCTACTATTTCTGGCGGAACAGTTTTACATAAATCATTATGCCGTATAATATTTATACAGTTTAAATTCTAAATCATCGCTGGTTCCTTCTTTTTACAACTAGAGTACGATACGTATATCAGTATAGCAGTCGATTAAAGTGAACAGCTTCGCTTGCATATGTACATTTGTTTTGTCCCCTATATATTATTACTAGAAGCCGAGTGTGTGATTTATTTTCAAATTATTAGATTTTAGTTTCCATAACTTCCAGTAATGTTCATGACTCACAACCATATACTATAAATGAGATGACTAGCGATTTGTATAAATTATATTTGAGATAACGTTTAATTTATATTTAATTTAATTTTTCTGCTAGACCATATTGTATTTTTTGTTTCCGTTGCTGATGTTATAGTATATTATAACTAGGCGAATTTTAATTTCAATCTCGCAGTATACTACAGTCATATTTTAATGTAGATATCTATATATGATATAATTTGAATTGATTAACTTCTCTCATTTTACTCGATGTATAGGGGAAAGTATCCGAATATGGACAGTGCCCGAATACGGACACTCTCAGTATCTCAGAAACTATAAATCCTATAAAAAAAATGTTTGATGAATAAAATATTCATAATTATATAAATAGTCTAAAAAAGTATTATTTATTTTTTAATTATTCAAAATATTGCTGATATATCCAGATATATAAACTGATTTTTTTATTATATTTTTAAATTTATGAAAAATAATGTCAGCTAAAAACCATCCCAAGAATATACAAATGTATCGATATAAAATATAACTATATATTATTAAAAAATAAAGCATTCTAAAAATGATATATATAATTTCTATATTTGTTATTAAATATTCATTAAGTTATACGCATATATCTAGAGATCATATAAGTCCCTAATACCGACACTCTATATGTCTTAATACGGACACCCTATAACCAACCAGCGCGCAGCGTATGAACTATTATAATTTTCATAAAAATCGCGTGCGTTATAATATTAATACCACCAATATATATAAATCTAAAATTATTATTATTTAGATACTTAAATTGTATTATTAATTAAAAAATAATAAAAATAAATAAATGATTAACTAATTAAATTAGATTAAATTAATCATAAAATTAATTATAAATAATGTAATTGTAAATTGTCTGGTTGATTCATAAATAATATATAGTTTATCTAGTGGTATATAGGGTATCCGTATTATAACACAGGGTATCCGTATTCGGACATGGTTACTAAATACGGACACCCCGTTATCTATGGAATTAAAAGTTTAAATAAAATTTTAAAATCACAATAATATCTATAATCATATAATATTAATATATTGTAATTTTTGATTACAAATAATGAGTCATAAAATGTTAAGACCATTATTGTGTCCTTATTAGGTTACTTTCCACTAATGATATTATAATGTAAATTTAGATTTTTAATATGTACCAGTACTTCCTCTTTTCTTTCGTATTTCTATTCCATTGTCGCCTGTACATTTCAATAGACATTCAATACATTCTTGAATATGCATGGTTACCGCCCATTAAGTCAATGTCGCCAGCTTAGTCGAGGTTGCATATTGTTCTCCCCAACCACAATTGATAAATCATTGTCGTATGGTGTATATTGCATACTTTGTACTTATACAATTTTATAAAGCATTGGTGATAATAAGAATCACTGTCTGGTACCTAATTATGTTTAAAGAATTCCCCAATTCTATTATTTAGAAGGATCGTACTGTTTGAGTTTTCATATAAAGCTTGTGTTATATGGATAACTTCGTTAGTTATTACAAAATTATTCATAACTTTCCATAATACGGTGTGTCATACAAGAACGAATGCATTCCTTATATTAGTATAGTTATTATATAGTTCTATTGTATTATAGTTCTGTTTTATATGCATGTGTTTTTACAACATTATTTCGCAATCCATTATTTATTCGACTATTTTATTTCTGCCTCTGCGGAATGCTGCTTATTCATCTACGAATAGTTTTCCCGTCTATGCATCCCTTTATCTGGGATAGGAATGACGAACTATTTCGATAATTGTTTTGAATATTCTTTTGTATTCCATATTTATTAGCATAGTAAAATGAATATATTAATTAATGTCCAATGAGGTATCGGCTAGAGGTTTATTAAATATGTATATTATAATTGTCTTTATTTAATCTGCTTCTTGACATGCCTACATATATTGATATGCAAATCTCGTGAAACCAGTTGTTATACTCTTTCTAATTATTGCATTTATACGCTTTTCTTTCTCATTATTTTGTTTTTAATTCTCTTCATTCATTATATAACTATTACATTTTATTCATAACTTAATCTTGTTTCTATGTTATATAATTACTAATAACAATAGACACTGGTTAGATTTCGCCATACATTAACGTATATTTTGTACTGACATATATATTTAGGACAATTCCAAGTTGGAACTTCAAACTCATGTATTTATAAATAATTAACTGGCGGTGTGATTATGTATGTTTGTCTTTATGATAATATATCAACTACGCTACCCACTTATATATATATATTTGTTATTTGTTATTTTTATTTGGTGGAGTCATTTCATCCCATCCAGGAACTTAGATGAAGTTTTCACTTAGAACCATATATGGCTCTAATGTCCCTTCGAAGCCGCTCTCATGTTAAGGCATCCATGGTTTTAACGAGAGCCGATCATTTATTTATACACAATTATATAAGATCACTTCTAAATAATATTTTAAGACCCATTTTATAAAATTAATTAATGGTCCGGACGAGGGTCGAACCCGTGTCTGACGCCTTAGCCACTGAGCCACATATATGCCTATAGGCAGTTCAAAATGTATATATAATATATATACAGTAAAACCTCTCTATAAGAAACCTCTTTATAAGAAAAACCTCTTTATAAGACCTTTTTTCACACATTTGGTTGGAATTCAACCTTTTCCACATTAAAAAACCTCTTTATAAGAAAATCTTATAAGAAAAATATAAGAAAAACCTCTTTATAAGAAACTTATTGTATAAAAAATATAAAAATAATTATATATATAAATAGAAGTATTGTATATTGATAACAATTATAGAAATTAATTATTATATAAGATCTTTTTTTCTTACAAATATTTTATATTATATAAATGGCTCGAAATGAATTAAAAATAATTAATAATTGTTATTGTATATCCATAGATTTATTAAAATTAATTAATAAATGTTAAAATAAATCATATTTCTAAACTATTCTTTTGATTAATACTAAATAAATAAAAATAAATAAATATACTATATATATATAACATATAGGTTATATATAACCCTATGCACTATATATAGTGCATTTTCAATTATAGGTCCTAAATGAATTCTTAAAATCATTGGAAAAGTAAAAACCTCTTTATAAGAAAACCTCTCTATAAGAAAAAAAGTACTGTAAAAAAATAGTTTCTTATAGAGAGGTTTTACTGTATATATATATATATATATATATATATAGGTATATGTATAATATTTATACATGTGTAATAATATAAATATATACGTAATAGTATGACATGATATTATAATAATTATCGAATAAAACCTATTTCGTAATCGTTCTAGATGGATTTAAAACGAGGTTACTATCTAAAACTGGTTGCGCTCTCGTCGAGAAACGTTTTTACGTGGATAAGTGTGAAAGGATCCTGAAAGCCACAGTTGTTAGTATCACGGTACATAAAGATTCATTCGGAATCCAGGTGTGAACTGTTATCGTGGTACACATGTAGTCAGTTTTACCAGCGCCCCTTTGAAGGGTTTCGGTGTCACTATATAGGTACATCCATGACACATATTCTGGAATATATAACGTATACAATTAAGTTATATACTACGTTTATTATTACGTTAGTCTACCTATGAAAATAATTTCTTATAATATTATTGTATATAATTATTAATTTTGTATAGCTATATCTTAATGTAATGCTTATAATTAATAAATAATGAATCATAATATAGTATTCGAGTATTATCATTATTATCATCCGATTTGTATTCAATATTTACCATATCCTTGTTTCATTATTTAATATGTTATTTATTGTAAACAAATATTCACTATAAAATATTATATATTCACTGTTAAAAATGCGAGTGCCTTTTTTAGGGTGTAAGTATACTTATGTAAGACACTATAGTGTCCCCATAGCCGTACTCTAATTAGGTTACAATTTTAATAAATATGATCAGTACCCAAAAATGATCAAACTGTATCCTAAATAATATTATCAAGTTGTACCCTAATGCAATTGTATCCTATTTACTGTAATTGAATAGCATGATATGTAAATTTAATAGTCACGTACATTAATATTTAAGATAGCTGTACCCTTATAGATATATGGAGTGTATCCTAGTGAATTTAACATTCAGGTGCCATCATATTTGACATATATGTACCCTAATAAATGTGTATAGTGTACACTAGTGAGTTTAAAAGTCGTGTACCCTAATTAGGGTACATGGCAAATGTTGGTGACATTTTAACGATCTGTACCTTATACATTTAATTCGCTGTACCCTAATTTTTAACAGTGAATAATTTGTACAATTGTATACAATATTTTCGTTAATAATATATAAAATATATTTTATTAGTTAGTAGTTTTTGTCACACTGTTAATTAATATTTTATAATATTTAATATCACTACAATATGTCAATACGTTAATATCTCTACACTTATTTAATGAATAGATAATTATTATATTTGTACTAACCTTATAATATATTGAAATGTATGTAATACAAATAGAATCTTAATTTTGATTACAAATTTAATAATATCTCATTGAAATATTATGATATCATTTTATTCATTATTGGATATGTTTAATAATATATCCAATGCATTATGTATGTTTGCTATTATTATGTATACATATTTATGTATACATATGTATGTCATATTTAAATTTAATTAAAAATTAATTATATATTTATATTACACAATTATTAGGATATGATTTCGTATATTATTATATAAATTAACGAATTATTATACTGTAATGGGTGTGTACGCGTGCGATTAACAATCTTAAGATAACAATATCTTTACATGTCAGGTGACCTCAATGTTTCTGTCACCCGGACTCTCGGCTAACACGTCCAATAAAGAGCTTGCGATAGATGGCACGATGTGTACCTGCTTCGAGGAACGCTGTAACCCCATGAAGTGCCTGGATCAGCAGATTATTCAATATGGAATATCCGGCTGGTTAGTGAGAGAAACACTGTATAATATACAACATATAACAGCAGGTATATATATATATATATATATATAGAATATATATATATATATATAGTATAGATATACATGTATACATGTATACGTGTATAAACTCTAGTGTATATATATATATATATATATATATATATACTGCAGTGTGTGCTATATAACATATATGTTATATATATATAATGCCAGTACCTCTCTCACGATATACACTGTGTAATATATAACATATACCAACCTATGTAAATTCTGTGTGCTATTGGTGACCAGAGTAGATTTATACAATTATAATAGGATACTGGGTGGAATAGAGGAATAATCTATATATAGAATACAATAACAATAATCATTGTAAATATCAGTTTATCTAATTTTCGGTTAAATAGTTAATACTTATATTTGCATTATAATTAATTAATAATAATACACATCATTATTTATATTTACTATATAAACAGGTAAAATTGTATATATTAATAAAATTATATTAATAAAATATATTATTATAAAATTGAAGAAATACAATAATTTCGATTACATTATCAATGGAATTGATTGAAGTGCATAACCATATTATTCAATCACACGATATGAGTATTTAAAATATTACCTCATATAAAATGCGGGCACTTGTCTAATATAAAGTGATTACATTTTTTAATTATTAATAGTATAAGAAGCCAAGTCAGAATTATTATTATAAGTATATTAATTTAGTATTGAAATACATATATAATTGAAAGTATACAGTTAAAAACTTAATAATAACATATATAATTTAGTAATTAGTTTACAAAATGGTTTACAAATATTGATGTATATATATATATATATATATATATATATATATTAATAACTAGAGACTGTAGATATTTAGAGATGGAGGAATATATTAAATAATACAATTTATAAATATATTTTTAATTTGGACAATATTATTGTGAGAATTAATATATATATATAAATGAGCCTCGATCAGACCATTATAATAGGTCTTACAATAATATTTAGAAGTATACTATTGATAAGATTATAAGATTATAATCTTATATAATTGTGTATAAATAAATGTTCGGCTCTCGTTAAAATCACGGATGCCTTAATATGAGAGCGGTTTCAAGAGAAGGAAATTAGAGCCATATATGGTTATAAGTGAAAACTTCATCTAAGTTCCTGGATGGAATGAACCGACTCCACCAAATAAAAATAACAATAACAATAACAATATATACATATATTTATACAATTACTACCTATAGATATGCTACAGCAATATAAATATGGTCATAGTTCACGCATCGATATTCACAGTAACAATTCTTGGGACGACTTCAACTTAATCACCATCCAGAGTATAACTATGACTTGTTTCCTGTGTTGCAACTTCCTGTTCTGCTGCAACTATTGCTACGGAAGCGTTATGTACAGCGGCTTCGTGAAAAGAAAGAGAAGCCCCAGCGCATGCGCGGTACCACAATACCACGTGACCTCGAGTTAGTGGTCGATGTGCGCATGCGCGTGTGCGTGTGTACGTGCGCGTTCATCGTATATGTGTGGGTACGTGCGTTCGTGCGGTACACTGTAAAATGTACATTTGTGTTTATCATATACTGTCTATTAATGTGAATATCAGCAATTGCATATATATATATATGCCATATATGGCACTTTATGATATATACTCTGCAGTTTGAACCTACCTCTAAATACCTACTAAATTTTAAATTATTATTATTTATTTGTACCCATGTATACATAGGTATAATTATATATTGATAATTACGATCCATTATAACGTATACCTTCTATTCTAAAAATAAAATTATATAAAATATAACATATCAATATTCCTCATAATGTTGTGTTTTAAATTGAATATATCATACTATTTTATTGATATTTATAATCTAATTAGGATGGATAACCTACTAAGATGGAAGTCACTTCTATCTATTTCGACGAAAATCCTACTGTTTTATTATTTATAAATATGTATACATATATAATATGACTAATATCCAATCAAAATCACTGGTGCCATTTTGTTAATTAATCTATTAAATTTCCATTCGTATATCTATATTTTACATACGTGCGTCAATTTCTTATTCATGGAAGTGAACTTTATTGATATCGATGGTACTAATTATAGTGTAGCGATTTACCCTTATATTCACGTTATACTACCTGCGATATATGTCCGACTATTTAGCCAATTTTAGGCAATTTTATATTATAAATAATTATATAACTATTTATATATATATATATATATATATATATATTATCATTAGATCAAGATGATATTGTTCGTATAGGAGAGTTGATAGAAAACGGTGAATCAGAAGTGAAGAAAAATCAATATTATGAGACAAATGTTGTCACGTAAATAAAATATATAAAACTAAACTACAAACATGTTACATAATCTATATTATTTGATATGTTATATTGACAAATTAATCAAATTATTTATTATTTTTTTATAGTTTATATGTATGTTTATGTTACTAACCTATATATTTATGTTACATATATGTATATACTGTAGTGTTTATATTATATGTATATATTATATACAAGATATTTGTCAATTATTCTAACCATTATATATCCATTATATTGCCAGATTTAAAAACAAAATGTCGATACTCTATTTAAGCCATTTTTTCAGCTATTTTGTTAGTGTTCTGTTCAGATATACATGGTATCTTTACACGATTATACAGTATTGTTACGGTATTGTAGTTGTTGTGTGCGGAACTTATGTCTTATGGGAACATCATCATCAACGGAAATCAGATTAAACTGACGAGGTAGTTATTATGAGGGAGGTTATTCTGATAACATAAAGTTTATTACCAATTATTTAATTTAAATAGAGTGTAGTTTTTTTTTTAATTTAACCTCCCCAATTAAACTCTGAAAAATATTCTATATTGTAAACATACACACACAATATATATGTGTATATATAATTGTAATTATTGCGTGACATAAATCGTACACACATTTATATTTATTCATTTAATTATTCATAAATACATGTTATCCTTACGCGTGCATTAACAAGATTACCCAATGCTTCGAAGCATGTTGATCAACACTTTCCGACTTTTTATTCCACATTAAGGAATATCCATCGGTATATTCTCTCGCCATATTCAACAGTCCCTATTATATATATATATATATATAAATTACCCCAGTAAACGATATCCAAACTCCCAATATCTTCCCAAACAAACATCAGACCACCTACTCCACTGCTCACCTACATCACGATAGAACCAACACACCGCTAACAATGGAGCCTTCCTTATTTAGTCCACAGCATCACATCATATTATCCCACCTCTCAATCAGAACCCCATTCTACACAATATACTACGAGGAATAATGTTCCGATTTACAACCATTATTCCGTTCATTTTCACCACCCAATCAATGAATCCTCTCAAAGTTCCCATATCCTATAGGACATTAGGTATACCTGATGTTCTATCCAATATCGACATTCACTATGTTCCTCCCTGTGAATCCATCTAGTATTTAAAACTATAGAGAGTTCAATACTGGTATACTCCATTAAAGGTGAACATCTAATACAATACCAGTCACACAATACATGTAAATACTCAATTCAACGATATACCTATTTCCAGTACGTTTAGTTGATACCATCCCCTTTGTCAACTAGCTCACTCACCCCCCCCCCACATCACCACCACCTAAATGCTATACGTTCCAATCCAACCATTCACTATTTCTTAACAAATAACTGTTTCTCTAATCGTAATATCAATTATAATCCTAATTTAAATAGACTTTGTATATTCTATATAAATAACTAGAAAACCCTACAATATTACGATCTCGTTACCTATATAGTTATTGGGGTACACTTTTCAACATACGCTCCATTCTCACTACCCCATCACTTCACTCACTTCTTCTAACCATACCCTTACCCCATCCATTTCATCACCACCCTCTTCGTCATCCATACCTTATCCCTAAATAAATACAAGCACTCATAACCTCCTGCCTCCATATGTCTAGAATGTGTACCAGCTAGGTATATTCTATTTCTCTTATAACATTACACTGACTTAGTCATAACTCTTACACACAACTAGTGATGTAAATGTTACCAAATCTAAAGTAGCGATCCAGTCTTAGTCTCAGTTACCTAAAGTCTCAAATCGGCTCGGGTTCGTTTTTTTCTGAAACTGAGTCTTGTCTCGGCATAAATAGCCAAAAGTCTCGGCACGGCATTAAATAGCTTTGCATCATATATATCACTACACATAACCCATTTACTAATTCTTCTATAATTAACTCGCGTAGAAACAAACCCCCATGTATGGACCCCGTATACATATCTAATATCTGATCTCGACCTTGATCTCATCTTCATCACTGAGCTATACAGCTCCCTCTCCCCCTATCCCGATCCCCCTTTCCTTCTCCTATTCCCCTACACTAGCACTACCCGCAACACTATCGCAGTATACTCTAAGATGTGCGGCGCACATTGTGTGTGTTCATTTGTAATCCGTTTTTAAATTATATTTCCTATTTATTATTACAAAAATAAAATTATTCTTGTTATTGTTTAAATTTATAACAATAAATAGAATATATTTCAAAATATATTATTTGACATGATTCACTTAAATTAAATATTAAATGTATCATTGTTTATTTTCATTGTGATGTTTTTAAAATACACTAGAATTATATTAGGTATTATCTATTTTTCAGGTATTTATATTTAAAATATTATATTATATTATAAACAATATAACAAAGCAATCATTACCAAACTAAGTATATATATATATATATATATATATATATATATATATATATATATATTTAGATATTTCAGTATTATTTTATAATAATTATAATTAATATTATGTTCAAATGTACGTATTAGTAATGCATGTAATAAAACACGTATATGCGCCAGTAACGATAACATTTATTTTATTTTCCAGAACATAAAATCACATTATAGATTCTATAGATATGACATTCTATAGATATTATGTTCATGACAATATTTTACTAATACATATATATGTTGATTCAATATGATGATACGAATAAGGTTTTAAAAAAACAATAATTTTTTATATAAACTCGAAATTTAGCTACATTTGCTTAAATTGTATTGTTTATGTTTATAAACAAGGATATTTATTTAAATTTGTTTACATTTATTTTTAATTGATCGTAATGTATCAACGTAAATACATCACTGTTGCTTTCTGATGATACGTATACATCTACACATGTTTACCATCATTTTATAGATTTATTACAACATTTATAGAAATAAAATTACGCAGTTAGATAATGTTTTAGTTTCCATGTCATATTTATTTTTTTATAGATACATTTTATTTTATATTTCATTTGTTTTCCTAATATATATATATATATATATATTATTAATAGTATTACTTAATTAAATCATAAAAAATTATTAGGTACATCGTAAGTAAATAAAAGAAGAAAAAGTAGACTAATTATTCTTTGAATTGTTACGAAATAAATGAGCATTTTCTTAAATACTATATTCTTCTAATAACATTAATATATAGTAAATATAATCTATAGTATCCCCAAAGATTATCCAAAGGAAAGATATTGCACTTGTGTATATTTGTGTCACCTAATAATTCGATATTGCCATCTAGCGGTATTATTCAGATAATAAGACATTTCTATATTTATTGTAATAGTAAATAATAAATTATATACAATATACATGTATATTGTATTATAATATGTATTTACATGATTTTAAAATGATAATATAATTATATAACAATAGAATACACTGATTAGTTATATTTAATATAAACAAATAAAATAAATGATAAATATATTTTTATAAATCTAATATTAAAAAAAACTACATGTATTGTATTATTGTAATGATTTTAAATGTATGTATATAATTAGAAAACAAGAAATTTAAATAAAAATATCACATGATTTAACATTTCATATACTATTTCGCCATCTAGTGTTAATATTGTTTTTTATTTTAAATTTACATTTCGAGGTACTAGAGATAGATAGGGAGTGCAATATATTTCCTTTGGAAAATCTTTGGTATCCCTAATTACAATATTAGTTCTTGGATAATTAAATTTGAAAAATAAAATAAACTTTCTATATATATATAAGTTATCTAAAATTAGGCCACTTTCACCATTTATTAACATTATAAAGAGCTATCTTTTTTAATTTATAATAATAGTACTTTAACATATTATTTCTTTAGATGAGTTAATCTTAAAATTTGTAAAGGTACGACCAATGTCATATATTAAGATTGTTAACAATATTATATATTTGATGATAGTTATATTTTTAAGACCAACGTTTTATATATAGTGATTAATAAATTGGTATTTTATCATATACAATAAAAAATATAATTTAAAAAATTTAACAAGAAAAATAAATTCTTAAATATCCTAGAAATCACAAAAAACATCATAGACATAATATTATTTCTATTGTGTAATTTACATTATTCGTAGAACTATTCACATTATACATATATTGAATATTTCATGATTGTAGTTTAATTTATAATTATAAATATGAAATACCTATCATATTTATGTTTTTTTTTGGTATTTACTTATATTTTCTCATATTAAATATGAATATATTCATATTTAATATGAGAAAATATAAGTAATACGCGTATACGCTTGTAATTAACGTGATACCAAGCGAATAACGGTTATCGAATTTATATATAAACATGCATATATACACACATACACACATATATATATATATATATATATATTAATTATATATAAATATATTATTAATCCCCTAAATTAATCAGTAAATACGATATCACTGAAATGTTTCACTTGTGAGGAATGGGCACTACCGTCTAAAGGTTTTTCTTAATGTATACATTTATTAAATTTAAATATTAAATGATATATATCACTGTTAAATATAATTATTCGAACGTATATTATGTAAACTAGTTGAGACAATTATTAATGATCACATTATATAAATTACATTTACACTATTTGTCTCTATATAAACATATACTATATTGTATACTTCTTATAAGAAGTAATGGTATTAAGAGATAGCTTTAAAATGTGTAATAACATTAAAAATGTGTAATACCATTACAAAATGTATATATTTTCTAATGGTATTTGAACATCAAATACCTTTGAAATTATGGTATTCTTCACTTTTTTTACTTATTATAATGATTATAATAAGTATTCTACATTGAAACATTGTATTTAATATTCAAAATATTATTATTATTAAACACCATTTATATTTTATGGTTTTAATAATGCGTAATACCATTTTTGTTAATGGTTCTAATAAGTTATTAATTTGTAATACCATTGAAACAAATATTAAGTTTTAATGGTAGTAGAGAAACTGGTATGCATGTTACCATTATAATGGTTCTATTCTAGAGACATGTATAATTTAATTAATACCATTAACCAATTGTGTCAAATACCATTATTTCGAACAGTGTACTACGATTAATTTTTTTAATTTCGGAATTAAATATAAATATGTAATTAAAGTTATCATATATATATATTCCGTCTACTTTTAATATATATTAATATTATAGGGTATAAGGGAGAAGATCCGGGTAAGTCGGTATGTCAAACAAAAGAAGATAATAGAGATGACCTCTGGAAAGAATGCCCGACTAGTGTTTGTATCTTGCCTATAGAACACCCTCAACGGTATACAATACTAATAGCTATCACTAATGTATACAGGCACCTAAACAATACGGGGAGAAGACCGCCGATAGTGATTGGAAACCTATTTGTTTGAATTTTGTAGGTCAAGTTAGCACCGGGAAATGTTTGTATAATAAATGTATATATGTAAATTAGAATTGAAATGTGAAAAAAATATTTATATTTATAAATATATACGGTAAAAATATCTAGTGATTATAGAATATATTCACATTTCGGATGTATATTTTAACAATAATTAATAATCAACATGTATTAACAGATGTATCAATATTATTTTACAATTATAATTTAATAATGTATTAAATTAATACGTACTTTTAACATTGCATAACAATATTTTATTTTATAAAATATTGTAATGCTATTAAAACATAAAATGTATAATTAATAAATGAGTTTATGGCATTCGATAAATAATCCATGTCCCTATATATTTCTTTATCGTAAAAACTTTGTGTATGGTAAATTCATTATGTAATCGTGTACTAATCAGCCACTCCCGATGTAAATGTATCAATATATTTGTTGGGAAACCTAGTTTATTTATACAAATTACTTTAACTATATATATACAACTATAGCGTAGATATTGTAGAGCCAGGATATGAATATTGGGTCGGAAGTGTAATGTTCTATCCTGTTCTATCCCATTCGTCATAATTAATGGCATATATATAAGCTCGAATTATGATATTTTAATCATTTTATTTAAAACAATTTTAATTATAGATTTGTTATAGTTTGTAAAACGATAATATATGTAATACGATAATACGATAAACACATATACCCTATAGGGTAAATAGACAACAATACTGATACTTGGTACAACAAATGTACACAGTAGTGAACACGAATTTAATTACCACGCTTAGGAGGTGGTACCTCAGTTTTTGTTTGAAGGTATTAATATAGTTAATTATGGTTTGAATGGATGAATGAGGTTAAAGATTACTATCGCCAAAAGAGTATCGTCGCTTTCCATATTTTTTCCGATAAAAGGATAGTTCACGTATTGCAGTCGGTACGTTGTAGTTTGTAGATCGTATACGTAATCTATAGATAGTATACTATATGGTACCTTGTGGAATACAATTTGTAGATAACATAGGCAGGTTGTTTATTAAATAGAGATGAATATAGAATGGATATTAATTTAAGTTGGGTACATTTTGTTTAGGATGGTCAGTTGAGTGGAGTTAGCAGGTTAGTAGTGTTAGTAGAATAGTCATGACAACTGCAGTTGTACTTAGGTGATAACTAATGGAAGAGATTATTCAGTTATACGGACAATATTGTAAAGTATTTCTTGTTTGTCGATAATAGTATAGGAATATAGTAGTTTATACGTGATATATTTAAAGTCTGTGATATAATTAGTCTGATGTATAATGCATGTAGTGAAATCGCTTTATTATCGCCCATATCCATCTCCTCCACAACCATATATATATATATATATATATATATATATATATATATATATATATATATATATGTATATGTACACATCCATATCAATACAAAACTAATATTCAATAAATATCCATATTAAAAACCTCAAAATTCAGCATTATCTACAATATAAACAAAATACGTCTATACATATATAGAAGATATTGATATGGGCATCCTTTATATACTATTATGGGAATATTATAAGTTGGAGAGGAATTCAGATGTTAACATGTCTTGTTAGGGTTAACTAGTTGATAGTTATTGGTGAGTCAATAATTAATAGAAATGAAGCAGGATTGAAAGTGAATGTATGACGATTTCTGACAGATAGAGTGAGTTAACAATCAGCTTGTATATCTCAGTAGTAGTGGGAATGCCGTAGATATGGGTATCAGAATAGCAACATTAAAATAGTGTTGGGTGTGGTTAGTTATGTATTTAGGGTGTTTATATAACAATGGATATGTTTACTTGTATCTGTTAATTAGTCAGATAATGTAACACTTAGTAGGCTGTTTTATTAGTTCAAGTTAAATGATCTGTTTATTTATGCCGAGGCGTTTATTGGTTATTTTATAGAGATATTTACAGCAGTTGAGTTTGTCGTAATATTACTTGGATACAACATTTTTAAGAAGTTTTCTATGCGATCCATCACCAGACTTGTTTCGGGTTTCTAAGCGAAATCTTCTTAGCATAACACGATAGATATATAAAAAATATATATTTGATGATAAGATAAGTCAAGTGAAACTACTACGAAATATATATATAATATGTATAATATATTATATACAAAATGTGTATTATAGTTCGATATAAAATAGTTAGGCATGCATAAACCTAGGCGTTTTGTTATTATATGTAAACCCAATGTTAATTTTTGTACCATGTCGATAGGGGTATGTCAATTCATATCTATTTTTCTTTCATATTTTTGTTTATTTATTTAAACTATATATTATATTATATGAATATATAAATAATAATAAATTATCATATAATTATATTATTAAATTATTTTGTATTTATAATATTACCATAATCTCTGAACAAAATATACAATAGTCATTTCCGGTGACCACGGTACTATGTTACTGTCTAAAACCGGATGCGTTATCGTTCAGAATCAGCATTACTTTGATAGGTGTGAAGTTGTGACGAATACCTCAGATGTTAGTATCACAGTAAACAATGATTCATTCAGAAACCATATATCGTAATGTTCACTATATACGTCATGTATTTAGTAGTATATGACATGGGTATTGATGCATATATATAAAAGATTGAGCAATAACAGGTATGTGATGCCCTTATATGACCGGGACCACACGCACGGCGTCGCACGCTACACTGAAGGATACAACGTATGTACACTGTACAATGTACACTGTACAATGTACACTGTACAATGTACACTGTACAATGTACACTGTACAATGTACACTGTACATCCTGTTCCGAGAGGATCGGTTAACCCGTTGAACGTCTTACGTGCTAGGGATTGCGTGAGCTTGTAACTATTCTCCATGAACGAGGAATTCCTATTAAGCGTGAGTCATAAGCTCGCGTTGATTACGTCCTTTGTACACACACCGCCCGTCACTAATACCGATGGAATACGTATATACACATACGTCAGTACCTACGTTATATATTACTAAACATGTGACACATTGAGTGAACATTACTATAGATGTATGATAACCCGTCACACTGTAAACTGAAGTATACTTCATGTATTACGTTATTAACTATTGTATTACTATTATATAGTATATACTATAGACTATAGACTATATAACTATACTTATATTCAATAATAATAGTCATATAAATATAATTAATTATTATAATATAGCGTATAATTATAAATTCTTTAATATATATAGTACGTACTATAGTACGTATTTTACTGTTACATTATATGTATTATAATGTATACATACCGAATCATAGTAAAGTATTCGAGTATTATCATTATTATCATCCGATTATTATTCAATGTTTACCATATCACTTATTATTATTTATTAAGTTATTTCTTGTAAACAAATTGTCACTATAAAATATATTATTTAATATATTAAATCATGTATACATGATTTCCTAAAACTTTTTGATTTTTCAAATATTACAAAATATAGGATACGTTATAATTATAATTATTAATAATTATTAATGAATATAATTAATATTTTGAGTACATTTATTTGTTTTGAATGGAAATAATTACAATATAGATTTAAGTTCATTTCTTAAAAAAATTGGATATATTTTGATAATATTTTGTATTTTTGCTATTAATATAACCTATATATTATATTTAAATGTAATGATATATTAATTATTAATATAATTATTTGAATATGATATTTATCTTATAATATATTATTTAAATTAATTAATTATAGTACTATGATTATATTATATATATAATATTAATACTCCTATAATACTCGAAATATATTCTAGATGATATCTAATTTCGTGGTGCCAATCTCGTCATCATCTAACACGTCTACCCGCATCACTGAAGTCAACGGAACTATGTGTACATGCTATAAGGAAAACTGTAACCCCATGCAATGTATGGGCAAACTGACTATTCAATATGGAATATCTGGATGGTTAGAATACTATAGTAGGGGAAAGTCTCCAATTGCCGACCCATGAATGATTATTTGTAATAACTTATTCAATATTAAATATATTTATTCAACATTTTGTAATTATGGTAATATTATGGCATGTATAATGTGGCTATTTTTAATTTTTGATATAATTATATTTATAAAAATAAACAGAGGGGTCGGTAATCGGATAGATATGCCTAATACCGACCCTCTAAAATAATCGTGGTATAAATAATTATAGTATTATAATATCCAATAAAAATAGTTGATATACATAAATATAATTAATTATAATATGCACGCAATTTATTTGTATTGAATTTATGTTTTAATAATAATATTAAATTTATATTTAAACTTTATATTAATTATATTAAAATAATGTATATTATTATTTAATATTTATTTATTAATCAGTATTATATAATCAACTGGAATCATGAATCCTAAATCTCTATCAATGATACAAAAACAACTTACGATATATTTTAAAGTAAAATACGGATCTATTTTGATTGGATATTATAAATCACATGGGGTCGGTATTAGGTTAATTTAGAGGGTCGGTAATAGAAAAATCATATGGGTTACTATAATTAAGATACATTGGTTAATAGTTATTCAAATTAAATTATTTGTATAATAGTTATAAACATTTTATTGATCTACAATAATGTGTCAGTATTAAGTTTTCTTTTAATTAATAAAGTATTCACAATGATTTAAAAAGTTATTATTCAAATATTTAAAAAGAAAAAACAGAATATTAAATGTGATCAAATAACAATTGTGAGTTTGAATATTAAAAAAAAAAAATACTTATTCTATTTATCATTAAATTACTAATAGTTCATGTATATATAATGTATATATATATATTATAGTTACTAAGATACGAGAGGGGGTCGGTATTAGGAGGAGGTCGGTAATCGGAGATTTTCCCCTATATAGAGATTATCTAGATGGTTAGAATACTAGAGTATACAGAGGTTATCTGTCGGCAGTAAACTATTCCCGGTATACTGTATACAATTGCTTATCATAGTAGCCATACAGTACATCAATAATAGGCCACTGGTCGGAATGCAATGAATCATTAATACAATAACAATCGAAAAAATATCGGTTTATCTACTTATGTTTTATATTTACTTTATACAAACGAATTTAATTAGATGACTACTACAATGTAATTACATTAAAAACAATGTAAGTATAATGCGAAGTATAAACAATTCTATTATTAATATTAGTATATTTATCTTTTACATATATGTAAATATCCTATTCTATTTATCTATAGAAAACCTATTGATTATATTTTAAATATATAATAAAATTATATAGTTAAAAACTGAATTGATACATATATCATTTAATATTAGTTTAAAAAATATATACAATATATTGCTTGTTGTGATTTCTGCATGTATTAAACATTTAAATGTATTGATATATCGTATATGTTGGTTCCTTATTTATTGATCTAACTTTAACCTATACCCAATTATATTGATAATAGACGTTATCAATAAATAGTATATAACACCAAACAGTGTATCAATCGCTGTAATTTATATTCAATGAATTAATGTAGGTCATTATATATATGATTTTGCCGTCATGAGTTGATACATCACCCAGTGAAAACGGAGAGAGGGAACATAATACATTATTTATAAAATGTCATCATTTCATTTAATAGAATAACTATATAAACTTGAAACTCTCTATAATTAAACTTTATATATCAACTGTCGAAGGATAGCTTATACCTGAGTATTATAGTTCACTATATAACCTATACTAATTTGGCATACCTAATAGAAAATCACAATAGTTCAAAATATAAGAAATTAACAGATTAATACTCCCCCATTTAAATCTACAGAGAATTAATTTATTTTTAAGTCTACTTTAACATGCTACAAATGTAATATTTTCTAAGAAAACTCATATTTAATATTATATGACATCATTTTATAATAATAATAATTATTATTACTATTATGTCATGGTATGATGTCATGTTTTTAATAATAAATACAACTAAGAATTAAATTAAATATAATCTTAGTGAGAGGAAAGTTTAACCTGTATATAGTCATAATTTTATTATAAATTGAATATTTAAGATAATTATCATTATTTTAATTTTAATTAGCCATATATAACGTCCTTTACGTGTTTAATATATTGGATATATCAACATTATTTTGGAAATATAGAATAGTGAAATAATTGGTTTTTATTATATATATATATATATATATATATATATATATATACTGCCTGTTTGGCTCAGTTGGATAATGCGTCAGACACACAAGCAGTAGGACGCGGATTCAAGCCCAGCCGGACCACTATACTAGGTCTTAAAATATTATTTATAAGAGAGGAGTCCTTTTATCTCATTTTGAAATGAAGATGAAGTTTTATACTTATAACCATATGTCTCTAATGCTCCTTCGAATCCAAGATAACAACTACATATACCTAACACTGACTACATTACACTGACGGTACTACTATCAACCCTACAGTAACGACCTCTGGGATACACTGGACATTATCACGGCGCAGTCGATAACAGTGCTGTCGCTGTTCCTGTGCTGCAACTGTATGTTCTGTTGTGTCTGGTGCTACGGAAGTCTGTGGTACGGCGTCAACAGAGGTATCAGGAAGACCGGCAGCAAACAGCGACACAGTGCTGGCGCTCTACGGCGATACCAAGACCGCACACCCTCGCGTTAGTCGGTGTACGCGTGCGTATGGGTGTGTGTGTGCGTTTGTATGCGTGTGTTCGGGCGAGAGTGTGTATTTATCACTTACTGCGAAATAGTGGTTGGTTTAAATTCTTACAATTATTTTTAAATACTTAAATATGTATATATATATATATATATATATATATATATATATATATATATATGTATGCATAATATATTAGAAGTATGTTTGGAATATATACATAAGATATAAAGCCGTTGAACCACCAATAACGGATACAATAACGCTAAGTTACTATTGCACTTTAATATAGTGTAGAACATATGATATAGTTATCTAAGTAACTATGATCCTATTTACATATGTTACTATGTACATATGTATCTATAGATATAGACATATATGTACCTATATACCTATGCTCCTATGTGTTTGAATATGCGTTTGTTTGTGTGTGTATATATTGTAATATTTCATCTATTCGATATAGAACATATTTAATATATTGGCATACCTTGTATTATAATAAATTATCTAAATATGAACTGCATACATACATATTATATTTATTTCTACTTTTGAATTACTTCTCGTATAGGTGACCTTAATGATAGAAATATAATAATGTCAATAATATACAAATGGTAGTTATTTCCCCTTATATAATGAACATTATAATAGCTTTGTTATATGTCAAACACTATCTCCCAATCCGTGGATATATTTTATTGGGGAGGTGAGACATTTGTGATTATTAATACATAAAGTGTAATTTATTATTATTATAGTTATTCTTATTGTTATAGTTATTTGTTTTTTTTAGTCCTTTGAAATCACCCAGGTACTTAGATGACGTTTTTACTTGTACTAAAATACCACTAATTCCCATTTGAAGACGCTTAAGCGTGGATTGGTATAATTATATCAATCCATATCAATGCATCCCGTTTTCAATTGGAGATTTTGATTTTTAAACATACTTATATAATATTATATTTATATTTTATTTTAAGACTTATGTTATGGGTTCGGGTGGGTTTGACTCGCGTCCTATAGGAATACCTCTCGCGTATATTACACACATGATACGTGACTTACCTGGTCATTGTATACATTAAACAACTACATATATTAACTTGTAGATATCATAGTTATAACTATACATAACTAGACTAACATATATAGTGATATATAAATACTGATATAGATAACAAGAAATATAGATATTAAATACTGATATATAATTAATACTATTTTAATTTTCGATATTATAATTAATACTGATATATAATTAAAACATTATTAGGTCAAGATGGGATTGTCCGTATCGAAGAGTTGGTTGAAACAGGTGACGTGACACAGAAGAACAATCAATATTACGAAAATAATGTTGTCGCATAAATAAACAAATATAAATAAAAATGTCTATATTAATCAAATTATTTTTTATTTTGTTTATATTTTATATGTATATTTATGTTTCTGGCATATATATATATATATATATATATATATATATATATATATATATATACATATCGTGTATATATAATAACTACACGATATTTGTTAACTATTCTAACCATAATAAATCCACTATATTGCCAAATTTAGGCACACATTGTCTGTACTCTATTTTAAGCTATTCTTTCAGCTATTTTGTTAATGTGTTCAGATATACATGGTATTGTTATACGATTATACAGGTCACGGTATCGTAGTGGTTTTGTGTAGAACTGCTGTCTTATAGGAACATCATCATCACCGGAAATCAGATTAAAGGAAGATGTAGTTTTGCTGTAGTTTTGATGTTACGAGAATAACTAACCCCCGTATTTCTCTCCTCGTGTAAAATGAGTATAGGGGTATTCCTTATATAAAAGGGGTATTCTTAATATATCTCCTCGTGTATATAAGGGGTATTTCCTGCCTTATGAGGAACATTGATGACCATACGTCATCAGACACCTGAATGAAGAGTGTAATTATTATTATATTAAACTGTAATACAAATATACACACACCCACACACACCCACACACACCCACACACACACACACACACATATATATATATATATATATATATTATATCACAGGCATTGACTATTAAATCCCACGACTGCCATAATGTAATGTTACTACCTATAATTTATAGTATATTAGTTATCTCACAACTTTCGGTAAACAATAAGAATAACGGTGTAATTTATAAGCGTATATGCAGAGATAACCTCAAGTAGGACCATTAGCGCTATCAGTGTGGGCGTGGCTAAAGGATAGCTGATTGACCTATCGAGTTGTTATGCAATCGATACAATATGGGATATGGGATATCACTGGCTGGTTTCACTTGTATTGAAATCTAATTATAATTCGAGAACGCAAATTTTATAATTATATTAAAATAACACATTTTTGACACATATATATTTTTGATATATATAATACATATATAGTCACATATATAAAGATTACGATATTGATATATCAAGTATACTATAGTTATGTAATATCCCGTCTCCTAAGATAAATACTTATACGAAATCGAAGATTCCGAGGCGCTCTAGAGGGTGAAGGTCGGTGGAAGGTCAAAATGGCAAGTGATATGGCCGGCATAGTTAACGCTGAACGATAAGGTGTCGAGGGTGAGGCGTCGTATACGGTATAAGCTATCGTATACGTATCTACGAACAATACGTACATCTATGCGGTAGCGGCGGATATCGTGCCTGTCAGAGGTTTGAAGTGTATAGCTGAATACGGGGATAACTAATAAAGCTATGCATATATCTGTGAGGTGGGTATAACTTATATCGCGTGTATTGATGCACCAGTGATGGTATTATTTTACAGCGGGTTATTATTTTACCTATTGGTTTTTAAATAAATAATCCTATCCTATAATATCCTATACTATCCTATACTATCCTATACTATACTATGTAATTTATTAGAACAATGACACAATTTGTGTATGCAAATCGTGTCAAACCTAAATATATTTAGGTGATTTGATAACATTGCTAGCAGCGGCGAATTTAACAATTAGTTATAACTAGTGATATAAATGATGCCGAGCTTTTGATGCCGAGCCGAGACTATTGGTTTTTGATGCCAAACCGATACTTTCATTTTCGGAAAAAAAACGAGTCCAGGCCGTGCCGAGACTCTAGCCAAACGAGCCCGAGCCGAACCGAGACTCTAGCCAAACGAGCCCGAGCCGAGTTGAGACTTTTACAAAACATTAACGAGTCGAAATGATGCTTTTTTGAAATTACATTTAATACTAATTTTTATATATTTCACATTTATTTCAATTTAAAAAAAATAATCTGCGCCAACTTCGCGATTCAGTGAATAATAATGTAAATTTCATCTAGTGGTGTAAATAATACCGAGCTTTTTGATGCCGAGCCGAGACTTTTGGTTAATGATGCCGAGACGAGACTTTCATTTTCGGAAAAAAAACGAGCTCGAGCCGAACTCTAGCCAAGCGAGCCCGATCCGAGCCGAGACTCTAATAAAACGAGCCCGAGCCGAGTTGAGACTTTAGGTAATTTATACTGAGACTGCATCATGCTTTAAATTTGAGCATCATTTACATCACTACCCTAGAGTAGTATGTCCCTTCTAATCATTATTTTCAAACTAATAATTTAAAAACTAAATCTACCAGTGCCATTTCCTTACATAGTCGTCTTTCAGTAAGATATGTGTACATTTCATATCATATATGATAGGTACTGTGTAATATTAGTGTTATATTATAACTTATATAGGGTCAAATAACCACATTAATGGTATTCTAAGCACAACAGCTTATATGCATGCACGATATACATATATCCATAATACACATTGTTTCTCGTTAATCCTCATTATCTTCAATATACAGATAACATATAATGTAGGTATATAACACCGACATCTCGATTACTAGCTTTCTTACTGTTCCACTAAGCCATATACCCCAGACAATGAGGGGTAATTACAATATAATGATTATGTTTTCTAATTATGTATAATTATTCATTTATTTATAATATATTAATACAAAATATATGATATTTATTCATATATTATATATTAATATTCTATTTGATATATTATGTATAATAAGTAAGCTATTTATGTATTATGAATCATAATTTATGATATACATATTATTATATTGTTATACTTGTTAATTCGACTATAGTATTGAATCATATATTGAAGACCTGTGAACATGTTTTAATTAAATAAAGTATACAATTAAATATTTATTATTGTAATTCCGAACTCTATAGAGTGTACAGTGTACACTGTACATTGCACACTGCAGTATGTATACATGCTACACATAAAATAGTGTTCACTCTGACGTAATCTCTCAAATATTACATCATTCTTATAACTAAGCCACGGTATCGGTGCCATATATATGTATTACGTAAGTTATACTTGTTCATATTGTAATCTATTTGAACTATATATATTTCTATTTTATCAAACAATGAATTGCGTTGTTATTTATAATATAAAATTATAGATATTTTAAAATATTGTTTTCAAATTATTCATTTAAAATAAAAATTACAAGTATAATCATTTATATATTTTTAATGTTGTTAAAATACTCTACAATTATATTGGGTATTGTCTATTTTGCAGGTATTTATATTATATAATATAATATTATAAAAATTAATATATAATATATATGTTAAATATGATAATTATATATGTGACATTATATATATATATATATATATATATATATATATATATATATATATTTAATACAGAGATATTCACAAATATAGTTTATTATAAAATGTAAAATGTATATATATATAAATATACTTATAAGTAAATATAGTTACTTAGTCACATGATGATATAATCGTATGGGGGAACACGCTTATTCGACTAGTAAAATGTATTCCACGATATCGGTATAATGTACAATGATAAGCCAATAATAATCCATCCGTCGATAGTGCAATCTATGTATATAGATATCATCTATACATTTCATTTGCCTACTACTATTCCTTGAAGAATATATTTGGTCAAAAAGTATTTCCATTAGAGGAGACCGACGTAGCTCTGATTTCATCTTTTAATAGTTTTCATATCTTTTTACAAATATTGGCATCTTGTCTGCAACACATATATTTGTGTTACTTTGGCGATACTTTGTATTGAATAATCTTCTTTGCGTTTTTCTTTTCTTCTTCTAGTAATGTATATATTTCAAAATCTCGAAGTAGTATAGATTGCGTGAAGATTGCGTGAATAGCGTGAAGATTGAAATCGATTTTTTATCTTATCAAAATTAACTCTAGTTTTACCATGACTAAATTTCTTTAGACATTCGAATAGAGATTTTATTCATAAGGTGTCCATTGTTAGTTAATATTACATCGATTCATTTTAAATTATTTACTTTGTCTAGATGTTTTACATTCATATTAATAGAATTGGAATATTTGATAATATTGACTCTTGTATGTATGCTATAGCCATGTGATGATTCGTAAACGTAGTGGCTAGGTCTGGAATATACTTAAGGATTACGTGAGATATCATAATCTTTCTTGTCTCTTTCTGTTGGAAGTATTTTTTAAATTAACGATATTTTTACAGAGTAGTCTCTTTTTATCAATTGTATTGTCATCAACAACCTGCAATTAAAAAAGTAATCAGTAGTGCTTCTGTTTTTTTCTTCTAAATCCTGCTTGTTTTCTGTTAGTATCTGCATACGAAATCAGTCTATAGGATAGGATATATTAATATATATTTCTAAATATATTCAATATTATTCTCACCAGAATGTTTACTAGAATGACAAATTTATCTAAGAATTTGTTAGTTGGAGCATATATCCAAGTCATCTTTCTATGGAAATTGGATAACTAGATATTTTTCCATGATTTGGGCAAATCTCTTGTCATCCATATTGTTCTTACAAATGTCTGTGAATATTAGAATTATTGATAATTTCCTTCTTTAATAAGTCTACCCATAACTTTATCTATTTCAGATGATTTACCAGTATTGCCTACTTCTGATCTCAGTATAGGTAATTATTCTTCTTCTTCAAATATTTTGTAATGAGTAATGCTTTTAGAAAAGACAGTATTTTTATGATGACTGTAAATATTCTTGCTATATTCTATCCATTTACATGCAAATTGAATGCCATTTTTATCTCATGTGATTCACTTTATTTGATGTTTTCATGGGTAATTGAATTTATTTGAATTATGCTATCCTTATTCGACTGTTTTCATTATTTTCCGGACTAATCCATTAAAACTCAATATTTGTCAGCGACTTCATCTTTTTTCTTTGTGTTCCACATACTTCTACTTTTATCTATAGAGATAAAGAATTTCATTTTGATCCACGTATATTTATTATCTCGATATGTACTGAGTAAGTTGATATATATTCTTCATCTTCATTCACATCATTAAGGTTAATTGATGAACATTTATTTGCTAGATCCACCTTATATTTATTTGTAATTCCTTCAAATCACAATGTATCTACATTATACTATTACTTCTTTTAGTTTTATATGATAGTAATTGTAATCTAATTCTATACAAGACTAAGTCGTGGTCGCTGTTTATAATATCTCATAGGTATTTTCTGGTGCCAGCTTTGTTTACATTAGCTTTAAGTACTGAGGATTAAGGATGAATTAAATATGATTATGTACTAGAGCGTTTAGTGATTTTCAAGTTGATTTTCCGAATTTATTTCTGGGATGTAATGTATTTGGGTTAAGTTGTGATTAAGTTATATAGCACTTAACATGTGATATTCTATCACTAGGGTTTATGTTGATACTGAATATTTGCCTATTATGTTATAGTTCTATAATGCTATATAACTGTTACATATAGGCATGCCCTGATTTGAATCTCCCACGGTTACAGTCACTGTGGACAATTAAACATTCTTGTAGAACTATTGAGATGGTTTCTACTATTTTCTCATATAATTTCTTATTAGGTTATTATAATTTCCTAGACCATAGTCCTACTCATTAGTTGTGGTTATATAGGTAAACTTAGTATGTACATAGGATGTTATTCAACTCTGATCGAGTTATTGTATATTGATGCTGATGTAGGCTATGGCTAAATATACTTGAAATTAGTTATTTTCTTATGATGAATATAACTCCTTATTGATGATATTTCCTTTATCAATTTTTTACTATTTATCTTCTTCTACGGTTAGTAATTCACCAGCATTTTTCTATCATAGTTCGGACAAACCGATAATGATACAAGAGTAGCAGTTTAGATCTTTTGTTAGTTAATATGGCTTTCTTCTGAGAATACGGACACATAAAGTTCATATGGTTGTAACATTTGAGGATTTTAGAGTTACTTTCAATTATAGTATATCATTAAAGGTACGTTTTTATGCTCTAGTTATTATTTTTGATGTCGTCTTAAATAATAATTTTTAAATTTTAGTCCGCTCATGATACAGTGATGGTATGTCCTGTTATCTTAGCCCATTTTATGAAGTGGTCAATAGGGAGTATAAGGTATAGCAGACATTGGCAGTTGGGACAGGTTTTGGGACCTGATTTCATAACCCTTAAGATTAAATAATGTAACAGATAGGAAGTAAGTTGTACCAAGTCTATCCCCCCTCTACCCTAATTTTAAAATAAATGTTTAATAATACCTTTTTTATTAGTTAAATATATATATACCCTACTAATATAATAATTTCGGACAACATTGTTATTTATATTGTAAATTCGTATAAAACAATACAATTTTAAATTGTTAAAATGTGTATTACATTATTATTTATATTAAGAAAACAAAGTTTTCTAATATATAAAAAAATGATTGGGAAAGTTAATGATATACATAGTTGGGATGAGTAAAAACTAACATTTATTGAATAGAATACAATATTTAAATATTATTGTATAGAAAATGCGTCTAATCTAATTGTATTTTAGTGGTTATACCTAAGGTATATATAGTGTTTTATCTGTGCTTCGTAAAACAATTGACTATAGCGTGCAGTGCACTTATAAGTACATTAGCGATGATAGGTTGCAATGATAAGTATATTTGCACCGTGCATACATTACCGGTTCACATTACTCAATATTTAAACAAATAACATGTATAAATAAAACATCCACATTTAAAAAAAAAGGCTCTGAGTAAAACTTTTGCCTATACAGTATATATATATATATTAGTTTATTATCTTATATATTGAATTAGAATATTTACTAGGCAAATCAGTATTTTTTTAAACATACACATTTATTAAAATTAATCATATCATTGGTGTAGTCTTAAACACGTATTTCTATAATAGTATAGGTGATAAACATAACAATCTAAAATATATATAATATATATATATACACACATATTTAAATATATTAATGCTACAAATCAATCAGTAAATACGATATCACTGGAATGTTATACTTGTGAGGAATGGGCATATCCGAATAAAGGTTTTTCTCAATTTATTCTAATGTTTTATTTAAATATTAAATAAGATCTAAACTATTAAATATGGCCAAGCGTGTATGGTTTTTGAATAATATTCACTGAATATTATACATATATGTATTTCAATTGGAGGTAATTGTTAAAAATAAAATATTTAAATAAATAATATATATTTAAAATTAATATTACAAATTAATTAATTTAATATTTTAATTAATTAATACACATTTATTACAATATAATTGAATTATTAATGTACTTGTTTATTATTTAACATTAATTCATTATAATGAAAATATTAAATATATTATGTATACCAATTATCTATAGATATATCGTAGAAGTTATTAATTTCAACAATTAATTTATCTTAAATTCAAAAATTATCAAATCAATTTTAATACATATTAATACATATTATCAATTTTGATTCAAAGAATTTGTTGATTTAGGTTTCTGTTATGGTAGACATGTGCCACATGGCAGATAATTCAGGATATTAGTGTATTTATTAATTGCCGGAATAAATCTAGATTTTGTTGCCTGATATATTATTAGTATATAGAATACCTATTAAATTAGTTAATGCGATCATGATATTATGTACTAATATTAAATCAATGATCATAAGATAGGGATACATATTTTGTTAACATCAAAGAAGGGGGTTTTATATCTCTGTGTGCCCTCTCTAATCGTAGCACAACAAATGTGATTCATTACAATATTGGTCTCGTGATAATAACGTCAAACTTTCAACAATGTATAGTCTACACAGATAATTAGGAATATCTTTAAAAAGGCTAGAGGAAAACGATACCCAGCAATATCTTCCACTTATTATAATTACGTAGAATATATGCAAGTATATGCTGTCAATTGTACATGTATTGAAAATCTATAAATTGTCTGAGTAAGCAACACTGCTTCTATAATTACCCTGCAGGCCATTGCAGGCCATAATTACCCTGACATTGCCTACATCTGAGAATAATAATAATAATAAAATACATTGGAACTAACGTTAGTACACTATAATATCTGTACATCTAGCAATCGGTCTAACTAGCACCAGCTCACTACGAACTCAAATCATGAATTTCAATAATGATCCAATTTATATCTATTTATTGAGTTGATTTAAAGTCTGTAAAAAACGGTATGTTTCTCTCATAAGTGAATTCGACATTTAGACAAATAAACATCCACGAGAATCTATAAATATTAGAGTGCTTTAGATAAACTCAATTTCGTATGTTTATCTACATGAGAAAGTATTGTAACAGAAATATTATCTGGGAATTAGTTGAATCCATTCTCCAATATAGTTCTAAAGTCGTGACCATAAATTAGTAGTGAATTATTAACTTAGAATTCGAACTATTTATTTATTATAACTAGAAGACTAATGGAAAACTAAATAAATCAGCTAGTAGAACATTACGAAATTTAACTGTTAATATCGACGATATCTAGAAGTCAAAACAGCTGTAACGAACACAATGAGATTGATGAATGGAATCACGACAATATCACGACCCTGGAAGATAATTAACAATCCGTAAACGTGTATGTAGAATATATACCTATACTGGTTTAGTAGACATATTTAGTTTTGTCGTCTATTACAGGTTATATAGGTAGCAACCCGGAGAAATCTGTATGTCGAACACGACTCGAAGGGGTAGATGGTAAGCAGTCAATCGGACCCGAACATTGGAAAGAATGCCCTACCACTGTTCGTATGTTTCATATATATGATTGTAAGTAGTGGTCAAGTAGTGGTCAAGTAATAGCTACCACTAATACGCAGAGAGATAAGGATAAGAAACCCGTTTGCATGAATTTCGTAGGTAAAATTAAATCCTACGAATGTTAGTATGATAAACTTAAAATTAACATTAATATATAATTATAATTAATATATAATTATATATATAGTGATTAAGGAAAGGATATGATATTGCATAGTATGTTATATAATAGTTAATTACAATATAAAATATACATATAAAGTATAATAAAAGTAAAATAAAAGTATATTATAGTTTATACATAATGTATCAATATGTTATCTCACTAATTGTTGGAATTTAATCTATTTATACATATGTTATATATAAGCGTATCAGCTATGCACTAATAATGTATACACAAATCACGTGTATCAACATTTGTTTACAATGTAATTCACAGTTTAATCCGGATGTATAAATAATGTAATTCTGAATAAATTATAATTAATAATGTAATTATTAACTAATATCAACCATGATTAATATTTTAACTTTCGATTTTTAATATAATTATAATTAAATTTATTTATTACAATATTATAATGAAATATGCACATGATAAGCACCCATATATATATATAATGTTGGCGACACAGCTAGGCATTTAATATATTAATATATATAAAGTAGTTTTTAATCAAATTAAATAAAACATATATTATTATATATTTATATATAATATATATTATATATATAATTAATACAAAGAAATATTTTATCTGACCAAATATTGTAACAATATCAAAATATAAAAAGTATAATAGAAGCGTTCGATAACCTATATGTAATGCATATATCTAATGATCACAATGCCCTTGTGTTATGATGACATCATTATGATACATGCATGTCTATAGTAATTAGCTCCGCCCCTCTACTTTGATCACAGTTTTTGGATAAATCTAGGATGTTGTTACACGGTGTTTTTACTATATATATATATATATATATATATATATATATATATATATATATTTATATATGTGTGTGTGTGTAGTATATAAATATATATCCAATAATACATTATATTATGATATGATCATAAGTATTCGCAAATATATAACTCGATGCTATTCATTAGACGGAGACGAGTTCATGCTAGTGTCTAAAACTGGTTGCGCTATCGTATCGTTACGCTACTACGCGGATGAATGTGATGCGGTGACTAATACCTCAGATGTTAGTATGCCGTGAGTCATAGCCTAAACAACAGTAGATAAGGTGCATTCCGCATTCGTGGGTGATTGGTAATCGTATATGATACCAAAATTAGGCGGACGATAAAATAAAGACATATATTTACAAACGTGTTCTAAAATATCGGGCACCCATGGGTAGAAAAGAACAAAAGTGATTTCATAATGAAGCGAATAGGTTATATATATTGAAAACAAAGTAACGTAGTAAGAGAAGGCCTCATGTAAATATAATGATAAATTATCATACACAACAATTAATTTAAATATATTATTAATTAGCCATTAAACCGCAGTGATTTAAATACGACGAGATTTTACAAGTAAACTATATTTATAAATATAATTTATAGATTATATGTTATGAATTTCTTTCATTTACTATATCTTGGTATCATAGTAACAACACATTATTATCATATGATAATATATATATATATATATATATATATATATATATATTGTGATATATTATATTATAATTAATATACAATAATGATATACAATATTTATTTTAATTTATCAAATTAGTTTTCTGTCGATTTAGAGCTGAATATAACCTATGGGTATACCCATAGAGAACGAAGTCACTTCGTTCTCTATGGGTATACCTGCTTACAAACGTATTATATAATAATATTGCCTCGAGTATCATCATAGCCATAATAAATATTAATATGAAATATGAAATACATACTTCATTTAATATATCATTGATTAATCAATATAATTATACTAGATTTATTTGGATATTAAATAAGAAATTATAAATAAAGTAACTTAACTATATATTACTATACAATAATAATGTTATTGAAAACAGTATAAACAGGGTACAAAGATAAGAAGAATTCTATAAAGTTAAAGTAGAAATTGAATATTTCAATGTCACTTATAAAATAATGTATTTTATTTCTATTTTCGATTATTGTTACGCTATCTTTTATTTCTATTTTGATCATTTTTCGTTTATTTTTACTATATGATTTATTTCTACTTTCGATTGTTTTTCGTTTATTTTTACGGTAACTGTAAAACGTTTTAATTTCTTTAATTTTTAATTTCGTATTATTCTTTGTTTATTACTATAACGTATATTATCGTTATCAAATATTTATATTTTATACTTTCGATTATATGTTCGGTATGTATTTGCTTAAATAAATTATCAATCAATCAATACAATTTAATATAAAGTTTGTTTGATAAAAGTCGAAAAATTATAGATAATTAGTAAAAGTTAAATATTTAATAAAATATTTAACATTTAAAAAAAATGTATTTAAACAATGATAATTATAGAGGGAGCAATGTGTATTCAAATAAACTTTATTAATTGCACAATTATTAATATTATCTAAGATATCCTATGTTACAGCTGCCCCACCCTCCCTAAATAAAATCGTAATTTTGAATGCTACCTCATAGAAATATTGTGATTTAATATCATAGATAATATATTAAAATAATTATATATATTATACTCGTATATATATTTTGTATTGTATCTATTAGTTTATATTATACCTACATATATAATAGTTAAATGTAATGATAAATAATTTATTATATTTAGATAAAATATGTCAATAGTATTTCTTACCTTATTATACTAACTATTTAATTATAGTAACATAGGCCTAAGCGTATAGTAGGCCTATAGGCATACAAACATGATTAACAATAATAATATATTACAGAGGGTATCTGCTTTCTTGGTATCATCGAATAGCGTTAACAAGATAGATGGAACACGGTGTACATGCTACGACAGACATTGTAATCCGATGACCTGCTTAGGAAAAAAGATGATACTCTATGGAATAGCGGGATGGTTATTAGAGATACATTAATGTATTACATTATATATATATATATATATATATATATATATATATATATATATATATTATGTGATTCACGTATACTTAATAACTATAACCATACATTATTTTATTTGTTATATTTATATAACAAATAAAGGAAGACAAATATTATTCTATTCATAATTATACATTTTATATGAACATATTTATTATATACAATATTAGTTGACAAATCGAAGAAATTAAATACGTTCTACAGAACACACTATAGTGTATACATGATAGGGATATACCTATATGTATGTAATATATGTGTAGAACTATGTGCATATCGATGTTATATAATATATATTACATTAGTTGTGAGAATCGAACACCATACGATATCACTGGAATGATTATTCCGAATTTCATTTCGAATCATTTCGAAATATGAATATTTAAATAAAACAATAGCACAATTTTAATCTTGTATAAACTTTAAATATAAACTACTTAAATAAATGTCAATTTGAAAATCAACCGGAAAACCTAATAGAATTATGGTTTACTCCCCTATATAATAATCCTCTCTGTGTATTCATTTGTTGTATATGTTATTATTAATTAGAGACTACAGATGGTGTGAGATCGCAGAATTAATTAAATTTTACAATTTATAATGATTTCATAATATAAAAATATTTGTTTAAGTTGGGATAATATATATTTTGAGAGATAATTTATATATTAATATAAATATATATATATATATATATATATATATATATATATATATATATATATATATATATATATATATATATAATACCTACATAGAAATATACTAAAGTCATACACAACTCGACACCCATCAGTAATGATCGGTCGGACACCGTGGCGCTGGCAGTGAAGATGTTGATACTATCGCTGTTGATCTTTCTGTTCCTCGTGTATCTATGCTATGTAATCTGTATGTTTAACTGTGTGACCTTCACGCTGTGTTGCGGATGCATGGTCTACTGTACTAATAAGAGGTAGAGCGTGACGATGTCTTCAGATGGCGGGCCTCTCGAACGTTAGTTGTGGCCGAATATTTGTATTTTACCTAAATCGGTATTACTATAGATATATATATATATATGATATGTTGTTATGATAAATTTATAAATACATATAGTTAATAGTTAATATAACCTAAATAGTTATAATGGTTGCATACCATTGAAAAGTATACACATAAAAAACAACAAAATAAAAATTTTCATAACGAATAAAATTAAAAATGCAATAAATAAAAAAAATAAACTTTATAAAATATTTCTAAACAATAAAACAGATAGAAACTGGGATATTTATAATTCAATTAAAAAACAACTAAAATACACAATAAAAAAAGAAAAAAATTAATATTTCTCAGAATTATTTAACAAATCTAACAACATAAATGATAAATGGAAACTTTTAAATAAATTAACCCATAATACATTTTGTTTAGATAAAATCAACAATTTTGTTAATAAAAATAATGATGCTATAGATTCTACTAATGTTGGGAATGAATTTAATATTCACTTTGCCAGTATGGGTAAACATATTAATAATAGTTTTGAAAACTTGTATATTGAAAATAATTTAATAAATAGTAATATAAATTCAATATATATTAATGAGACTTCAGAACTAGAAATCATTACTATCATTAATAAAATAGACTCTAAATGCTCAAAAGATCATGATGGCATTGATTTTAAATTAATAAAATTGGTCATATACCCTATATTAAAACCATTACTTCATATATTTAATTTAATATTAAACAAATCCATATATCCATCGAATATGAAAAAATCAGTAATTATACCTATTCACAAGAATAACAATAAAAATAATATAGAAAACTACAGACCTATAAGTATAATACCGCAATTCTCAAAAATTATTGAAAAAATAATTAAAAAGAGAATAGATAATTTTATAGAAAAAAATAATATCATATCTTCAAATCAATATGGCTTCAAAAAAAAATCAAACACATTACATGCAATATATGCCTTAACAAATAATATAACTAATTCCATTGATATGCATGATAAAATAGCTGCAGTATTTGTTGACATTAAAAAGGCTTTTGATACAATTGACCATAAAATACTATTCATTAAATTATATAAATACGGAATAAGAGGGCAAACCCTTAATTTAATTAAATCCTATTTATATAACAGAAAACAATCTGTCAGATATAATGATAAGGTATCACCTCTAATTACTGTATATGATGTGGGGTTACCCCAAGGATCTATACTAGGGCCACTACTATTCATTTTATATATTAATGACATATCAAATTTATTTATTAACTCTATTGATACAAAATTGATATTATATGCTGATGACACTTCTATTACAATAAATAATGCAAATAATAGTAAAATAAATGAAAACTTAAAAATATTGTCAAACTGGTTCATTAACAATAAATTATAACTAAATATTAGTAAAACAAAAGTAATGTACTTCTACAGCAATACAAGTATTACCAACACAAATGAGATAATAACGCTAAATAACCAAACCATTCACTGTGTAAATCAATATAAATTCCTAGGGCTTTACATTGATAATAAATTAAATTATAAAAAACATATCATTGAGTTAAAAATAAAATTAGCTAAAATATTGTATTTATTTAAAAAAATTTCATTTTTAATTGATACTAAAACCCTATTATTATTATATAATGCACTAATAGTTCCAAACTATATGTATTGTCTGATAATATGGGGAATTAATTATAAGAGTAATATAAATAAATTATTTATACAACAACAAAAAATAATTAGATTAATTAATAAAACACCTAATCGTATACACAATACTTATAAATTACATAATACTGATTTGTTATTTAAAAATTTTTTAATTTTAAATATATATGATTTAATTAATTACATATCTCTTAATTTTATGCATAATGTATTTAATAAAAAATTACCAATCAACATAACAAATAAATTTGAATATAAAATAAATAACTACAATATAAGAAATAAATGCAATTATAGAATACCTAAATATAAAACAAATAATAAACTTCATACAATAAATATATATGGTATTAAACTTTGGAATGAATTAAATAATACATGTAAAAACTTAAAATACAATGCATTTAAAAATATATAAAACTTGAATATTTAAATAAATATTAATCTCATTATT